>JARFJB010001664.1:1390000-1867500 GCA_036346205.1 Vesta saturnalis
TTTTACAAAAACTAATTTCTGGTCGCACAGCAGTTTTGCAATTTTTTAAGTTAATCGTTTTCTAGAGAGAATACGGAGGGAAAAAATACCAAATTTCGAATTAAGACATTAGTAGAATGGGAGGAGAATGGAGATGCGGTTTCCGTGCATGCGCCCGGTGTAGTTTTTAATTGAAGCCCCTCAAGGGTAGACAACTGCAGACACGTTTAGTGTATCTTAATTGCCGGCTTCTTTTTAGGTGTCATTTTCAACCCCTTGATGATGTACCTAAGGTACTCATCCTGTAATTAGGGCGTTTTTGGCAGTATTAAGTGTCTTTTTAAGGCCCATAATTAGTTAAATCGGCTTTTATCTGAAACATCTAGATTATTAAGAGTAATAAAAAGGTAAACATTACATAAAACGCATCTCTTGTATCAGTGGTATCATTATCATCATCCTCCTCATCTATTAGGTATTCAGTTACCTCTTCTTTTACCTCAGCTTCGAGTGAAAGTTTACAACTGGTTTAGACCGAGATGAGATGGTGATGACGAACGGCTGATTCAATCAATCACTTGAATTTTTATTTCAACATGCAACCTACTGAACACTGTAACTGGGCAGACAAAAAATACATGCAAATCAATGCTTTTATAATGATACGTTGCGATTACACTTACAAGACAGTTAGTTGCATTAACACTCAAATTAATGTGCGTCACTGTTGTCGAGTTTTGCATATCGCATAGTGATAAAAACAGCTAAATTAGTTCAAAAGTCCCATACAATAGCAAAAGAGTATCGTGTATTATAGGCTAAAATATGTCTAAAGTTAAAATCGCTGGATAAGATATAAATAAAAGGCACGGGAATGGAAATGGAGACAAGGATGGTCACGCGACTACTGAACGGGATTTCTAAGAACTAGAAACTAAAACTGGGCGAGACCCTACATATTAAAGCTTATGTGCGAGCCACGTAACCGTAAGGAAGGGTGACACAATCATCCTTCTTTCTGGGACGTTTACTGTACTGTAACTGGTAAGTCTTGCTCTTTGGCGTTGATACAACTTCGTATGCAGGGATTCTATCGATTTTACTGTTTGTGCGTACACAGGTTCAACGCCGCTTAATACTAAGGACTTTAGTGTGTCGTAATTAACCACCTGTCAATTTTTATAATTTGGGTATTTCCCTTAGATTTGCTCACTGTGATGTATTCGCTTTTAATTACATAGAACACCTTGTACGGATAATTCTTAGGACCCCACTTATAAACTCCGTGATTCTACTGCCGACTGCGTAGCCCTCCCCCTCATCGGTCACATCGCCAAGAAAATTACCGAGAAGTTGCGTCAAAATCACGGAATCTGAAGAAAAGTACAGAACCCGTTCAGCAAGTTTTTTCAGATAACTGTACAGCATCAGGCGAGCATTGGCGGTTGTATAAGCTGCCAAGACGAAATTGACAGTGTTCACCTGTTCGGCCTCATCCTCGGGTCCAAGCCAGTTTACGACCATAACATCCTCATTCACCTTTAAAATGGACTGGACCTCCTTGGAAGGATCGATCACAATTTTGAAAAACTTGTGAGGATCCGAAAGAATTGTGGTTTATGTTAAATTATCGCGCTGCCCTTATTTACCCTAATATAATAGATAATAATAAATCAGCTTTATTTCCAGCGAGACTCAACCGATGGCTGTTTTGTATCCCAACCGGGTTACCAAAAAAATCTAAGTAAAAAGATATACAAGCATAAAAAAGAAAATAATAAAAGAAGTACACCTAATTACGTATAATTATAGACGTAAATTTGCGAGATTGAATCCAATGAGGGTAAGTTTACTTATTACTATTGTTTACATTTGTTTAAAGTTATTTTTTTAAATTCTTCTTTGAAAAGTGTGGGTGTGAATTTATTGGTGTATTCAGGTAATTCATTGAAGTTAACAGCTGCTGCACAGGAGAACGATTTCTTAAAATATGTGGCATGATGTGCTTCCATACGAATTTGTAACAGGTTTCTGGTTTTGTGCGAATGGTGTTCATATCGAAAACTAAGCTTGTCCCTGATATATTTTGGTTTGTTAAACAATATAATTTTATGGATGAAACAATTAATGTGTACAAAACAGTAGTGATTAGGGGCCGGTTCTGGACCAATTCAAGGTCACTCGCCCTGTGGTAGTGAGAAATGTAAGCTTTTTGATCTCAAGGAGTTTGCTAAAAATAGAAATTGCAATGTCATCATCATCATCAATTACAAGGTTACTCTGCGATCAAACGTTTTGGCGGGAAATTTGTATGTCAAGGTCAAAAGCTAAAAATAGAAATTGCAATGTCATGATCATATTACAATTCTTAGAAGTCTAAAAATAGAGTGGTCAAGGTCAAAGATTATTGACCTGTAGGGGTATCGTATGACACTTCGTAGTTTATAATTAAAGGCTTTGTTTGCGTGTGCATGATTCTGTTAACTTTTTATAGGCAAACATGACGAAAGTAATACATGAAGTAGCAACCCCTAATGTAAAAGCTACCCCTAGTAGGTGGTAGAAATACGTTTTAAGCAGATTTTTCTAAGTCCAGCTTTTTCAAACAAAAAAAAATCTATTTTTCTCGAAAATATTCCAGAATGTACCAAAAATAAAAAACTCCCCCCCTCTACTCCTCCTGACGACTTTTCAACGTATCTAACACATATCAAATTGGGGCGGCTACCCCTAGTAGGTGATAGAAATATTTTTTAAGAAATTTTTCTAAGTTCAGCCTTTTTAAACAAAAAATCTAAATTTAAAGCTAAATATAGAAATTGCAAGGTCATCTTCATCATCATCATGATCATATTATAATTACAAAAAATAAAGTGTTCAAGGTCAAAGGGTAATGACCTGCAGGGGTATCATATTACATTTCGTAGAAATTTAAAAATAGAATCAGTTCATGGAAACATGAAGAATGACAGGTTGTTATGTATGTATGTATGCTAAAATGTAGATCAAGGTCAAATGGTACTTAGCTTGACTAAATTGTGTGAAGGTGAAATAGTTTTCTAAACTAAAAGTAGGGCAAGGTGGGTATTTAACAAGTTTAAACATGTTGTAAGAAGTACTCATATCAAGGACGCATTTAGATCAAAATTTAAAGCTAAAAATAGAAATTACAATTCTTGGAAATCTGAAAATAGAGTGCTCAAGCTGAAAAATTATAGACCCTCAGGGGTATCATATAACATTTCTTAAAGATATAAAAATAGAATCAGTTTATGGAAACAAAAAGAAAGATAGGTTGTTGTCTATGCTAAAAGTAGACCAACGTCATACTACAACCCCACCATCTGTAAATTACACATGAATCATTTCTTCAACAGTGTTTAGTCCTAGTACAATTGCGAGCAAGTAAAGTCGTTATAATGCATGCAGGAATATCACTCCTGGACCGATATAAAAAATGAGCAGCATCTCCTGATGGTAGCAATTATTCATCGTCAGATGCAGATTAGCTTACTGATGCAATTCTCAAAGCACACTCTCCCCATTACCATAAAAAATCGTGATGCAGTAATATATAGAAGGACAATTCCGGTGGCAACTCAAAATTCCAAAGCGTTCTCGAATCAGTAAAGATGGATCTATCTGCATTGAACAATAGCACTTTCTGTAAATCCTTCACGTACGTAAAAGACTTGTAGGTGGGTGCAAAATATAAAGTGATTGATAGGAATACTGTCAACACGAAGTATGGTAAACATACTATCATTGAAACCGAGAACTTTAAGTGCATACTTCCCTTACGATTTTATGAATACTTCAAAAAAGAAGATTGCATTGAAATTTTTAAACAATATCTGGCTGAGAATGACGTGTAAATCACCAGCGCCGGAACTGTAGGAAAGACAACTAATTTAACATTTCTGTAAAAAAAAATAGTAACATCTATGTATAATTGTTTGGAAATAAATTATACATTTTTATTGCAAAAAAATGTGTTCTATTTTTTGATTAAATAAACAGTAGGTATATCATAAAGAAGAGAGTTGCTATTGATAAGACTAAAAATGTAGCGTATAATATGGTATCTGCAGGTTTTTATATATTGACTAAGCTCTTCAAGGTTAAAATTTATTGGTATCATATTACAATTCATACAAACCAATTTTCAAGGTGAAAGTTTATGCACAAGGTATTGAGAAGGTATCATTTTACAGTTATTGTGTTAGGCTCTTCAAGGTTCTTAGAAATAGCAAAATAAGCATTCTTAACCAATGACATGTGTATGCATAGGTCAAGGTGAGTATTGCCGGACTTTGCGCATGCTCGGTATTGCTCGGGTATCCTCGTGAAGTTTACCCTTCTATATAAATTGAATTTTATGATCACATACCATTCGCTTCGACATCATGTTATTCTAAAAAGTATATATATATGAAAGCACTGCTTCTGTAAAGTAAAATCGCTTACGTATTCACTATTGTAATAGTGTTTGTAAACCTAATCAGAAAATCAGTTTTATTTGTTTAAATGTAGTATGTAGAAATAGTGCACGATTGCATTAGCGCATATACAACGCGCTAACCAAGACAACCAGACAAATATAGAAAAGTAATGATCTACGTTAAGGAAATAATTGGAAAAATCTGGAAGTCTGATTTACTCATGTATAAATTTCAGTATCAAAGTAAATCAGTCATTTTTTGCAAATTTTAAGTGCATGTTGCGTTACAAATAGATTTATTGTAAAATATGCATATAAAGAAAGTGTGAAAATATAATACAGTTAAAAGTGAAAAAATTCTTACTTTAAATAAAAGTCAAACCATTTTCCAAAAGCATGTAAATCTGAAAACTGTACGCCATGTATTTATTTATGCAATACAAATGACACAATTGCATTCATACATTTGCAAATCCCGTTTCAAAATTGTAATGTACCTTGGTGTCTATGATAAATATAGAATGTTCGCATTCACACCTGCATACAATGCTTTCAAAGCAAAATAACTGCGTTCATTATCCTACAATTCTTGAAGCAGTAATATTCACGCTCTATCGAAAATTGTAAATTTGGAGTCCTAATCAAACTAAATTAAAAAACAAGTCATGTTTTAAGTGCTGTTTGTTGTTTCATAGTTGAACTGATTGGTTAATTTAAGGACCTTTTTTATACTGATACGTGTAAATGTAGTTTATAAATTTATGGTCTTTAGTTACGACTCATCCTACAGCTTATTGGAAAATGGCAACATTGCCAATAAAATCGTTCTTAATAGGAAAATTATTCAAACATGTGACCGTTTTAAATTCTTGGATTGGTAGAAATTAATCAGGTTTTTTTTTTCTGGTACCTTCATAGAAAAAGGAAAAAACGCCATTTTTGGCAAAGAAATTTAATGCGCAGTTAGAAGCGAATGCAAAATTTGGAAAAGGTTTCCTTAAAAATTTGATTGAACTTTTCAAGTAAAATTTTAACACAGCCGGTTGCTGGATTTAATCTTTTCCATGTAAATAAATCCTGTGGGGATTTCGAATTTGAGTTCGGCTTTAATTTTTTTTGTTTCTACTACACCTTAGCTTCGTTCAACAGGTAAGCTGCTCACTTTCTTTTCTTATTTACTAGACATAACTTTGAAATGCATGTGTACATGTTTTGAAATTTTAATACACCATAAAGATCATATCTTATAAAAATTTGGGTATTGATTTAAATTCTAACACTTTGTTTTACTTAGGTTTTTTTGGTCCTTTACACATTTACTCAATATTAACATCTTTCGTGCTTCCAGAAGAGATAAGTAAACCATTTCTGACAGCACAATTCGATACCATTCACCCGAGGTGTGAAATATTAGTTATGGATCTTCGAACCTGAATTGAAACAGTTTACGATTACTCCTTCTCCGAGCATCTTCCGCATTAACTGAAGAAATATACATTACACCTACGACTATTTTCGGATATAAATTTTTGTTACACGCACACAAAAAATTTACCTACGGTGAGTGACTTTTGTTAGCTTTTCTACATAACGAGGCTCTCGTTACCGGTACATTACTGAAATTCGTATAACAAGTACATTCCGGTGCTTGCTACATTGGATTAGTGTTTCCGCAATTATTCAATTCCTAAAATTAATGCTTATACTTCACTGTTAAACATTTCCTTAGTAATCGTTAGAGTAAGACATTTGTACCTGTAAAAGATAATTTGGGTTGTTTCCAAGTTTTCTCATATACTTACATTTAACTTTGCAGTAGAATTTGTATTTTAACTATCAATTTCTAATTGTTTTCTTATGTACTAGTTTTATTTTGATATCGAACCGTAGTTTGTTCAACCGTTAGAACTATCGGGGTCTACTGTATAAGCGATCACCTGTTTAGCTACTATTTGAGTCTAAATGTACAATGTGTGTCAGAAATTATGCTAACTGCTGGGGTTGTATATAAAAGTTATTTATTTCAATTACTGTGTAAATCAGATTGCATAGTTTATTTATGATCACTGGGGTTGAAAAATTTGTTACTGTTCACTGATTACAATTTAATAGTTGTTTAGTACAAAACTGTTTGAATTAGGGCTTACTCGTTTTAATTTTTGGGTTGTAGCCATATGCTTACTAATGAATGTGTCATTCTGTGTTGCGCATTTATTAAGTTCTTGCATTGTAATTTCCAAATCTGTAATGAACTTGGCCTTTCTGAATTTTCTAAACACTTCCTGCTTACTTTGTCTGTAATGCTCATAGTAACTACATTGGAAATTTTTTTTTCTTACATAAGGTAAACAACAGGGTAGACATCTAGTGATAATTTTCGCTTTATATTTGGGGTTTATTTGCGTCCGGTTGATTGAAACCTGATAGATTAGTCCGACGGAGAGCTCTTTGTGGAATATCGGTGTACAAGTATTCGATTTCGGATAAATATATACATGTTTCGGTATGTTGTTTGGGTCAACGCTAAATTCCGGACCGTATTGTGGCTGATTATGTAAATTTTAAGTAAAATTCATAGTTTTTTTTAGATTTGGTTGAAAGTTAGGTTGATTACTGGTGGTTTATTTGGTAGATATATTGTATCTGATGTATTATTGACTGTTGTATTGGGAATATTTCCTGAAAGAAAACAAATTATGTCTGCGAGCTGGCGCTCCATAAATTTTTCTTTTGTTAGATACTTACGAAAATTTACTTATTCATAGAAAATTTATGCTATTGTGCAGTGGGTATATTAAATAAGTGGTGTTAAACGATCGTAAGGTGTTTAGTTAATCCTGTGATCTACGATCAATGTCCTAGCCAGTCCTTTGTCAGTGTGGCTTTAGTTCACCATTTTATTTTAGTTGTCTCTTTTGTCCTGTGTGGCCGTAGCTCTTTTCTTGATAGAGGGGCGATATAAAATTAAATCAAGTGGTGCCCTTTTTTAAATTCTATGTATATCTTTTCTCCTGCCAAAACGCCCACGCATCCAAGTGCTTAACCGACTGACTGAGCTTCCGGCTAATTCCTTAATCTATGCTACAGCACTTTAGCCACAATTTCTACGATTATCCCTTTGTGCACGTAACAATACATTTATACATGAAATGGATAAATTGCATGCATGTGTTTCTTCTGAGCTTACGCAAGTACAAAAAGTTGTGTTTTAAGTACTCTTTGTTGTTTCAAAATGGAATTGGTTAATTTAAGAGCCATTTTATCATATTTTGATAAATTTGTACATGAAATTGATAAATTTCCACTTATAAAACACAACTGCGTTGAAAAAAAAATTTTTTTTGAGAATTAGGTGCAAATTTTAAATTTTCAGGAACGCATCTTTTGTAGGACTTTTTATGTCCTCCTCCGCATTCCCACCTACACCCTGAGAAAACGGACGTCCATATCGAGTCGTCTTTTACCTCTTTCCATAGACATGCACGTATATCTTTACTTACATCACACACCTTCAAACATACATCACTTTTATACTCTTTGACTTTGAAAACTCTATACTTAGATTTCTAGGAGTTGTTATATGATGGCCTAGCAATCTCTACTTTTAGCTTTAAATTTTGATCTAAATGTGTTCTTGATATGAGTACTCCTTACAACATGTTTAAACTTGTTAAATGCCCATCTTGTCCTACATTTAGTCAAGCTAAGTACCATTTGACCTTGATCAACATTTTGGCATACATACATACATTACAACCTGTCATTCTTCATGTTTTCATGAACTGATTCTATTTTTAGATTTCTAGGAAATGTAATATGATACTCCTGCAGGTCATTACCCTTTGACCTTGAACACTATATTTTTTATAATTATAATATGATCATGATAACCTTGCAATTTCTATTTTTAGCTTTAAATTAAGATTTTTTGTTTGAAAAGGCTGAATTTCTTGAAAAAAAATCACCTACTAGGCCTAGCCGCCCCAATTTGATGTATGTGTTAGATACGTTGAAAAGTCTACAGGAGGAGTATGGGGGTTTTTACATTTATTTTTGGTAAATTCTGGCCCGTTTTCAAGAAAAATTGATTTTTTTTTGTTTGAAAAGGCTGGACTTAGAAAAATCCGCTTAAAAAATATTTCTATCACCTACTAGGGGCAGCTATTACATTAGGGATAGCTGCCCCAATTTGATGTGTTAGATACGTTGAAATATCGACAGTGGGAGATGGAAAGGGGTTAATTTTGCGTTAGGGGTAGCTACTTCATGCATTACTTTCGTCATGTTTGCCTATAAAAGGTTTACTCAATCATGCACACGCAAAGAAATCCTTTTAATATAAACTAAGAAATGTCATACGATACCCCGCTACCACTTTATTTTTAGACTTCTAAGAATTGTAATATGATGATTTCATTGCAATTCCTATTTTTAACTTTTGACCTTGACATACAAGTTTTCCGCCAACACGTTTGACCACAGAGTCACCTTGTAATGTGATGATGATGATGATGTCATTGCAATTTCTATTTCTAGCGAGCTCCAAAAATTTAAATTTCGCGCCAAAAGCTTGACCTTGAAGAGATCCAAAAGCTTACATTTCTCACCATGAGAGGGCGAGTGACTTTGAATTGGTCCAGAACCGGTCCCTGATCACTAATCAAAATGTCTTTCCGACATTTTGATATTGACCCATTTATAAGGTTGTGAAACATGTTCTCTTCTAGTTATGTTCGTGGCAAGCAGGAATTTTGGAGTTTCTGTATACAATTACTATGGCATGATGTAATACAGGGACTATATACAACGTCACAGTAGTCAAAAACTGAAAGTGTAAGAACATCTATTTTGTTTTTGCAGGTAATACTTATTTAAAATTATAAATAAGTCTGAGTTTAGAGTAAGAAATTTGGATTAGTTTAGTTACGTGGGTTGTGAAATTGACTATCAAAGATAACACCTACATTTCGGCATTCACTTTTTATAGTCAGTTTATCTGGACCTAATGCTACAGAATTAAAAAAACAAGACTCTGCTTTAGCTATTATCAGATGAGATTTATGGTGATTAAGAACTAATCCATTTTTGTCAGACCAATTGTATACATTTCTTAAATCAACCTTAAGCTTCTTCGCCACATCCGCAATTCCTTGAGCACTAAAAGGAAGGTACAATTGATTATCATCCGCAAATGAATGCATGAGCAATACTGGAGCGTATCGTGTAAATCGGCAGTATAGAGGAGGAATAATAATGGTCCCAGTATTCACCCCTGTGCAACACCGATAGTGACAGCAAGGGGTACTGAAAATATTATCATTCCGTCAACGTTATTCTTTACAGTCTGCTGCCTATTAGTCAAATAACAAGAAAACCATGCAAGTTCAGCATTAGCTACTCCATAGAAGCGTAATTTAGCAATTAGTAGTTAATGACTAACGGAGTCGAAAGCTTTGGAGTAATCCAGGATTGTGAGGCATGTGACCTTAGAAGAATCCATAGATCACAGCAGGTCATCAACTGTATCGGCAAGGGCTGTAGTTGTACTATGCTGCTTAAGAAAGCCGGACTGTGTGATGGCCTACAAATAATGACTTTTTCTTTATGAAAAAGTTTATTTAATGATAAAATAACAAATAAAAACTTTTATTCACTAAAGTGTAAACCATTGTAAAGTAACATCTTTCGCCATCTCTCTGCAAGGCCTTCAATGCCACGACGATACCATGTAGCATCTCTGGAATTAAAGAATTCTCGGCATGCAGCTTCAACTTCCTCAACAATTACTTCCGTCTACGAAGGAAGTACGCCATCGATCGGAATAAGTGATAATCGGAAGGCGCAAGGTCCGGGCTATAAGCCGGATAAGGAAGAAGCTCCAAATTCAATTCGTTAATTTTTTGTTGAGCTTCAGCTGCAGTATGAGGTCTCTCGTTGTCTTGTTGCAGAATTTCCCGTCCTCTGTTCACCAATCCAGGGTAACGCCCACTTAAAGCATCATGCACCCTTGCCAACGGTTGGCTGTAAACGTTAGCGTAGTCTGCCCATCAGGAACCAACTCAAAGTGAATAACCCCTTCAAAATTCCACCATACACAAAGCGTAACCTTCCTTTGGAACCTTTCCCGTTTGAGAACCGGCAATTCAGGTTGCCTAACAGTAATCCATTGATTTCTGTGCTAGGATTATTGAAGTGAATCCACTTTTCATCGCAAGTAACGATCCGTTTAAAGAAACCTTCAACCCAATGATTGGAAAGCAGTTGATCACAAACCTCAACTCGCCTTCCTGCCATTGCTGGCGTTAAGTCGTGAGGAACTTCTCTACAGTGTCTATTGGCTCTTCCAAGTTGATGCAAATGGCGCTTTACGATTTCTTTGGAATCCCCAAGTTCTGCTGACAACTTACGGTTACTTGTCGATAGATTTGCTTCAACAACATCTCGAAGTTCAGCGTTACTTAAAGAGTTGCGCCGACCATAACCTTATTTCCTCTTGAGACTTGTATCTCCGCCAGTAAATTTTCGATACCAGCACTGCGCCGTACGAATGTTCACTATTCCTTCCCCTTCCTCTTCGCATATTTTTTTAACTGCAGCGGTTGCAGAAACGTTTTGTTTCCAGTAATGATGCAACAGTATCAAAATTTCGTATCTTTAGTCAGCCATTTTAACGTTTATTGCTAGTTAGGAACAAAAGAATATCAGAAGAAAATTAGACGGGGACATTCGCCTGCTTGATTAGCCTTTAATACTGCATAACATATAAAATGTTTTCGAGATAGAAGCAGAAGCCCTCAATAAGAATCTCTAATAAAACGATATTTTTTATGGGCTACTCTAATAATATATCATTATTATGCAAATAGTTGCTCAGTTGCTCATGTACTGCTCTTTCGAGGATTTTAGATAGGACAGGAAGTATGCTTATAGATCGTAATTCCGAAATATCACTAATTAAGGTACTTTTAGGAATTGGAGTTACTAGGGAATGCTTCCACATATCTGTAAATGTCCCGATTTCAAGCGAATAATTGATTGTGTGAGTGATAGGGTTAAAAAAGAAAGGAAGAGATATGAATGTCATGATCTTAGAGATTGTCAATACATGAATACATGAATTTAAAAATAATTTTGAAATATACAAGGCCTGGATTTGCGGCAATCTTGCGTTTGTCTAATTGGACACCCTCTCTTTCCAAATACTCGCGTATGTATCGATTAGTCGTCGTCGTTACACCACGAAGGCCAGTCCGAACGCGTTTGCTTGATTTTAAGAAGGTTATCGACGTAACCTGAGAAAAGACCCCAAACTCATACTATCTCTGTCGTATTAGAAAGCGTCATACTCCCACACTTCAAAGACTTCTAAAACTCTAAACCCTAAATCTAGAGCTTGTCGAAGCTTGTCCGCCACGTAATTTATGGTAAATTTACGTTCGTCATGCCTATGGGTTCAATAATGCTGGAACATAGCTTCAGCACAAGTTCTAGACAAGACGAACATTAATTTATCGTGAATTTTAAGCGACCAGTTAGGATGGTACAAATCTGATGGCGGGAGCACGCTACATTTCACAAGGCCCTCGACAGTGCGCAAATCCAGGTTTGAGCAGTCAGCACCAATGTGAAGTGATTCAGTAAGTTGTTTGAGCTAAAGAACGCTCTTGTGGCCGGATTTTGTTTTAAACATGATCTGAATTCACACTCTCAAAGTTCTATTACACCATAGTTAAAAGAATGTATCCTGCCTGATGCTGCCACCGTTTTCTCACGACGCAAAAACGCTGTGCTCTGTTCAAGCTTACTATTACTAGCTTGCTCGGGGTAAGACCTTTCACAACCGTGGAAATATCAACCGTGAAACTGGTCTACAGTGTTTGTGTCGTGAGAAAACCGATCAATCAAGGTACCTTCCATTAACCGTACTGCACGCGAGTTTTCGGCGTGCTGAATACGTCTGCGTTCAGAATTGTTGTGCCAGAGAAGCTATTCAATAGCAATCCTCGACTGTTTGTGGCCCAATCTGTATCCGCCGTTTGGGATGAGTCCCATAATCTCGCGCATAAAATGTCTATGGAAAACAAGACTACATGCACCAGCGATCTTACAGCATTCCCTACAGGGATCGACTTTGTTTTCGTCGACAAACCTCTTCCAAAACTCAAGACTGGCTTTTCTAAGGAACTCGCGTCTTGCATAAAATAACGCACTATTTCGTTTTTGGAATTAAAACGAGTGTCCTTAGCAATTTCGTCATTGTACCACTTTATAAGGTCTGTTCGGGCTTCGGAATACATTTCGTCCTCACCGTAAAAGTGCGTGACTGGTAAAACGCCGTCAGAATCTTGGTTTTGCACTGTGTTAAATATGTGAGGGAAGTGACCTTTTGATACGGGGAAATTAAAGGTTTTAGGGAGTTTGGATAGGACCATGGGTAGGAAATTCAAACTATCTATGAATTTTATAATGTTAACGCAAGTTAGCGACATGCTTTTAGTACCGTTAGGTATGATTTTAAGAAATCCAATGCTGAGGGGTTCTTCAAGATTTCATTATGGATGAATTGACAGTTATAGGATTTGGAATTGTGGGATAAGGCTATAATGGATGCTTGTTTCTTAGAGTCAGACAATGTAGGAAATGAGTTCTGATACAGGTGAGGTAGAGAATATATGTTGGCGTGCCCACAATGCCCGCAACCCTGCTCAATATCGGTATCGTAATTGATGTAGTGGTTGCTGACATGCTGGGCAACGCACAACGTGGGGTTATAGATGAACGTTTTAGTATTGTCAGTAGGTGTATCTTTGCAGCACTCGAAAACGTAAAAGACAAAAATGAATCCTTTCGTGAGTTTTTTCGGAAAGAAAATTGTAAGGGTTTACCGGAGAAGTTGTCGTTTGTCAGCACCATGTCAACCCTCTCTAATGGATGAAACCCTGCACACACTTTCGCCAGCAATTCATCTAGCGCGTTCTACAATAAATCCTCAATTGTTGTTGAGTTAATTCTACCATCAAAACCACCACCACATGAGGGTTCTTCCCGTCTTTACCTTGAAATTAAAAATACAGATTAAGATGCATCTTTAAATAAAAGTACATTACTTCAGAAACGTATTGTACGTATTCACTACTTCACGTCTAGACGGCGGTTGAATATGGACAGCACAAACACCATCAGCGGCTAAAAGATGTTGAAGGCTTCTACAACAATACATCGATTAGTATCATTTTTTCACGGCATCATATAACCCCTGGAAACGTCTCATATCAGCCTCTGATATGGTTTTACCATCAACTACACGATCAGCAATTGGATAGTACATTTGTGTAATCCTATATTCGGACACCGATGCACTCTCAAACATATTTAAAAGTGATTAAATTGCCGAGCTTGACATTATAGCACAGTTTTGATCATACGACGACGAACTTTAAATAAAATTAGAGCGTGATTATAGGCGCAATCTAATCACGCTGGGTTTTTACGTGAACAGGTTGTAAACCAGAAAAACAAGTTACGTAAACAAGGCAGACACCACAACTACACTTTTAAGGTCCTTTCAGCTTTCATGTAATTAAGCTACTTTCTGAAACGTTTTAGAGAGTTTTTGTAGATATTATGAATTGTATATTACAGCAGGCCGATTTTAGGTTTTATATTAGTCTTAGGTTAATATGACAGATTAACTGTAAAGATGTGAAGTTGTTTCAAATCATATCTTAATCTTTTCAGAGTAGTGATCAGCCGGTTCTGGACCAGTTCAAGGTCACCTCGGTTCCCTCATGTAGAAATTGAATAACTTTGGTGCTCTATTCGACACGATCAAAACTTTTGCAGGAAATGATTAAATTGTGAGCGCGTCATACACGTTGAAATTATCATAGGTGAGAACTTTAAAGCTAAAATTAGACAATTGCATAGGCGCATCATTATCATCGTCACTCAGTCATACATGATAATTTTACAAGTTCGTAAAATGCTAAAAACTAGAGTTTTAAAGGTCCTTAGATGATAATGGCTCTTCATGTAATACATATTACATTTTTAGAATATATAAAAATAGGATCAGTTACAAGCAGCATGTAGATCAGAGTTTTAAATGGTACTTAGGTTGACTAAATTTGAGTGGAAGGTGTTATCAATGTATCTAAACTATAAAGTAGTGATCAGAGCCGGTTGACATTAAGCACAGTTTAAGAAATGAATTTGTCGAAGATAACTTGAGGAATCTAAGGGATAACAGTTTTTAAGGTCAAAATTGAAAGCTAAAAATAGAAATTACAAGGCCATCATATTATACATATCTTCAGATAATTACATTTTAGAAATCTAATAGAGTTTTCAAGGTCAAGAATAATGTCCTGCAGTGGTGTCATGTTGCATTTCTTAAACATAGTAAAAATGACAGGATAGTTATTGTCTAAAATGCTAAAAGATCAAGGTCAAATGGTACTTAGGTTGCAATTTGTAGTAAAGTTAAATAATGGTCTAATCTGAAATATTATTGACCTGGCAGGAGTATCATTTACATATGTTAGAGAGAATACAAATAAATCAGTTTAGGTAAAATGAAGCTAATAGAAAGGCCATGCATATTATAATTTTAGAATCATATACAATTTACGCTTAAGGTCAGAATATAATCCTGCGTGTTCAATTCATTTCTTGAAACAGTGACAGTTGTATGTCGTAGTACAATTGCGAGCAAGTAAAGTCGTTGTAATGCAAGCAGCAATAATCTCGTTCCTGGAACAATCCAAACTCTGAAGTTCGCCGTTGTATATGGATACTCCACAAAGTTGCAGTAACAATATTAATAATAATAATTTAACGTTGTATTGCTGGTGCCGTCAAAATAGTGATGATAGTACTAGTAGTAAAAATAAAAATGAAGAGAAGCAAGAGGCACGCTATTCTTCTAATACTGACCGTGCATTATCATCATTTCAACATAATGATGATTTATCGAAAATGTATAAACATGCAGCTAATGAATACTTAATCGATTGTATTTATTATAAACTATCATCATGCAAAATATATGGAAATTGAGTACAGTACACACCTCAACCTTGCACCAGTAATGCGTTTGGGGTGTAGCAACTGTGATCAAAGCAATAAGGTATTGTAATTATTCTTTTAGTTTTATTTCAATCATACTATGAAGTAGTTGCTCAAAAACAAAAAAGTTACAATTCAAAATCATGACCTTGATGAAAAGTCTAGTACTCCAGAACATGGTGATTTACTTCCTAATAGTATACGCGGTATTATATGCGATATGCAATTGTGTTAAAAAAAACACAATGATCAGTCGGCTTACTCAGAAAAATGGTTTGAAATTTAAACATGTGTACATATACTCTAAGTCATTGAATCAAACTTTTACAGGATATCTTACTTTCAATGAAGGATATAGGTTATTTTACGTTCAGTGATTGAACCTAATTGTGCAAAATCAAACTCCATTTTTATTTTCGATGATATCGCTTGTGAAAAGCAAGGTAACATAAAATCATATTTTTCTATGGTTAGATATAACGATATTGACTGTTTCTATTTGGGCCAAACTTACAGTAAGATTCTAAAGAAATTAATTCTTCATAATGCGAATCTAATTACATTATTTGAGCAAAATGAATTAAACCTAAAACATATGTATGAGGATCATATAGATACTGACCCGATTCAGTTATTAATAGCTACATGTTTAGTTTAAACTGGTACCTGTTCAGTGAACCCGTTTTGCTACAAACGTTTAATGAACATATAATACCTTAAACTGCTTTCAGTAGTTTAGTAGTTACTGGCCCTCCGTCTAGTTATTAACAGCTATCTGTTCAGTATATACAGGTAATATACATGGCAAAATGGTACCTGTTCAGTGAACCCGTTGTGCTACAAACGTTTAATAAATATATAATAGCTTAAACTGCTTTCAGTAGTTTTGTAGTAATACGTTTTCCTTAATAATTATGCTGCGTCTTATTTTATCTAAATTGTTTGAGGCTTCCACTAATTCGGCGTAAACCGCTTTTAGTAGTTTAGTATTTTCTGACTCCGTTTAGTTATTAAAGGTTATCTGTTTAGTGTTAACAGTTACTTGTTCAGGGTAAACTGGTACCTGTTCAGTGTACCCGTTTTACTACAATGGATAATAAGGAGATGATATTAAAGAAGAAAAATTATTGAAATCCATAAAATAATACAGCAGAAAGACAACAGTCTTAAAACCGCTCGCATTGATAATGAAAGAATATCTGAAAGCACTTATAAGCCCCTAATAGAACCTCTAACTGAAATAGTAAATAAAACACCTAAAAAGGAGTCCATTGACGTTATCCCCACTAGCCCACCAGCTGAAGTTCAAAATACACGCCCCTTTGATAAATTAGGACGTTCACATACCCAATATCAATTCAGGAATTAACTCCTCAATTTAAACTTATTGATAATAATCAATTTAGCATCGAGAATAAGAGTCTCAGCAATGTTGCTAATCCCATAGATCCTCCAAATGTCATCATTAAGCAATACTACTTATCAACAAGGTTCAATTTGGATGGATGGAAACCGTTTGACACAGTTGGCGGACCCGGAAGAAGATGGTACTATAAGTAAGGATACCTTGATTTTTGTTTACAAGCAGTTCAGAAAGGTTTTAATGAAAACTAACGGTTATCTGGCTTTGGAGCAGAAACTATATCAACTTAAAGAAATTATCAAAAAATTAGTACCATGTCCAAATTACAACTCGCCAACGAATTACACAAACCTACAAGAAAAAATTTTAAACGAAGGCGAGCAATATTTAAAGGTTTTGATAGCCTTGGACACGTACATGTCGGAAGACATGAACGGTAAACCTGTACTAAGAGAGTTTTATGAACATGAATAACAGAAAACAAGTATCCTGATGTGTATCTAGTAGCAAAAGTGCTTCGCTCCAAGAATAATAAGTTATTCGTAAAGTGGTGGGGAATGGATGAAAGATCATGTATCAATAAAGATGATATTGTCTTATAACTAGACATTTAGCTTATAATTTGTTAAATAAAGTTACTTATATAGCTATAGGAATAGTTTGTATCAAAGGATGTAGATCTTAGATGAAATAAAACACAAACAATAATTGTATTTTATTTTTAGTTTAATATTACATAAAAATATTTTGACTTTTAGATTACGTTGCAATATTATTCACAAGAACTTCAGTTGATTATATCACATCCGCTAGTTAGCAATTTTGTTAACGTTAACACATTTACATATTTATAATCTTAAAATTTTATTTCAACATTCAGTCGTTACTTATGCACGCATATAGTAATAATTATTATAAAAAAATGGCATAAGGAAGCAAACGCACCAAACTTGGATTTAAAAAAAGCAAACATACTGCAACACCTATTGTGCAGCCAGGAAACAACGGGATACTTCCCACACTAGTGGTGGATGAAATACCGATCACATCAATCAGGGATAGTGATGTTGAGGATCATCTATCCCGATATTTTGAAAAGTATGTATCCGTTACTTAATTCATGGATTTGTTAATTTATAAATTCATCATTCATCATTCCATTACAATTTTTTTAGCATTACACCTGCAACGACTGTAGTAGCGACCCCACCACTGCAATATGGGGAGAAAAATTTGGCACTAATTGCACTACCACCTGAAGAGGCTGAAACCTTCACACAAAATCAGTCGCAGGATCCCACTACCATGGGGCAATTTAAAAGAAAAAGTGTGCGGTGGTTGCGTCAAATTTTAGATCGCTACATACAGAGTGAAATGTCGGTAGTGTACCGTGTGGAACGGCTAACTTCCGAATTAGCGGAAGCCTCAAACAATTTAGATAAAATAAGACGTAATTAATGCGGAAAACGTATTACAAATATTGGATAATTTAGATGTATAGGATAGTGTTTTGGTTTAATTTTAGTATGTGTATAGTGTAGTTCAGTAAATTTTGTCTGTTTTATGGATGTGTGAACATTTTTAAATTAGTATAGTTTAGTAAGGAGATATTGTATAACTTGTTTAATATTGTATTTTTTGTAGAATTTATTCTATAGTTATATCTCCTTATAATGTAATAAATAAATGTTAATTTTTTTTATAGTTTATTATTTCTCTTAAAGGCATGAAAGGTGAAATAGAAATTTATTGAAAATTAAGTGGAAGAATGTGTCATAAAGAAAAATCATTAAAAAAGTGATTTGTAAATTTAATGAAAGAGACTGTTTTATACTTGAATATGTAATAATAATGAATAAAGTTTTGTAATGAGTGAAATGTAAATTTAATGAAATACCCATAAAAAACTAAAATTCAACATGTTTTATATTTATATATGTAATAATAATAATGAGTAAAGTTTTGTAATGAAAAACAACGGCTTGTAATTATGAAATGCATTGTAAATATATTGACGTATTATGGGTGTACAATCAAATAAATATTATGTAAGCATAAGCATTTGTCTAAATAGAGTTGCATAAACGCCTAGTGCTAATATGCACTGTATGTGTAAGTTTTTTAAATAACGAATAAATATGAAAAGGCATTCACACAAAGTGATCATACGTTTCACCACCGCTAGCAAGCATTAAAAGATTTATGTCGCTTTTCTGGTTGCTCAATACATAGATTTATGCAATACAATTAAATTTAGGTTATTTCAAATTGCTTTAAATGTTTTTAGTTGGAAATATTTTTAAATCAAAAGGTTAGGGAAAAAAACACACGTAATACTGTTTACTCTATTATATACAACAAAGAAAATTAAATAAAAAAAAATTAGGACGGAAAAAATGGAATTAAAAATAGTAATTTATATATACCCTTATCAACCACATCGTCCTATCGAGATCAATGTCTCGGAATAATTTAAAGTCATGCTTCTTATCAAAAATATGCTCTTTCACCAGACTGAAACCTCTAATTGGGGCTCCGCTTCCTCGCAAAAGAAAAAAGAGAAGACCACATATTCATTCCCTCCCCAAACGGGAGGGCGGGCTGCTCGAGCTTTCCTAGCTCCTTCAGCCACAATCACGGATTCCAGCATACATATATACATTACGTATATATGAATGGGGGGAAAAATACTACCCCAGCATTCGCCTAAGTAGCCGCACATGATGTGCATATATGCAGTGACCATGCCGCTACATGTGTATGAGGAAAACCCCCTGAAAAAACCTCATTCAAGGTAGACGGTAACGGGAATCGAACCCATTACCTCCCGAATGCTAAGCAGGTTGTGTCACCACTACGCTACTAGCTCGGTCCTCGCAAAAGAAACGATATCGTATTAAAACAAAAATTGTTTAAAAGCTAAAACCTAAAAAAAAATTACTCACTTCGGAATACTTCTATTCAATATATTGAATAATAACTTTTTCTGAAAATTGAAGTTAAAGCATCATTTATTGATAATATTCTACTTACCTTATGCGGTTTGGTTAAATCCTAATGATTCAACGAAAACTGTAATAAAGACAATAAATTTCAATAAAATGTGAATGAATTTTTTTACCTGCCATTATTTTAATTAATTTAGTTAAAAAAACAATACACAATGGTGTAAATGCAAAAGTATTACTGAACGGATATGTCTGGCAATTATCAATTTATATTATAATGAAAGGTGCATAGCATTATTATCTTACTGAGTGTATATGAGTATGCCAGTAAAGAATGTTTTAAGTAACTGTAGAAGACGTACGTGCCAAAAACTAAAAATAGATGCAACAGAAGTTGCTGAGGACGTACTTCGATGCAGAGCTAGGGTGGGGCAGAGGGGAGGGATACTTATAAGTTCTAAAAATAACGCTCTATTGAATTTTTAAATTTACCGCTACTTCCCAGTAAAAAAAAATTTTAAACATACTTGTGTTTTATAAGTGGCACTTTACTTGTTTCATTCCTTAATTTATTAACAATATGAAAAATGGTCCTAAAATTGACCTATTCAATTTTTTAAACGATACACAGCACTCAAAACAACTTTTTTTTGTACTTACGTAAGCTGATATGCAACACATAACTTATTAAACCCTATTTCAAAAGTTTTAATTCGATTAGGTGATTACGAGACATACAAATTATACATGAATAGTTTAATATAAAAATCTCAACATAAATGAAAAGAATTTAGTTTGAACCGAAACGAGTATGCTAGTAAACAGTCTATTAATAATTGTAACATACATGATAATTATGAGTAGTTTTTCAATCTTATAAAACAGTATACTGCATTATTATATTTTCCAAGTTTTTACTCCTTTGTTAAAAAATTTCAAATTTATGTGTTATTAAAAATGGTTCTTAGATTAATGTACTAAATGCAAGCAGCAGAAATTATTTTAATTTATTATTTTTACGCGCGCTCGAATGGTTTATCGCTCACACACCGACTATTTGTCTTACTCACTCGCTCACTGCAAACGCACTAAGCGCGAGTTGATTAAGTTAGTATAGTGTAACTATTCTATAATCGTTGGCTTTCGCTCTTGCACATGATATAAATTGACGTCTTAGGCTCATTTATAAGAAACACACAACTAACTGAACCATTCAAAATTTTAATTCGATTAAGACACCCAAATTTCTAATGAGATGTAAAAATTATACATGTATAGTTTTAAAACCTCAATATCAATGAAAAGAATGTTGCTTCAACGGAAACGAATATGTAGTCAGCACTTTAATTGTAACATAATTACGAGTGTTTTTATAAAACACCTATACCATAATAATACAATAAAATAAATTTTTAAATTTATATATATATATATATATATATATATATATATATATATATACATTAAATATCCACGAATACATATGCATTGTTTATCACTTTTAATAATGAAAAAGTAACTCAAATTTAAAAAATACACTTGCATAAAAGTTCAAAATTTAATTTAATATCAATATAAATTACATTTGATTTTTTTTGTAACGCAACATGCAGAAATTCGTTTTATTTACAAAATCAAATCCTCACACTTACATACTTTGCATAACAGTAATAGTAATTTCTAAGTGTATTATTACTATGCGATAAAATTAAATGTTAAACTTTTCTATAATTTCAATTGCAATAAACAGAATGCCATTTAAGTGGTAATAATTCATTTACTAATTTCCAAATAGTTTTGACAATTTTTCACTATTACTACCCATAAATTTGAAGGAGTCAATAAATAAATCTAAACTAAATTTTACCACCTTCTATTAATTTAATATAGCTTTAAAACCTCAATATCAATGAAAAGAATGTTGGTTCAAAGGAAACGAACATATGTAGTCAGCACTTTAATTCTAACATAATTACGGCTGTTTCTTACTCTTTTATAAACAGTATCTATACTAATAAAAAATTTCAATTTATGTGTTAATAAAAATCAGACATTTTTGTATTTATATTCATGTACTAAAAAAAATTATCAAACTATAACGTTATGTACATCAATAAAATTAATTTTTTAAATTAATATATATATATATATATATATATATATATATATATATATATATATATATATATATATATATATATGAATTAATTGTTTGGATTTTAATAATGGATAACATGGCGCACATCCAAGCTTTGTCACTCGCACAGCAACTATCCACGAATGCACTTGCATTGTTTATCACATTTAATAATACAAAGAAACTCAAATTTAAAAAATACACTTGCTTAAAAGTTCCAAATTTAATTTGATATTAATATAAATTATATTTTGATTTTTTGTAATCCAACATGCTGAAATTCGTTTTATTTACAATTTCAAATCCTCACATTTACATACTTTGCATAACATTAAATGCCATTTCTAAGTGTATTATTACTATTTAATAAAATTAAACGTTAAACTTTTCTATAATTTCAATTGCAATAAACAAAATGTCATTTAATTGGTAATAATTTTTTTACTACTTTCCAAATAGTTTTGACAACATTTCAACATAAATTTGAAAGAGTCATTAAATAAATCTAAACTAAATTTTACTATCTTCCATTAATTTAATATAGTTTTAAAACCTTAATATTCAATGAAAAGAATGTTGCTTCAAAGAAAATGAATATGTGTAGTCAGCACTTTAATTGTAACATAATTACGACTGTTTCTTTCTCTTTTACAAACAGTACCTATACTAATAAAAAATTTCAATTTATGTGTTAATAAAAATCAGACATTTTTGTATTTATATTCATGTACTGAAAAAAAATTATTAAACTATAACGTTATAATTTTTATGTATTCACTTTTGTTAAATTAGATAATTTATATTCCATGTATTCATTAATTATTTGAAACTCATAAGCATAACGATGCGTACATCAATAAAATTAATTTTTAATTTATATATATATATATATATATATATATATATATATATATATATATATATATATATATATATATATATATATATATATATATATATATATATATATATGCATAGAATTAATAGTTTGGCCATTGAGTATAATAAATATATACTCAATGGTTTGGCTTAATAATGAACAACGCGCACATCCACGCTTTGTCACTGGCACAGAAACTAACCACGAATGCACTTGCATTGTTTATGACATTTAATCATAAAAAGTAACTCAAATTAAAAAAATTCACTTGTTTAAAAGTTCCAAATTTAATTTAATATTACTATACTTAAATTACATTTTGATTTTTTGTAATGCAACATGCAGAAATTCGTTTTATTTACAAAATCAAATCCTTACATTTACATACTTTGCATAACATAATAAAAATCAGTCCTTCTTGTTTTTATATTCATTTACTAAAAAAAAATTATGAAGCCATAACGATATAATTTTTATGTATTCACTTTTGTTAAATTGCATAATTTGTATAATTCCATGTATTCATTAATTATTTGAAACTTGTAACGATGCGTACATCAATAAAATTAATTTTTAAATTAATATATATATATATATATATATATATATATATATATATATTTTTGGCTTTTAATAATGGATAACGTGGCGCACATCCAAGCTTTGTCACCCGCACAGCAACTATCCACGAATGTACTTGGATTGTTTATCACATTTAATAATAAAAAGTAACTCAAATTTAAAAAATACACTTGCTTAAAAGTTCCAAATTTAATTTAATATTAATACAAATGACATTTTGGTTTTTTGTAATGCAACATGCAGAAATTTCGTTTTATTTACAATATCAAATCCTCACATTTACATACTTTGCATAACATTAAATGCACTTTCTAAGTGTATTATTACTATGCAACAAAATTAAACGTTAAACTTTTCTATAATTTCAATTGCAATAAACAAAATGTCATTTAAGTGGTAACAATTTTCCCAATAGTTTTGACATTTCAACATAAATTTGAAACGGTCATTAAATAAATCTAAATTCAATTTTACTACCTTGCATTAATTTAATATAGTTTTAAAACCTTAATATCAATGAACGCAATGTTGCTTTGAAGGAAACGAATATGTATAGTCAGCACTTTAATTGTAACATAATTACGACTGTTCTTTCTCTTTTATAAACAGTACCTATTCTAATAAAGAATTTCAATTTATGCGTTAATAAAAATCAGTCCTTTTTGTTTTTATATTCATGTACTAAAAAAAAAATTATGAAACCATAACGTTATAATTTTTATGTATTCACTTTTGTTAAATTGCATAATTTGTGTAATTCCATGTATTCATTAATTATTTGAAACTTGTAACGATGCGTACATCAATAAAATTATTTTTATTAATATATATATATATATATATATATATATATATATATATATATATATATATATATATATATATATATGTACATTATATAATTAATTATTTGGCTTTTAATAATGGATAACGTGGCGCACATCCAAGCTTTGTCACTCGCATAGCAATTATCCACGGATGCACTTGCATTGTTTATCACATTTAATAATAAAAAGTAACTCAAATTTAAAAAATACACTTGCTTAAAAGTTCCAAATTTAATTTAATATTAATACAAATGACATTTTGGTTTTTTGTAATGCAACATGCAGAAATTTCGTTTTATTTACAATATCAAATCCTCACATTTACATACTTTGCATAACATTAAATGCAACTTCCTAAGTGTATTATTACTATGCAATAAAATTAAACGTTAAACTTTTCTATAATTTCAATTGCAATAAACAGAATGCCATTTAAGTGGTAATAATTCATTTACTATTTTCCAAATAGTTTTGACAATTTTTCACTATTACTACCCATAAATTTGAAGGAGTCAATAAATAAATCTAAACTAAATTTTACTACCTAATAAAAATCAGTTCTTTTTGTTTTTATATTCATGTAAAAAGAAATTATCAAACCATAACGTTATAATTTATTATTATGTATTCACTTTTGTTAAATTACATGCTTTGTATAATTCCATGTATTAATATTAATTTTTTGAAACTCCTAATAATGCGTACATCAATAAAATTAATTTTTTTTAATTAATATACATAATAATGTGCATGTGAATTAATCGTTCGGCTTTTCATTCTGCTTTGTCACTCGCACAGCATCTATCCACGAATGCACTTGTATTGTTTATCACTTTTAATAATGAAAAAGTAACTCATTTTTATTTACATTAAAAAAGGTTACTGCTTAATACAGTTAATTTGAATTAATTAAATTATTTTAGTGGTTTAATAGAAATATCCTTATTTTATTAATTAATTAAGACAAATTCAATTTTATTATAGTTTTTTTATTATTAATGTTAATGAAATTTAGGAAGTTGGTAAAAGAAGAATTCGGCTCCTTAAATGAAGAGCGCAGCATCTATCTTTTTCCCTCTGTATGCGTTCTCTCTCTTCTTTGTGTGATATAACCAACTGTATGTCCTACACGTATGCACACACAAGCAAACATTTTGCATATTATTCTATCGTATATATATATATATATATATATATATATATATATATATATATATATATATATATATATATATATATATACAGTGCTTTCATTTCAAAACTAGTTACCGTTAATATTTTTTTTAGCAATGGAATCTCGACCTAGACAGAATTTAGATGTCGAGGGGTACACTCAAAAACAGTGTTCATGGAATTTTACTTTTCACCCCTTAATCCCCACTTCCCTCACTTTAATATTTCAAATTGCACCCCCTAACTTGTGATTTTGAAGGTATTAAAGATACAAATCCAACGGCGTTCAGAAAATTGATTTCCATACCCATTTTGAAATTACAAGCACAAATGTCAATACTATAGGAATAAATTTTGTTCATTGATTTCATTATTCAAGACAATACCCCTAGTTTATCAAGTACTGAAATACGAAGTGATACGGAAACGATATCTCCTCTCTCGAATATTTTTATCGTGTTTTTATCGTTTGGATTATTTTTGCTTTCAGAGTTCAGTTAAGGTAAGCCGTATTTCAGTTTATAATTTATTGCCGACTGCAACGATTTATAATCAAGTCTGTTTCGGTTAAGTTGTTGAATTTTGACAATTCATTACTTCAGTTTGGAACATTGAATTTGAATAAATCCAAGAATCAATCATAGTTTACACTATTCAAGAAAGAGTTGAAATCATTTATTATTATTTTATTTGAGCGCTGTTGGATTTGTATTTTCAATACCTTCAAAATGATGTATCACTAGCTAGGGGGTGCAATTTGAAATTTTAAAGTGAGGGGAGTGGGGATTAAGGGGTAAAAAGTAAAATTTCATAAACACTGTTTTTTCATGTCCCCCTCGACATCTAAATTGACGTATTTTTTTTCTAGGTCGAGATTCCATTGCTAAAAATATTAGTGACTAGTTTTGAATAATTAAAATATATATATATATATATATATATATATATATATATATATATATATATATATATATATATATATATATATATATATATATATATATATATATATATATATATATATATACCATCGGATTGAAATTAATACAAAAATTAATGCTTATGGCACAGAATTACTACACAAAATGAAAGTAATACAAAGATAAAATGAAATCCACATTAAACAGAAGAGTTTGAGTACGGCAACTGACAATCAACTACAGACAGCCAACCAACAAATTTAGCATAAACGCAAGGTAATTTGTCAAGTTACTGATGGTTTAGAAAAAACGTGCACACAATTGTGTATATTCCCGATATGAGCATAAATACGTTTAACTAGGGTTTCCAGTGATTTTTTCGATATGAGAGCAAGTAATATGTAACCCAAGATAGTTCAGTGGAACTAGTTCTATAGAATATACTGCCTACATAAGTTTCTTTTCTTAAAACGGTGGTGTACTAATGTTATGTGTTAGTCAATACAGAATTGAATAGTTTATAAGTAGCTGGTAAAATAAAACCGTAAAGCTGTAAGCCTCACAAACCTTTTAGGATTTACACAACAGAAACTGCATGTAATGCGGTTAGCAGCTGTAGTAAGTGCTATATTTGTAACATTCTTGTAGGATTTGTTTTAGAAAAATATTACATAGCAAATTGTATAGATTTAGCTAATATAAACATTTTTGAAAAACTTGTAGTTCCAAAATTTAACTTAGGAAAAATACATTTTTGCAGTTTATCGTGCCCTAAATTTATACCCGAAAAGTGTTTAAAATGTCACAAAAGCGCCGCCCGACTTTCAGTAATTAATCACGTCATGAGCAAGATCTCAACTTCCGTACGTCAGAAATGCGAACTATTCACTCAAAATTCGACAAACTTGCACAATCTCCAGAACTCCTCACATCCAGTGCTCGAGCCATCGCAACGCACCTTAAGTTTTGGCTTATTTGTAAATTGGTAACAAAATTCATTGTTATAGTTTAATCGCTAAGCGCTCTCTTAATTCGCAATATAAACTCTTTCCATCTCAAATTTTGTATTAAAATATTAAACTGAATTACTTACACTCCAGAAATTTATGTTAAAATGCTAAAATGTTTCACAACATAAAACTATACTGATAAAAGAAAGCTTTGGTAATCTGCTTAAATATCGTAATTTGAAAAATGTATCTTGAAAATAAAAATGACCTTTACTAAAGATCTCCACTTAATCGTCTAAATAATCTAAAAATTTAACATTAATTCGGTTTTAAATCTCTATAAAACTTTACCTTAAAATCAATTAAGAAACTCTTATTATTCCAACTCAAAAAAATCACTTTCACTTAAATCGCAAAATATTACTCAATCATTAATAGTTGATATAGGAGAAACCGGGACGTGCTATAATTTTGAACTCACAAACTAACTCGAAAATTCCTAAAAAAACATATACTGTATGACGCTGAAAGATAATCAATATGTAACGATAAAGTGTAAAAAATATAGTTGCGCTAGCCTAAGGCATCGAACCCATAGTACAAGGAAAATGCTAAGGGCATTCATCAAAAATAATTAAACACGAAAATACTAATTTCCGCGTCATACAGTATTCAACACTTTGTAACGTGCCAATTCGTGGCTATCGTTACCTTAATTTGGGTTTCGAGTTTGGATTATTTTTGGCAAATATATTTACGTTACATTGGTATTTTTAGGAATTACTCTTTTTTTCTCAATAATTAAATTTTGGTATACGTCGATATTTTCTCTTTAATGTACATTAGGGTACATAATTACGAATCTCCGTGTACATGTTTTTATTGTCCGTAATGAGTATTTAGACACATCGATTTTGTTCTTTGCGTAAACGCGAACTGAACTTATTTCATTTCCGTTCTTTCTACGTTTCAATTCATGTCGTATCTTAAGCTTCTTCCCTACGCAAGGTATGCAACTACTTTTAATTACATTTTGTATATATTATATTTAATAGGGAAAGTCCCTACATTAAGGAAATCCCCTGGCATTGGGAACATTCTCTTTTATTAAGAAACATCCAGTATGATAATGAAATTAGTATTGTGTAATTGATGGTGTAGGAAAGCATGGTGAATTACGTCACGAAGTTAATGCATAAAATGGAATTGATTATAACGCTATTTAATCTTCAATAATTATGGAAATACCTTTCTTTGCATCAATAACGCATGCTGTTGATATATCTGCTTCCGTCGTCTAATGCCTGGTTTCGTTATCCAAAATCTGCTTTTGTAGTCTGGTCTACATTTAGTTTACTTGTACGTTGAAGACAAATAAAAATTACCTTACCTTACTGTATGTGTATCATATTGATGGGAAATGAAGTTCTCAAATTACAGTTCCTTTCAAAAGAAAGTTAATACATTATATTTATTCTGGGTGCAAGAAAATGTAAGTAATACGTTTCATTTTATGTAAAGTGCGTTTTAAGTAAAGAAGCGTCAGTATAATGTTTTTTTGAAGTGGTTATAATGAAAAGAAACAGCTGACTGGCTAACGGTTTCTAAGATAAATTTCAGTGCATAACCTTGTAACTGTAATGTTGTTGAAATAGGTCAAGTATACGTTTTATTATTATTGATATAGTGTTGATCATATTCATTTTGGCTTACAAGAGAGCCCCGACATAAAATCGCTGAGTGACAAGACAAGCTTCCGGAAAAAGAGACCATGTTGCCTTAAGCAAAGTAACACAAAACACAATTTGCAATGAAATATCAAATTTAGATTTTGAAACCCAGTCGCAAAGTTAACCCTTTGTAGGCGGCATGACGAAATATTTAGCGCATATCATCCCTACAACTATAATATATTAACAGGGACTATTCATACCCGAATACGTAGTTAATTTTACCTACCGGCTATTATAGCTAAAATTCAGTATTTTCCTAAAATTTATCTACATAGAACTGGAAAAGGATATCAAAAATGTAAAATAATAAAATATAATAGTTTCTTGAACGATAGCTTGAACACGTATTGACGGGTACCCTTCTACCATTTCGAACATAGTATTCTGGTATCTTTTCAACAGATAACACATTACCATTAACTAATATTAACAGACATATGATTCACATTATCGAACCTGTTGTTTCCTAATACAGAAACAGATGGTTACCCATACCTAAATTAAATTTTCTAATTACGCTTGGTTGCTTAATCCTTTTTTTGTGTTTCAATTTCACTCTCCTCGTGACTGTGTGAAATGGTGTAATTATAAAACAGTTGCTTGGTATTGTAACAATTCATTTGTCATTTGTACCAACGACAGTATCTGTTTGTGCGATTTTAGTCTAGAACGCATGTTGCGGTTAGATAAATCTACTGTAAGACTGTGACTGGTGAAAAATTATTGAAGGGTACCATATGATTTGCTGGGTCTTGAACGACTGACAGCATACTATACACCACTATTTTCCTTAAAAGAGCTGAAGTATCAGCTGCCTTTCCACAATCAGTATCTAAATTGTGGGTATTCTCATCATTTCCGCAAAGCAACCATATTTTGTATTCGAAACGTACAGTTTATTATTTGTAAACATTTTTGCAGAGTGATGTCCATGGTACTTTCGTCAACACTGAAGTGATTGTGAAACACACCGAATTGCTGTAAACTTCTCTAATTTTTAGCGAGACTGTCAATACCGTGACGATATTCTATTAGTCTGAATCGTTCTCCATTCATAACTTTGGCAAATATAGGTGCTTTGTAAACCTTCGGACGTGGATAAATAGTCATTTGCGGAAGCCATACAGTAGTGGCTAATAAAAGTAAATAATTTCACGAGTAAAAGGTAACGAAAATACTTTGAAATGTGATTCTTCCAAATGCCCTTCTCCTACTTTAGTCATTCATCGTTCACATAAGATAACTCTAAGTCCTTATAATGGAGCTTTGCTTGATCTGAAACGTCTGGTGGCAGATAACTTAAATCCAGGATTTCTGCTTCGCCGCTTGGTAAACTTTGAACTATGGAATTAGGTGGCAAAATGACTATATTTTGTGATGACGCTTCAATGTCTTTTACAGCGTTCGTCAAAAATCTATAGCTTTTACTATGCTTCCTAAATTACACTCGCTTTATTTAGTGAACCTATTTCCTTTACTAAATCATTTATACATACCCATACAAATTCTTAGGATCCATTATTGAAACAAAACCTTTTGCAAAGCTGTCAGGTTGCGTTGACGCACCCTGTATGTAGGATGTTATAATGACGTGTATTATGTGTTTTGAGCACGAGTATTGAGTTTGAACGAAAAAAAAATTTTTTTTGTGTATATGCATAATGTATGTGGGTGTATGATACGCCACTGAAAATTTAGGAGAAATATAATTCTGTATGTAGATACGTGTATTTGAATGTTATAGAGACTTTAGTGTTGGAATAATTAGATTCTGATGAATGTAAATGTGAAAAGAAATTCGCCGATGGGACGATAATGTATCGCTACTGTTAGAAAAGGAATGTTTGAAGATAAGATGAGTAATCTTGGTCAGAAAATGTGAAGAATAAGTGTAAAATGTTTTAGAAAATATGTAGAGAAAGATTGGGTATGTTTAAGTGTTAATTTCAGAAAGTTTTCGTAATGTTGTGCAATTGTTTTTAGAATAAATGTATGTATATGGAATTTGACACCTTAGACGGTGCTTATTTTTGCAAATGTTGCGGAAGCATATCGAGCGCAGGTTGGAGATAAATGTTAAAAGTTGTGTAATGGACCAGAGTGGCTACTGAATGAATGTGGTGACGAAAAATGATTTCTTCATGAAGTAATTGTAAAATTTGTAAGTGAAAACAAATATGGCGATGTATTGTAATTACACGCGTGCTTGTATAGAGGGAAGCATCTGTTAGAACTAGGGAATTTTGAATGAATATTATTGGAGAATATAACGCGGAAGGAAGACATGTTTAAAAATGGATGACTGAAGTTATAAATAGGAAAGTCAGAGATTGACGAGAGAGTTAGAAAGTTAGCTTTTGGCTTGTGATGAGAGCTCGGTGAGACGCGCACGCGAGTTAGTGTGTGATAGAATGGGATGATGGAGTATATTTGTGAATTTTAATGAGGCAGTAATTGTTTAAACAACTGCGTAACCCGAACCGGGGATGAATCGTAAAAGACATTCATAAATAAAACGATAATAAAATTGAAGTTGAAGATAAAATTAGTTTGTTTATTTTCAAGAAAATAATAAGTGCGTAAGCAGATTTATAAAAGATAACAGTTGTTATGTTAAAGTGTTAAGTGCAGCGCGTGCTCGTGTAACGAGATTCAGCTAAAAGTATTTATGAGACCACCTGTTAAGTGAACGAAGTGTTCGTTGTATATTAAGCCAATGTTTAAGTAACGTTATATGACATTGAAAATTTATTTGTATAAGGGCAACCAAAGGTTTACCGTTATTACATGTTTGTGGGAGTAATAACCTCGCTTTGTGAACTATTCGCGAGTGCACAGAGGAATAAGTTTTGTTGAGCATTTGTAATGTGCTTCAGGCAATTTTAAGGGGTACAAATGGACTACAAATATTTGATTTACGAGATAAAGAAGAAAGAAAATCCAAGGATTAATGGACAATTGTTAAGTAAGAAATTAGATTTAAGGAATTTTTAAGAACTCATTTAAGCCTGATTATCTTTTTGTTAGTTTATTTGCGTATAGTTGTTTAAATTATTAAATAGTTTTGAAAGGAAGAGATAATCGTTCTTGAGTCGTATTGTATGGTTTGTTTTAGTAGTAAGAAGGCAAAGTGGTACTTGGTGGTTTAACTTTCAACCACGCTGATGTAATTTATGTAGATATTTGTGTTTTTGTTTTATTTTATGCAGGGCAATATATATATTTATCGTTATATTTTTTTACTTTGTTGTTTATTTAACCAGGTATGAAACACAGTTGTAACATTTACTTAATTGGTGATCTTGTTTTGACAATTTTAAAAGTAAGCTTTGCATATTTTAATTTTTCAGATTTAAGGAACAACCTGAAAGGTTTTATTAGCCAGGTTGATTGCAAAATTTTCATGTTTGTTTTAATAGTGCAATGCACAATTAACAGATCAGCTGTTGTCTTAAAAATTTCATTAAGTATAACAAATAGTTTGAGTTTTGAAACCTTAAATGTTTACGAATGTCAAATACGATTCAAAAGTAAAGTAAATTTAAAAGATATCGTTCATGTTAAGAATTTTAAAAATTAATTACCGTTCATTGAATGAATTTGAGTGATAAATTTTATTTTGGAAGTTTTGGTATACGAGGTGTATTCAAAAAGTTTTTAATAACCTGGGTAGTACTAAATTTATTTGAGTTTGAGTTGAATTGTTTTGGACGAGTGTTTGTGTTAGAACCTTCGTATATGAGTTTACCGAGTAAGCACAATCCTACTTTCCACAATCAAGTAGGGTTAATTAACATCCAGCTTAAGACAATTATATTAACAAAGTTTCGATTGTGGTGGCGCCTAGTGACATATTTTCCCGAATTGAGCTATTTGAGTATAAGTGTAAGGTGTTTGAGCATATCAATCATCCATTTTACTTATTATTTCGACCACACCCATCTCCCTGTTAGCTGGCTTGGCAACCCGCTTACATTAGTAAGCCTACACGACGCCTAGTGCGGTTTGGACGTGTAACAACACGTTTTACACGTGGTACACGTTTTACACGTGTTTCACGTGGTACACGTTTTACACGTGGTACACGTTTTACACGTGTTTCACGTGGTACACGTTTTACACGTGTTTCACGTGGTACACGTTTTACACGTGGTACACGTTTTACACGTGTTTCACGTGGTACACGTTTTACACGTGGTACACGTTTTACACGTGTTTCACGTGGTACACGTTTTACACGTGGTACACGTTTTACACGTGTTTCACGTGGTACACGTTTACACGTGGTACACGTTTTACACGTGTTTCACGTGGTACACGTTTTACACGTGGTACACGTTTTACACGTGTTTCACGTGGTACACGTTTTACACGTGGTACACGTTTTAAACGTGTTTCACGTGGTACACGTTTTACACGTGTTTCGCGTGGTTTAGAACCCTCGTGTGAGAGGTTATCGAGTAAGCACAATCCTACTTTCCACAATCAAGTAGGGTTAATTAACATCCAGCTTAAGACAATTATATTAGCAAAGTTTCGATTGTGGAGACATATTTTCCCGAATTGAGCTGTTTGAATATAGGTGTAAGGTGTTTGAGCATATTAATCATTCATTTTACTTATTATTTCGACCACGCCCATCTCCCTGTTAGCTGGCTTGGCAACCCGCTTACATTAGTGAGCATGCACGACGCCTAGTGCGGTTTGGACGTGTAACAAAGCAACTGAAGAATCTAATACAGCACTGAATAGTGAACGAAACACAAATGCTGGAACATTTGCGAGTACATACAGAAGTCCTGTCAAAACTAGCAAAGCGCTATGTAAAGCCGCACTTTTAGATTTTCCCACCCTACGGTGTCTAACGTTCCCAAAACGGGACATGTAACATTTTAGCACCACTACCGATAAGTTAACAGTTTTAGTATTAAAGTGGAATAATTGTGGTGTTCCCTGTCGTGTAGTACACCTGTTAACCTTTTTTCTTATTTAATATGCCAGTAATTGTGCAGGGTACGTCATATTTTTTGTAAAGAGATCATACAAACACTTTAATCAGCTTTATGCAAAGATATTCCCATATAAACAGTAATTAAAGTCATGTTCCAGTACCAAATGTCTCTACTTATTATGTCAGGTTTATTTATGATTAAGGTAACTTTCATGTTTTATTGTTGAGCTAATTGAATTATTATGCTAAAGACTATTTTTACGTGGGCTGTTTTGTCGGGTAGCTCTTCTATCGCGAGTAAAGTTCGTGGTACGAGACTTTAACTTTAAAAAAAAAAGAAAAGAAATAACCTTACAAGATTTATTAGAAGATTATACTCCTGAAAACGACAACAACTTACTAAGTAACTGCATTACAGAATCTACCTCTTAAATAACTTATCATGTTTATTTTAGAAAATGGAAAGTGATTAATATGTATAACAATAGTGAACCTCGAACTTTATTTGCACATGATAAGTTATTCTTACAATTATATCTTAAATATGTAATAAAATATTTTGGGATTGAATAACAACTTGTGACTAATTCGGTTTACATAAACTATCTATATGACGATCCTATAACTCCTCCCATCTTAAATTGAGGCTTCAGGGTTGAATTAAGACTGAAGGCGATTGATCTCTCTTCTTACATTGATTACATAATTTGTTCTTATAGTTATATAAAATATAAGCATTTATTATAATAAAACAAACAAAGAGGGTAACGTATAGTGACCAATTTATAGATCATTTCACTTCGTAGGTAGGTTTTATTAATTGAATACCATCCAATTGTTTCTTTATTATGTAAATGTTTTCTAGTGGGATATTTTCTATTTTAATTGGATTTACGTTCGTCGCACTCTGTAGATAGTTTTGTTTCATCTTTGGCAGTATGAATGGGGTACCCCTTTAGAATTTTGTCTGTTAGTAAACTTTAAATTTTGATAAATTACACTCCAATTTAATGGGATTTTTATTAGATTATTGTCTTTGATAGTCATGAATTCTTCGTTTGGACACTGTTTCTTTAATTGAATTTCGGTTTCTGTTAATATTATTAAATATTCATTACTTATCACATTTATTATTAATTTGGGTCTTTCGATTACTGTTTCGTTACACGTTTGCTGTTCATTTTGCATTAATTTTGTTACACAATCTTCGTCATCGAACCTTAAGTCTTCTACATCGCATAAAAAGATTTTTTCTATTTGTACACACTCTTGATCCATGTACTGAATGATGTTTTCTTTTAGAGCCAGGTGGGGTTTTGGTGGAATTATAATTGTATCCCTTTAGAATAGTTTATAATATTGGAGTAATTTAGGATACACTATTGGGAATTCTAGGCTGAAGAGGATATTACTTTTCGTTATGTGACAATTTGACTTAATTATTGAGTACCATGAATCAGGTTTAAGATTTAATATTTCATTTTGTTCGTATAAGTTTGACAATTCTATGAGAATTTTCTGCAAGTTGTTAGACGTTAAAATGTCCAGGTGGGTCACGCGTAACTTTGAGAAAGTTAAGGTGTTTTCTAAATTGTCAAGAAAGGTAATTATAATATTTGAACTTATGTGAATTTGGTTGATTATAGATTGCATTATCATGTACTGGTGAAATTCATTATTGATATCTACTAACGTTTGTTCATATTGGTTTATGAAATTGAATATTTTCTTTTGGTTTGAAACGATAGTGTCTACAATCGACGAATATTTGTTTAATAATTCTTTAGAAATCGACAATTGGGAATTTACACCTTTTATTAGTTTTAATTGATTTTATTTAAGTTTTTCATGTCATTGTTATATTTTTCTCCATCTTCGGAATCTAATGTACCGAATAACCATTTTGAAATTGTTCCCCCTACGTTTAATAATCCTCGTTTATTTTTCGTGCCTACTTGCTTAGGTTTGATGTTTTCGTATTTTTGTTGTATTTCTAGAATAATTGGGTTTAAATTATCATAATTATTCCTTAAACTGTTAACTATAGTATTATTGTTGGCAAATATGGTAAAATTGATAGTTTTGTAACTGTTAATAAAAGCGGACATTTCTGAATTTAGGGTTTCTAAATCATATAGGAAGACCTGTTTACTAGTTTTTTTTTTTTTATTTATTAATTTAATTAGCAATCAGAACACATATAGAATTCTATGAGCTAAACTATTGTCTTGAAATGTCGTGATACGGGAGCCTCCAGTGATGCTACCGCAGGGACTTCCACTTGGTGTAGAAGCAGTTGACACTAGATGTTGCACTGTTGTCTGTAAACACTTATGCTCTAGTTAGGGAACATATCGCTGTAACATTAACGCTTTTACTAGTCACTTTCTTTATGTCACTAAATCTTGCGGCCATTTGCGCTTTAGTCGTCTGTGTTGCGGGTTTCTTGTTAACGGTTCCAGTAGTTCGTTGGGGTGGGCTGCTAGTCTTCCTCTATGCTTAAGTGAACGTTCTGTGATGATTTCGTGTACAAATGGTATGTTGAGATCATTGTGTATGGTTAGGTTAGTTACGTACCAAGGAGCATCTGTGATTGTTCTAAGTACCTTTGATTGGAATCTTTGGATGATGTTCACGTTGGATTTACATGAGCTTCCCCATAGCTCTATACCATAGGTCCAAATTGGGTGGATAATTGCTTTATAGATGATGACTTTATTTTCCAGGGTGAGTGGCGATTGTTTTCCTACAAGCCAATGCATTTTCTGAATCTTGAGATCTAACGCTTTGCGCGTCTTTTGAATGTAGTTAAAATTCGATTTATACCTAATTTGAATGGTAAAATACTGGGAGAATTATTAATTTTAATTGTCTTTATGTTTTCCATGTATGCCCATGTCACTACACTCAGGATTATCATTAAGGTCCTCATCCTGAAACAAAGATGGACTGATTAATTCTTTCATATGCACTGTTTCATATTTATTCTTTTTATTTTCTAGTTTAACTTTGTTATTCTCTAATATTTCTATTATTTTATAAGGGCCTATAAATTTATTATTCCTTTTGTTTCTGTTTAATTGGTTTTTCTTATATACTAATTGATTTGATTTAAATTGATTGATTTCGCCATGAGCGTTTCTTTTGTCTTTCACACTTTCTTTATGAGTTCAGAGTTTCGGTTTTATTTGATCGTATACAAAGGTTATTTTCCTTTTATAGTTTTCTACGTAATCTGTATAAAAAGTATTTGAGTCAAAAATGCTAGGATCTCTTAAATCAGTATGTCCGCATACAAGTTTGAAGGTTGTGAAATTAGTTGCACTGTGAATTGAACTGTTATATCCTAATATTGCATAGTTTATATTAAGTTTTTCAGTTGGATACATTTCTTTTAAGATTCTAAGGTGCTCCACGAGTGTTGAGTGCAGCCTTTCTACAATTGCATTGGATTCATGATGACCAGGGGTCGTGAAATGGATGTCAATCTTGTGCATTTTAAGTAGTTCTTTGAATGTTTCGTTTTTGAACTCTTTCCCACTATCCGAAATGATTCTTTTTGACATTCCAAATTTTGAAAAATGGTCTATTAATGCTTCACAAACGTTAAGTGCTGATTTTCCTGAGATGGGTATTGCTTGTCCAAACTTCGAGAATGCGTCTATTACAGTCAAGTAGTTTTTGAGTCATAAAGGAATAGGTTTATGTGACAGATTTGAAATGGTTTAGAAGGTGTTTCGGTTAAGACTTAAGGTACATATGGTGGTTTCCTATCATCTTTAGTTCTTTTACATATTTCACAATTATTTATATATTCGGAAACATTCGTTTTCATGTTTATCCAATAGTAGCTTCTTTTGAGATATTCTATAGTTTCGATTACACCACGATGGTTGGTTTTGCCTTCGTGATGACCTTTTATCATTAGAATTTGTTCGTTTATGTTTTTGACGGTGTTAACTAATTTTGTACATCTAATTAATCTTAATAAGTTTTTAAAGAAATTACTCGTATATACGTTTGTAAAATTTTTAATGAATTTCAGGTCATTATGATATATGTGGTATGTGGTGTTTGGTCTTAAATGATCTTTAAGTAATTTCAGTATGTAGTCTTCATTTGATTCCAAATGCAGTTTTACTACAATTATTTTCAGATATTCGTAAGCTTCTTCTTTAACTTGCATTTAATTGATGTTATTCTTAAAAATATGAATTTGGTTATTTTTATTATTTACTATGTCTTCTAATATTGGTATGCCACCATTCAGGGTGTCCTTCGATAATGAATGTGGCGTGTCATCAGTTATTAGGTTTAATTTTAAATAAGGATTAATTTGTTCTGTTTCATAATCCGAGTAATTATTTAAGTGTGGATCGGGAAGGTTGCACATTACAATTTCAATATTACCATTTTTGAATATGTTGTGTATCATTTGCTTGATTTTTGCCCATTCTAACTTATCAAGTCCACTACATACCTTTGGCATCGCTAGTTTTGAAATATTATAATCAAAGCAAAATTGTTTTAAATTCGTCAGCGCCACGAAAACGTCATCATGTGTGGGTTTATGGAAGTATAAATTTTTTGTAACTAAATAAATTAAATGATGATTATTTACGAAATCGTATAAAACTGTATGAATTTTAGGTTCCTGTAATTTTAATTTGTCAATATTTCTGAATTTATCTTTAAATGATTCGGCTATTCCCTTACTTAGTTTCAAGTCTGCACTAACACAATGCACCAGACTGAAATCTTCAGGCATGTCAAATAAATTTCGGTTTACTTTCCTAATGATCAGGTTATCAGCATTTCCACCCACGCTTGAAGTGGCCTCAGTTTCATTTGATGTACTTGTTAAATGGTCCATGAAATCAGATATGTCATTATGGATGTCTCCAGGATGGTTAATTAATGATTCCATATCGTCCATAGTATTAATATTAATTCTAGAAAGGGCGTCAGCGTTACTATTTAGGGTTCCTTTTTTATAAATTATGTTGAAGTCAAATTCTTGTAATTTTAGTCTCCATCTCGTTAGTTTAGAGTGTACTTTTAGATTAAATAGCCAAATGAGAGGGCGATGATCCGTCACTATTGTGAATTTTCTGCCGAAAAGGTATGGCCTGAAATATTTGCATGACCAGACTATGGCTAGTAACTGTTTTTCTATAGTACTATATTTTTGGTCGGTTTCGTTTAGGGTTCTAGAGGCGTATGAGACAGATTTGTCTTGTCCGATAGGACCTTGTAATAAAACACTGCCTAAGGCAACATTAGATGCGTCTGTCGTTAAAATAAAGTCTCTATTGAAATCAGGATACTGTAGAATAGGGTCATTGCAAAGAATATTTTTACATAAATTAAAACAGTTTATGAAGTCCTGGTTGTGAATAATTTTCGCGTTCTTTTTTAAACATACCGTCATTGGTTTGGTAATTTGTGCAAAATCTTTAATAAATTTCCTGTAGTAACCTAATAAGCCGAGAAATGATTTAATTTCTTTCTGGGTATTTGGAATAGGGAATTTTTAAATTGCCGAAATTTTATCTGGATTCGGTTTGACACCGTCTGGGGTAATGATATGACCTAAGTAAGCTACTGTTTTTTGTAAAAATTCGGATTTGTCTAATTGTATTTTAAAATTTGCCCTCTAAGCCTATTAAACACTAACTTAAGTCTTGTTACATGTTCTTGTAGGGATGTACTGAAAACAATGATATCATCTAAATAAACTAAACGAATTTCATTGTTTAACCCCCTTAATACATTATCCATAACCCTTTGGAATGTGCTTGGGGCGTTTTTAAATCCGAATGGCATAGGCACAAACTCGTAGTATCCGTTCAGGGTAGAGAAGGCTGTTTTCGGTATATCCATTCTGTCTACTTCGATTTGATGGAATTCTGATGCTAAGTCAAGCGTGGAAAAGTAATTTGCCCTGCCCAATTTGTCTAAGATGTCCGTAATATTAGGCAGAGGATATTTGTCGTCGATCGTTTCTTCATTTAGCTTCCTGTAGTCTATTACTATTCTCCACCTTTGCTTTCCTTGTTTATCTAATTTCTTTGGGATATTCTATATAGGGCTACTCCAAGGGGAAGTAGATGGTTGAATTATCCCTTTTATTCATTTGAGATCTAAATTCCTCCTTATGTACTTCGAGAAATCTATAAGATTTTGTAAAAACGGGTTTTTCATCCGAAATATTTATCTTATGTGTTATTTGATTTGTGAAACTAAGTGGGATATCTTCATGATAAAATATATCTCTATAATTATAACATAGTTTTTCAATATCTTTACATTCCTCTTCATTGCAATGATCCAATTTAATATTATTTAGATTTTGTTTGAGAATATAGTCTTTATTAAAAATCTGGTTTTGATTGCTATCTTCTATTGGAAGGAAATAATTCTCATTAACAGTTTCGATTTTAAATCCTCTTCACTTGAATTCAAAATTGTCGTCAAAGCAAAATAATTTTGAACGTTAACTACGGCACAAAGCGTTTCTAAAAAATTATTAAATTTACAATAATCGATTATTCCTATTCCTTCTTTTTGGTTTGTTGGGATTTTTACAACCTTTACCGTTTTCGCCGGTATAATAATAGAATAATTAAAATTTTCCTTAGTTCGCGGTGAACTTTCGTTAAATATTAATAGTACCTTAGCTAGGGGTGTACATATTTGTTTGTTACATATATCTAAATTTGCTTTTGTGTCGGTATATAATTTTAACATATTAAAGTTTAAGTTTGCATTTACATTCGTCGGTTGCGTCGTCTTATTGTTTCTTACGTTCAAATTACTAAGTTGACTTGTTAACTCTTCGATGTGAGTTTTGAATCGATTAAATTTTCTTACTTAAAGATAAAGTACGCGTTTAAATCCTATTCACAGATTCACGTTACTCAAAATTAAACTAGGTGAGGTAGTAAGGATGTGGCTCTTACCTTGGATTTTGTGTACGTCAATTCCTCGGATCTTCTCGTTCTCTGGAGGTCTCTTCTTTTGATGTAAGGATAGAGGTTCGAATACCGGTTGAGAGTTGATACTCATAAAAATAATGCGCGTTGAGAGTTTTCCGGATTAGAATTCCTTTATAGGTAATCCTACCGACTGCGCCAGTAAAGTTCGTGATACGAGACTTTAACTTTAAAAAAAAGAAGAAAAGAAATAACCTTACAAGATTTATTAGGAGATTATAATCCTGAAAACGACAACAACTTACTAACTAACTGGATTACAGAATCTACCTCTTAAATAACTTAAGTTTATTTTAGAAAATGGAAAGTTATTAGTGATTAGTATGTATAATAATAGTGAACCTCGAACTTTATTTGCACATAAGTTATTCTTACAATTATATCTTAAGTATATAATAAAATATTTTGGGATTGAATAACAACATGACTAATTCGGTTTATATAAACTATCTATATGACGATCCTATAACTCGCGTGATATTTTGTCAGGGCTATTTTTATTAAAAAGTGTTTTGCAAAACTACATCAATTTCGTATTATTTAGCATCAAAAATCAGTCCTTACGATTACAACAGGATCTAGTTTAAAATTATTTGAAACCGTGTCTCTAGCTTTTCATTATATTAACTTTTACTACAACGTTCCAAACAACTTTTTTTAGCATTGCTTAATTTTGGACTGCTTGTAAAGGAGAAGGGTTTGTGTAAGTAGTCTATTGTTATCAGAAGAAATAATGCTTATTATCCGGAGGAACTTATCTCTCGTGCGTTCATTAATGGTTAATGCATTCATTTATTTAATAATTAACAAGAGCGTAAATAAGATTTTGATGAAAGCTTATTACAAGAAAATTTGTAGATGTTAATATTCAAATTAAAATGTATTATTGCTACAAAAGGGATTTAATTTTGCAAATATGTCTGAAATTATTCAAAGTTACTATAGCTTACTTCTCGTTTTCATTTTCCTTAATCTATATATTGGATTTAATTATTGTTTCTAACGTATAAGAAAAGGTAATAATGAACGAATAACAATTTTATTAGTGAAAGTTGGGTTTAATTTTACAACAAACTTATTATCGAAAATTTAAAATGAAAGTTATAATTTAGTCAACTTGATAATCAGTATCAGATTGGACTTAATTAATTTGACGTGATATAATATTTTAATTAAGTTAATAACTTCATAATTTTATAACACAATCTCCATAACCTTATTTTACGATCAGTTAATAACCTTAGAGTTTTTACGCCTTAATGTAATGTCTGTGATTTATAAAATACAGAATTTATGATTTTAAATGAAACAAGGGTCGATATATTTTAGAAACCAATTTGAATTTTTTTGTTGGTGATACACAGGAGAACCATAACTAATTAGATTCATTATTAAAAATATTTCGTTTTTGCATCACATAATTTACAAAAAATACAGATAGACTTCCGATTTATCATTCACATTCTAACGTGCTCGTGAGAGATGCATACAAAGACAGTAAGCTTTGGTCTGATATATTGTCACTCATTTTCTTTTTTTAAACATTCCCCAAATTCAGGAATATTAGTCAAAGTTTACTCATTTTTATTTCAATTAATTTCAACAAAGTCGTTATAGCTGCCAATTTCTCTTCAGACATTTTTAAAAGCACGCTTTACATTATTTGTGCATCCTTTAAATGCTTTTATAAAATTATTAGTGTACAATGTGGAACAATAATGATTCCAGCTGCGTTTCAATTTACCTGTAGTTCTTCGACAGATGCAATTTTTTTCCTGCAGCATGGTAAGCGCTCGCTTTAAACAGTTTCTTATCTATACATAGATTAGATAGTTATACTTTTTCTAAGAAAGCGTGAAAACCTACTTTTCTAGGAATGACAAATTCTTAGTTGCCACAAAGCTGTCTTAAGAAGTTAATACAAAAGAGCTACATCCCTTTATGGATCATGATCACTTACCCACCTAAATCTACTCATTTGATCACCTAAAGGTACTTTAACCCATAATGTCCACCTGTCTAGGAAAGGGTCAGTGGCCTTTTTACCTGCCAACCTACAACCTGCATATTTATATGTAGGTATAGAAGGTAATGAATCGACTTTTTTCACTATCGTTAAATCGACTTATTACATAATTTAACGTTTGGCACAGATTGAGCATGATGTGTGTGTGAGAGAGAGAGAGAGAGAGAGTGTGTGTGTGCGTGTGCCCGCGTGTGTGTATGTGTGTGAGCGTGCGAGTGTGCGCGTGTGTGAATGCGTGTGTGCGCGCGTGTGTTTGTGTGTGAATCTGTGTTAGCATCCACTATAACCCCACGACAATAAGGCGTATGTACCTGAAATTTTGTATTTAAGCTTCACTTCATATATCTTGGAGCTGGTTAAATTTTGGATAAATCCAGCTGCGAAAACAAGGGTTTATTAGTGCAAATATGTGAAGACACATTTTTTATAGAAAATTTGATTTCGCCTAACTTTTCTTTATAGAGTATTTTAATACAAAGCCAAAATTCTTTAAATAGGGTTGAAAATGCTTAAACTGAGTTATCGATATATTATAATAACTCTATCTGGCATGAAATTTTAAATGTCCCTCCCACTTAGCATATTGTTTTTATTTTCACAATGTGGCCTATTTTCGTTATGAACCTTATATTAAAAAAGAGGTTACACAGCTATCCAAAATTATTGGCAAAATTATTTCATTTCTGCCAACTTCTACTTTATAGGTTGGAAGGTTGTGTGTTGTTCCATACCAGATATTTTTATTTTGGACACCTTTGCTATTGTCAGTCAATTAACCCTCCGACGGCGGAAATAGGTCAAAAATGATCCTTCACAGAACTGCATTGTTTTGAAATTACTGAGGAGTGATGGAGTGTTAGAAATAATGAAGTTGTTGTTTACGAACTAATTTGCTTTTAGTGTAACACAAAAATATTGTAAATAGTAAAAATATAAACGCAAATAACCCATAACCTGGTATAAAGTAGTAGCATAATGATTAAATTACATTTTCTGTTTATCTTTGCTTACATTTATTGCTCACATTGTTTGTTTCCGTTTGTCCATGATCTGGACACGTAAATCTAGAACATTTGTTGCATTTCCTTGAATATTTATTGTCATTACCAACGCGCAAGGAGTACCTACCGCTACAGTATCTTCAGACGTCTTCTTCTGGATACACCTGCCACACTGTTCCATTGCTTTCTGATACTTTCTGCCGCCACCTTCAATTTTTGCAGCTCTACGTTCGACATTTGAGGCAACTAATTCCTTTCCTAGATGTTCGAGGAATCATTTCCGCTTTTTCTTCATGGACGTACCACCTTCCCAATTTGAATTCTTGTGTACCAAAGAACTAAAGTATCGCACGCAGCTACATCCACAAAGTTTAGGAACAAGGAAAACGGCCACTGTCGAGATACTCTTCTACAAAAGGAATTCTGAAGAGTTCGGTCAGATAAATTGACAAGGAATTTGGAAAGATCAGTTCTGTTTTTTCGCATTGTCCCAACTATCGTCAATTTATTTTTCAACAGTTCTTCAGGCAGCGAAATGTCTGTAAAAAAATTATCTGTAGTTATATTTCTACTAGAGTTCTTCCAAAATTCGGTGAGCTGCTTCACTCGCCCCCTTGATGTACTTCAGCTACTCCGCCAACTTTACCCAAATAGATGTCGAAATTGCAACAGTAAAAGTTCTCGGCGTCGCATACAGCCCATATTTTTATACCCTACTTCCCAAGTTTACTGCGAATATACACTTTAAAATGACATCTGCCGCGAAACGTAACTAATTGTTCTTCAATTGTTCCAACAGAAGAAGCTTCATAAGATTTCCTACTATTGGACGCAAAAATATCGGCAACTGTTCTAAGCCTCTGAAGTCTTGTTGTCAAATCATCAAAACGCACGAATCTTAGAATTTCTTTGAACCTATCACGACTCATCTGCAAAAAACATCATATTTATTCCCAAAGAATATTTGTCCTCTCTCGCTTCCCTAAATCTTCCTGCCAATAAGAAGATTTCAACAAAAGCTCTTATTTCATCTGGATCAACGTCCGGTGAAGATTTACTGGCATGGGCATCCTGGTGAACAGACTCATTGGCTTCTTGATTACTATATTGTACTATTATGTCGATAATGTCATTACTAATAAACGAAGAAGATGCCTCCGATGTGCTATTTATATTCGTGATGCTTGCAGTTAGACCTTTTCTTTTGTGTAAGATATTGTGACTTCCTGATTTAGTTGGCGTTGGACTTACATATTTCCAGGTGCGATTAGCAACTACTTGATCTTCAGCGTGTACTGTGCCTTCTTCATCGTCACTTATTTCATCTCTTATATCGCTACCGACTTGGTAATCTGCATCGTCTGCGTTATTGCCACTACTATTGGAGAATCCGTCAATGTCTTTGTCATCTTCGGCTCGAATCAACTCTCTGTATGATTCCGCTTTGGTGAGAGCCTTTTCATTTGGATTTATTGTTACTGCTCACTAAACATACAATCACGTTTATGGAAAGAATTTGCAATCAGACACGTATGGTAACGACAAGATGCTATCACGCCAAAGCGTAAGAGAACACTACTTCACAGTATGCCAATGGAAAGCAGCCATTTTAGTTATTTATACATGCGCACGAGCCTGTCTCGAATCTCTAAAAATAGTTACGCCCACGGTGTAAACCGAGTCACAAGTAACCCAGTGCCCTTATCTACGACATTACCTATTCAATTATGTTCAAATATTACTACTACAAATAGTAAAATGACATTATAGAGGAATATCTCAGATTTCAAAACAAAAGATAAAAAGTTGTTGATAAAAATTACAACTCAGGGTCAATTTTGACTCGGTTTCCGCCGTCGGAGTATTAATAGCGTTTCAACGTTAAAAAAAATGAGTGTCTGATGTAGTTGATGGCGGTTTAAGTTGATTCTTGTTTTAATTGTTATTACTATTAAGGGTTTAAATTTTTTGTTATGATTAAGTTTTTTTATAATTTCACTGAATACTAAGAGCTGTGTCGGTTTGTAAATAATACAGGAACGTATAGCTGTTTACTAGCTAGAATACTTGTCTTGCTCTGAGCTCTGGCTTACGTATGACTAGTACTTGAGGTCCATTACATTTTAATTACGTAATATGCTGTTTCGTTACGTAACTGCTTTTTGCAGTAATACTTTGGTTATAGTTTACCCTCCTTTTTTAAGCTTTATACTGCGGCGTACAAACTTTTGGGAAAATGAACATGTCAACTATTATATTTGATTAACTCTTGTACACCAAAAAATAAAATTACGTAACTTTCAAATAGCAACGGTGTTAATAACATATGAGCTTAGGAATAAACTTTGTCATTATTATTTTACTACAATCACTATTATTAATTAAGCTTACACTACCATTGTACTTAACCGACGTTACGCGCTGTACAGAAATCTAAGATCATTCATTAACACTGTTACGTGTTCAAAATGATATTTGAACATAGCCGGATATACGCTACGGATTGAATGCACAAAAAGCGTCTAGCTAAGCTGATATTTGAGGATCACTAAAGCCGAAATGCACTGGATACGTGGGTAGTGTGACAGTACAGTATATAGACACTCAAGTAGCCATGTAATTTTAGATAAGACAGACTGTAAGCTACGAAATTGTGAAATGAAGCTGTAAAAGAACATCCATAATAAGTAAGTACAACAACATTAAATTAAAAAAAAAACCGACACAAACAATTCTAGTTTTAAAACCTCTAACAAGTAATCAAATTTTCTTAAACAAGAGCTAAGGAGTCTCGATCAAATCGGCTTTCAAACAAAAACAAAATAATGCAAAACCTCAAAAAAGTAAAAAGATCCGTTCATCCACTAGAGAATAGCTGATGATCTTCAAACGGCTGAACATATTTTCTTGAATCATAGTTAGGAACACTATCGAACAACTCACCTTTCAAACAAAAAAAACTAAATCAAAATACAGATACACAGATACCCATAGACACCCCATTTCTTTATCGAAGTTTAATAAACAAACAAAACACAATAATCAAGTAAAACACTAGGATGGTGCCTAACCGAATAGTTTTACTTATTATCAGCAAAATGTGATTAAAATGAAAAATGAAATTAGTAGTCAGACCAATTTATGTGCCGTTAAAGGGGTCGGATAAAGAAAACAAACAGAATCTTCCTTAAAGATATTACCTCAACATAAATTATTATATTCCTAAAATATTGGTATTACTCATTATTATAGTGCATTACGGCACTCCTTTTTAAGCTAAGGTAAATGATTTATTATTTACTTTAGAAAAGTAAAAAAAAAACTTACAGAGAGAAAATTGCAAGATCAAAAGTTTAACAGAATGTCAGTAAAATACCTAATTTCAATTATTGTGGTAGGGCACATATCGTACCAATAGGAATGGACACTACTAGCTGTTTAAATATAGCTGTGCTGATTCATCTGTCTTAATACTTCTTAAACAAAGCATTAAACTAGTCTTGTAAGACAGTGATCACTATTTTACCTTACAAATGCTTTAAGGATTACTTTTTGTTATTAAAAAATATGTAAACCCTAAAGAGAAATACACTGAAATCTGCAGTTATATTGAGCGCAAACATTTATAGTTACGAAAGTCAACGTAGTTGGAAGGTGCTTTATGATCACACAGTTTGAACACTTTACAATGTAGCTCTTAATTATATTTAAATAAATAAGTTTTAATGTACTTAGCTTCCGTAGATAGGAAAAGCATGTAGCGAAGAATACTGGTTTCAATGCAGCATCAAATAGTCAATAGGCACCGGGTTAACATGTACGTACCCTAACTTCATTAGATTATACAAAAGGAAAATAGTTCAGAATGTTTATTGATATACAAATAAGACATCAGTTACTGTAATGGATGGACTATATCTCAAGATATTGATTTCTAAACCGATTACCAATTATAATTAATAAGGCTGGGATTTACATGCATAAAAATTTTTAAAATATACGCATATATATGCACGTATTTTTATAAAAATATGCAAGTTAAAATACAAAATATGCAGTAAAAACGCAGAATAAAAGTTTAAAATATGCAATGAAAAGCTGATATTTTGTACATTTTTTTAAATTTAGAACGCATTTAATTACTCTTTTTTACATTATAGTAAATGTTAATTATAATGTGTTTTTCTAAGTTGTGTAAAATAAAAGATTGTCTTTTGTCACTTAATGTGTTTTTGTATGTTGAGAAACTTCTCTCAACGTCGACTGATGTGATTGGTGCGAATTTGAATTTGCAGATTTTTTGTGGTTCCATTGTTATTGAATCTTCATGTTTACCTTCCAGTAGGTACATTTCTAATTTTTTTAAGGATCTCGAATCCTCCATTTTTTCTAATCACATCTGTAAATTTTTGGCGGATACGTTCATCATAGCGACAGAATCACTTGTACATTCAAAAATAAAATTTTTTATGGGAATAAAATTATCCGCATAAGATACCGCAGCGTCTAACCAAGTTCCCCACCAAGTTATAATCGGCTGAGGTGGTAAAGGTATGCCAGGAAGATTCTCTTTGTATCGTTGTACTCGAAGTGGTGCTTTTAAAAATATTTTCTTGATTGTACTAATTAGAGTATTTACTGTAGGAAACTGCAAACGTATTTCTTCAGCAACTCTATTCATTGCGTGGGCTAAACAAGTCACGTGAATTAAATTTGGGAAAAAAACTTTCAAATTTTGAGCGGCTTTTAGCATATAAGGCGCAGCATCAGAGAGGATTAATAAAACATTATCTAATCAATATTTCATTTACAAATCTAGAAATTGTAACGTTGTTAGTTTTTTCTAGTTCTCTAGTTCCTATTAAATACGATTGCCCTGGAGAATCTTCATGTAACACTCCAATTAAGAAGTTAGCTATGTAGCGGCCGGTAACATCTGTAGTCTCGTCCACAACAAAATATATGGAATTATTGCCAATAGTGTTTTTAATGTCTTTCATTACTTCTTCGTACGCCATATTTACATATTTTTTTCTTAAAGTGCTCCTGTCAGGTAACTTTCTACCACAGTACTTTTCCAGAAACGAATTCAAAGTAGGATTTTCTAATTTAGAAAGAGGTATATTTGCACTTATAAACGCATTGCATAAATCAAAATTAAACTGATTTTTATCTTTATCAGCGGAGGTTGATGCAAACGATTCTCGTAAAGTGATTTGAGATTTAGACGATGATTTAAATTTTTCGGCAGTTACGTTTATGCAAACTTGTAGTTACCTGTTGAGTTATTTGAAATTTTTTTTCACAGGTAACCTAAAAGCAATAAAATATAAAAATCTCGAAAGGTACTTATTGCTTTTTATAACAATTTTGATACATATTTTCTGCATTTTTAAATGCACAACTAAACTTTTACGTTGAGATAAAAGATCTTAAAGAAAACATTAAGAATTCAATAACGTGTTGTTGCTTTTGGGTCTATAAATTTTTCTAACGTTACCATGTACTCACAGTTTTACTGCAAACTCGGCAAAACACGACTTCTTTGTTTTCCGCACTCAGTTCGGGATACTCCTTTATCCAAGAAGTAACATTCGGCTTTTCTTTAGGCATTGTTCAACTACTTTTTCACTCACTGTCTTAATTCAATCATGTACAACCTGTAACTGACTACATATCCCTCTACCCAAGATTACTAAAATCACTTAAGATAATAAAAAACATTCACTTGCAAAGACGCTGAGCCAGATTCGCGCTAATCTACTATCAAGCCCAACTATTCTGTAACAAGATACATTTTATTTGTGGCAATCATGACACCACGGTCGTCTGTGTAAACTAATACGTATAATTTCATGGACTGAAATAAATAATATGTATAAATATGCTAACTTGGTTAAAATATGAACCAAAAGCAAAAATATGCAAAATATGCATAAAAAAATTTGGCTCAAATCACTCTAATGAATGTGATTCGCAAACATAACCAAACAACGACCTTCTCATATCAATAGATAAAAATATGCATTTGCATATAATCCCAGCCTTAATAATTAATCCCATGTTACTATGCAGTTTTCCTACCTACGTGACACCAACGACCAAAACCTGTAGGAATAATTTCCTAAAACGTAACAATCACAGGTGCATGCGAAAGAACATCTGGGGCTACATTGAATTTACTCTTACGGTAAATTATGTTACAATCTTACGAGCAAACGTAAGATCAAAGTTCCTCCATTTCAAAAAGAACAGCTCGGCATTCCTTCTCGGTCCGCATTATAATTGAGATAACCCATCCCCCTTCATCTATGTCTTGAACCAAAACACAACCAGCGCCGATAAATATCTTGCCGTTATCTGTATGTAAACCGGTTAGATTCAACAATGTAGCTTAAATAAGACAATCTAGGCCGGAAAATTTTGCTTTTTTCTAAATTAATTGAAAGGTTGTCATTCTTAAGGCGTCGGTGAACAATTGTTAATAATTCTACATGTTCGTTAAAAAACAAGAAACTACAGTAATCTCGTCAAGATAAACAAACCGCTTTTCCCCTTGTAAAGATCCAAAAATATTGTATTTCATTCTCTGTCAAGTATACGTTTTAGTATTAACTACAGTGTTGCTCATATTGCATTTTTAACTTTATGCTGAAATTAATCCGACATATAAATACAGCTGTTTAGTTTTATTCAGATTACCTATGGTGTTAATGTACAACTTTCTCAACCTTTATTGAATTTTAATTATTATACCTATAAAATTGAGTGGCATCCAACAAGAAACAACAAACAAATGCATTATTCATTATATCTATGGACAGGTTTCTGCCTCCCTCACAGCTGAAATTAAAGGAGTTCTCAACCTACAGTAAGTTTCGTAAGTATTATACCTTGTTGAGCTAGATCGTGGTGCAACTTACATTTGTAATATACCAATCACTCACCCCTAATTGTTTATTTGTTATATTATTAGGTGTAACATTCTTAAGACCGTGGGAACTTTAGGTTTCTTTGATTTATGCCGCACCGCATACCATTACTTAGTAAGTCACCTTGGACAGTGTGTCAGGGAGCATTATTCATATCAGGTCAACCATCTTGTTTCTGCCAACCATTCTGCATCCGTCAGCCATCTTGTTTGCGCCGATGATATTGCGTCCGTCAGCCATATGGTTTCCGATCTTGCATCATCCTTGACGTCTTCCTTCTGCTTATGGTGATTGATAGCTGTTTGGTGCTTCCTATAGAAGGATATACTCTGAAAAATTGTTTGCGTTATGTGAGGTTTGAACTCTGTAAAATTTAAATGACAGTCGATGCCTCCGATAGCTCGTTCTGAAGTATAAACCCACATGCGAGATTTGAACTGTATAAAAGTTTACATGACAATCTACATGTACAACACGAAGTAATTATACCAAATATTATTAAGGAGGAAATAATAAAATCACATGTAAAAATATATAAATTTATTTTGTGACATTGATATTGTTGTTCTATATATTCAATAAGTTATTTTTCAAGTATACGTATATTCTAATTACCATCATCTGTCTGCCTCAGCCTTAAGAAATATTTGAATTAATACAGATGTTAACTTGCTTTAAAAATGTATATAATGTTACTACCGGTCGTTGTACAGATTCAAAGCTCAAAGATAATCTCGATTTAAAAGAGTACATTTGATAATAAAAGGTTAATGCAGTAAAATAATTCTACTCTGAACAATAGAAATTAGCTAACCACAAATGTTCTATAAGTTTCTTATACTCGAAAATTCTAGAATATTACCGGAGATTTTGGTTAAATTAAGGTAACATTTATTAGTTTCTCGAAGATAGTCGGATGGTTCTCTGTCAGGTCAGTGAACACATCAGTTTTTATTACGTAATATCACCAGACCAATTAACAGGTAATGGTTTTTAGAAGAAATAGACCATTCTATCACGATAATTATTTTTAGGAAAGTTTTCAACGCAGCATCTCGATCATTATGCATCTCGATCTGATTATTATACAGTACAATTTGGTCAAGAACCATAGTATATTGAGTATCAAGAACAGTAAGGGACGTTTACCGCTCGACGGCCGGAAACCGCTACAACCCATAATGTTTGTGATGCTCATACTGCTTTTTGCACGATTGTATTAAATGTACCACAATTGAAATTATTTAATTTCTACTAAATAAACGAAAAGTCAAAAGTGACGTTTTAAATATATATATAATTTTACGTCGGTAAGTAAAATCTTACCGACGAGTTGGGCCTCGCAACCGGTAAAATATCTTACTGTCTTGGAAACAGATATGGTAAATAAATGAAAAAGGTCAATCGTGCAAAAAGGTTTTTAAAAAATTTAGTCAACAGGACTAATGTCATCACAAACATAGTAGTCCTTAGATAAATTTTAACAGAATGTAATGCGTCATCAATTTGGTAGTTTTATTTCACAAGTTATAGAAATATTGAAATAATCAGTAAGATTGATATCTTATCATCATTTTTACAGTTATTAATTTACTACGTTTATTAAATTTTTTCACATATCCATAATTAGAAACTTGAATCGGTGATAAAGCTAAATGTGTTTCTTTCCAAAAGTGTAACTTGCGATCTGTAGGTTGTATGTTAAAATATCAAGTGCGACATATAGTTGAACACTATTTTGAATTGAAAAGGTCAAATCTGATGTTTACAGACGTGTAACTGCCGCCTGTAGATTTTTCTATCAATTATTTATGAAGTGTAAGTTATTAATTATGGCATGTATAACGGTAGTGTTTTTGTGCAGTGCTTTACTTATCCTCTAACTCACAGTTGGCTTTAAGCCAAGTTAAAGAAAAACGCTATTCAGATTTTATGCCTTGAGAATAACACAGGAGAAAGAAGACCCTAACATCCCGATGTTAAGATACACCAAGGTCATGTTTGTGTGTTTTAGCAAGCGTGTCCCTCATGTAACCATTCTGATGTTTGTCATCGTTACAGTGTACGTGAACGGATTTAGAGGTTCACGATACATTAAAGGGTTAACGTATTAAACGTTCGCAAACAATTTTTACAAGTAGTGATGATTGCTCACAATTGATTAACAAACAAACTTCTTAAACCCGAACTTATAATGTGCGGTTCTGAAACGTTATTGAAGTAATTACAAAACATTCAATTAATTGACAGTTTAAATTTCTTCTCGATGGCCTTAACATTGGGTTAGCAGAAAAATTGAAGCAGGTTATTTCCCGGATCTGTTTAACGCCGCAGAAAATTTCCTGCCCGACGTAAAATACTACGCTCCGGACCCAATTGAGCAGTATGCAAAGCACAGATCCTTAAATGGTACGACGAGCATAAGTAGGATGTGTGCGATATGCAGAAGAATTCGGCGCATTACTGAAGACCCAGTGTAGATATCCTATTTAGAGACATGTTTATCAAAGAGATTGATGCGAATCCTTTTACGTAAAGTACTACCATTGCCTCTGCATACAACCTTGTATTTCGCTGCATGTTTTTTGGACCTGACACGATTGGTATCATTCCTAAAGGCAGAAAGGCAGGAAGAAAGACGTGAATTAATATTCAGCATGCGAGTAGAGAAAGACAGATAAATGTAAATGGAATGAGAGTTGACTGTTTTACGAAAAGCAGATTTTGAATATCACCGAAGTCCTACACGCTTTTTATAAGCCGCAACAAACCGTTTCACGATGACTCTAAAGATACCATGGACTAGAGGTAGGAAAATATCATCACTAAAGTGGAAAGGTGTAGAACTTTAGGATACGAAGTCATCGAAATGTAGGAATGTAAATTTATAAAGGAATTAAGGAACAAGATGAAGTACTTACATAAACATTCTATGCTAATAAGTACACCTTTGGGCCCTCGAGATGCAGTCTACGGTAGACGGACGGTCTGCACAAAACTTAAATACATGTGCAAGTCAGGTAAAGGAATTAAACACGTCGACATGTGCTCACTTTGTCCTGGGGTTTTCAAATATGGGAAGCTTCCACTTTGAAATCCTAAAGTGTGTGTTGGGCAATAGTGCGCTAACTATATCAACAAAAGTGAAACTCATGACCATGTAATTAAATGTTCTATTTTACCTCCACAAAACTTGTATCATCTGGTTCTCCCCGTGAAGCAACGTAACAAATGAATGTTTTTCTAGTGCGGGAAGAGTGTGGTAGACCTCGATGATGGTGAATACGGTCCTACCACCAAAGAAATAACTTTTGACGGTTCGTCGAGATTGTGAAGGCTGTCCAAAAGGATACCAGTTAGTAGTAGTACTAGAGATTTGGGTGTAGGAAACTACACAATTTGATAAACTGTCAGGTGTTAGGGGTTATTTTCGGAATTCATAAATAAGTTCTTGAAAATGAAACAAGGAGCATCCGGCTGGCCATCATTCTGCTTTACTCGTGAACATCGAGGTGTGTTTAATTAGTGAGGAGGTATAGCTTGAACTTGATAATATAATTAAAACCCTGGTTTACATCCTCCTACTAAATTAGTGTTGAACTCTTTCTGGGGCAAATTTAGCAAAGGGAAAACCAGTCGAAAACGTCAATAATACATCATCCTAAAGAATTTTACGGTCTTATATGGTCACGCTCTATCATCGAAGTCAATTACATACAAATGGTAAACGAAGAGATGATGGTGATTAATTTACAATATCGAGAAAAATCTGCAGCGCCTCTACCGTGAATTACGTCATAGCTGCCTAAGTGAAGTAACTCACTTAAGGCCATCGGGAGGAAATTTAAACTGTAAATGAATTTAAGGTTTTGTAATTACAACAATAAAATTCTAAAACCACGCATTATAAGTTCGTATTTAAGAATAGAGCAGTTCGAGGCTTAAAATGTCGTAGAGCAAGGTATAAGTTCCTCCTAGAAAATGTGTTGGTCTTTCAGAACCTGATTTAACTTGTTTATCCGTCAGTCCAACCATCTACCTCTAATACAGTTAGTGAAGTTCAAGTTATTTCTTCCAGTATATGTTGGAATTGTGAAGGTTCTGAGCCCCGCTAAGCGTTTTGTTTTGAGTGTAGTAGAAAAGCTAGCTAAAGTAATCCGAATTAGTTGCAATTCAAAAAACTGGCAAAGCGGTGCGGTCTCTCCCCTTTCTCGTCCACCTCCAAGTCCTACAGGTGCGGTACCGAAAATCAATCTATAAACTTTGAAACCAACCAAAAACCTACCGATTCAGACAAACAACCCTAACCAATAACGAATAATTTCCTACGTGAACGCCTTGTTTAAGTCTAAACGAGACACATCTAAAAATGTTTTACATTCTAGAAATAAGCTTCAGTTTTCAATTCCTGTTGATTGGATTTTATCAGTTAATTCTTCATGTCTTCATGTGGAACTACCGTTGCTCCAGTATGTGCGTCCCTTCCGTTTGATGTTCAAAATTGTTCTGGTAGACAAGGTATTGTTCCATATTCCTTGTCTCATGCAATACCTTTTCTTGATATGCCAACTTTTAGTCCCGATAAATGGTACAAAGATATGATTGAGAAAGTACAGTCCAGTCCAGATCAGTACCTGGATTTTTGTGTACATGATAACTATTTATTTTGAGTATCTTCCGCTTACGTTTCTCGTTGAGTGGAATATCTCTGACAGGAAGCTAGTTATACGTTTAGATAATCCTGATTCTGTTTTATAAGAATGTCATGATGATCCTATTGTTTCATATTTTGGTGTTTCGAAAACTATGGCTCGAATAACTAAAAAATACTATTGGGCTAAGTTATCTATTAGTAAATATATTAAGTCTTGATGGGTATGTGGTGCTCACTATGTAGAGAATTTAGCAAGAGCCGGATTAATGGGTAAAGGGAAAGATGTCTGTTTTCCCTTACAAATGGTTCGTATGTATATTACGGGTCCCTTCCCTCGAAGTAAAAATCGTAATATATTTTGAATTGTTGTTACCGATTACATTACAAAACTCGTTTTGGATGTCCTTCAAATAGTTTTATTCCATAATATACCGCAATGTGTTTCAAAAGAATTTCATACATTTCTGAAATCTTTGAAGGTATATAATTTGTGGTATAATGCTAGGCACCATCCCCAGGGAACTCCACGAAAGAGTTAATAGAGTCATTGGCACTGCTATTTCCTCGTACATTAAAGACAACCATCGCGAATGGGATGACCATATTTTAGAGATTGCCCAAGCAATTCGTATGGCATGTCACGAAGTGACCCAGGCCTCTCCAGCGTTTTTAATGTTTGGTCGTCATGTCCCTGTGACAGGAAATTTCTATGGCACTTGCGATCGCCTTAGATAATTTAGCAGTTAGCAAATCGTTTTTTTTTGTCTAAAAAAATGCCATTCTTCCCGAACTATATGATGAAGGCAAGGAAATGTTGCATAAAGCCTATCTGCGTACTGAAAAACAATACATTTTGCAGTGATATGATATGGAAGCGAAATTTTACCTTATCTGATGCGAGTGCTCAGTGTTCTAAAAAGCTTGCTCCGAAATATGTTGCTTGTAAGGTTATTCAGAAACTATCTCCTCTCGTTTATGAACTACACGATTTGAATGGAAAGTATGGTAACCAGTTGCATGTCAAGGATTTGAAACCCAATTTTTCGAATTTTGAATAAGTTTGTATATAGGCAAATATGGTTTATTATAGTTAGGTGGCATTAGTATATATTCTCAGTTATAATTGTTCCTTCTAGGTTTAGTTTAGTCTTAATTGTTTCGTCGAGTTTAGTATTCTTTTGGTTGATATTGTTACGGTTTGATTATGATGTGTCTGGGTCTTATTAATTTTTTTTTAATTTTTTTTTTATGACTGGGAGGTAACGTGCCCATTCATGGCTATCGTTACTAAAATTTAAATTTCGAACTTGTGTTATTATCGCTAAGCATACTTACACTACGTTGCTAATCTTAGGCATTACTTTTTCTTTAAATAATTAAATTTTGCTTTATGTTGATATTTTTAACTTATAACAAATCAAAATATATGGATTTGAATATAAAACAAATAAAAATATAGGGATTTGAATTTGAACATTAAACGGTAAGTTTGCACCACGGTATAGCTCAGAAAGGTACATCTCTTACGGAACCTACTGTAGGTTGAGAACTCGTTTTAACAGGATGTGAGGGACTTAGAGATATATTCGTAGCTATAGTTATAGGTTAAATAATTAAAATACAACAAAAATTGAGAAAGATGTGCATTAATGCCACACGTAATCTAAATAACAATAAACAGCTGTATTTAGTTGTATATTTAATAAAACAAAATAATATCTGATTAAGTTCAGTATAACACCAACTAAAACAATACTTCTCGTAAAGCTTCACGATATTAACTAATTCCTAATTCAACGTAACTACACAAACATATACTCGTAACATATCTTTACATAGAATTCAAAATGAAAGATGATCAACACTGTACTTGAGGTATGTCAGCAAGCATTACAGTTACAAGGTTCTGCATTCAAATATTTTTATCTTAGAAAACGTTAACCGAAGTCAGCTATTTCTTTTCATTATAACCGTATCAAAACAACACTATACTAACTTTTTATCTACTTAAAACGTACTTTGCATTAAAATGATACGTACAAAATAAATATAATGTGTTTTATTTAGTTTATGACGAACTGCAGTTTGAGAACTTCATTTCCTGTTAATATGATAAACATATAGCAGGATAAGGTAAATTCAATTCTAATTATCTTCATTATCGTACAAATAAACGAAATGTGGACCAAACTACTAAAGCAGATGTAGGGACTACGAAATCAGGATTAAACCGCGAAAGCAGCCATATCCACAGCATGCGTTATTAATACAAAAAAATATATCTCCATTTTTAATTCTTCTAGATAAAACTGCATTATCATGCACGCCATTTTATGTATTTTTCTTCATGACGTCATCGAGCAATACAACGATACGTAATTCATTAACGCATGGGGTGTTTCTTAATTCATGGAGATTTTCTTAATTCCAGGGACTCTCCCTATTAAATATAATATACACAAAAATAAATAAGTAAAACTTAAAAACTACAACGTACTGGATTTGAACGGACGGAAATGAATTAAGTCGCGTTGCGCAAAGAACAACAAAATTGATGTGACTACAATAGATTGTATAGACAGTAACAATATATACACAGGCATTCGCAATTATGTACAATAAAGAGGAAATATCAACATATACCAAAATTTAGTTATTGAGCAAAAAAGAAATTCCTAAAGATACCAACGTAATGTAAATATAATAACAATAATAACCCAAATTCAAAACTTAAATTAAGGTAACGATAGCCAAGAATTGGCACGTTACAAGAAGTGTGCTTGTTAATGTGAATATGAATTGTCGATCAAACGCCTACCCGTTGTGAGCAATCATCCTACTTGTTTAAATTATTTACAAACGTTTAATACGTATTTTGCGAGGCTTAGAATCCACCACAAACCTCTTAAGATGTGTTCACGTACACCGTATCGATGACAAACATCAGAATCGTTACATGAGGACACACTTGTTGAAACACATAGAGATGGGCTTCGTGTATCTTAACATTGGAATGTTAAGATCTTTTTTCTCCTGTCTTATTTCCAAGACCTAAAAGATGAATATCATTTTTTGTTTAACTGTGAGTTAGAAGACAAGTAACGCACTGCACAAAAACACTGCCATAATTAATAAACTTACACTTTGTAAATAATAGAGCAAACGAAAAAAAATTTACAGACCGGAAGTTACTCGTCTAGAATCATCATATGTGGCTTTTTAGTTCCAAATAATGTTAAACAATATGTCTTTGAACACACCAAATTTAACTTTGCTAGCGATTCAAGTTTGAAAGAGCTAGTAATTACGGACATGTGAAAAATTTAAGTAACCTATTAAATTGACGACTGTAAACGTTACAGTACTGATTACATCGCTCAAGATATCAATATTACTCATGTTTTCAATATTTCTATAACTAGTGAAATGAACCTACCAAATTGATGGCCTATTACATTTTATTAAAATTTATCTAAGGTCTACTAATTTCTCAAACGTTTTTGATGAAATTAGTCCTATTGACTAAATTCTTTAAAAACCTTTGTTCCCGAGTTTCAAATTGATATAAAATGATCCAAAAAGTATAATAATAAGACACATGCCTGCAAAATATATAAAGCCTGCTGATGATGATCGAGATGCTGCGTTACTTAAGAAAACCTTCCTGAAAATAATTATCGTCCTTAAAAAAAATATTACCTGTTAATTGGTCTGGTGATATTACGTAATACAACTGATGTGTTCACTGACTTGACAGAGAACCATCTGACTATCTTCGAGAAACTAATAAATTTTGCCTTGATTTAATCACAATTTCCAATTATAAGAGACTTCTAGAACATTTGTGGTTAGCTATTTTTCAATTGTTTTTAAAAAGACCTATTTTACTGCATTAATCTTTTATTATTCTATTTTCATAAATATACGAGATATGGCCATAAAATGAAAACTCGAAAATCTGAATTGTTAGCCATAACTCGAAAACAATAGACGTTAGCCGAATTTGAAAAGCACTATTGCGTTGTTCTCAAGTTTACGAGATTCCCTACTAAAAAATCCAAATGTGGCCACCCTGCACAATGACCGGTAGTAACATTGTGTACATATGCAAGGAGGGTTAAAGTTTTTGTTGCATAAGTCAAATATTTGTTAGGGTTCAGACAGAGAGTTTATAAATACAGAATGTCATGAGCTAATATTTCCATATATGTTGCTGGATCCGTGGTTACACTATAAGGCTGTAATGTAAACTTATAGAGTTAAAACCCAATGTTTTAAGGGCATATCCTTCTATACAAGCATCGAAGGAGCTGTCATTAACTACAAGCAGAAGGGAGACGTCGAGGATGATGCAAGACCGGAAACAATATGACTGATGGATGCAATATGACAGACGGAAACAAGATGGCTTATGAATCCACAATGGTCGGCAGAAGCAAGATGGCTAACCTGATATGAATAATACTTCCTCAAACACAGTCCAAGGTGACCCATTAAGTAATGGTGTGCGGTGCGGCATAAATCAATGAACCTTAAGGTTCCGGCGGTCTTAATATTCCACGCCTAATGATCAAGAGCGGTGTCGGCAAACGTCAAAGGGTTTTCCCGGGTCAATTGCCAAAAGTTGCCAGTAGATAAGCTAGGCAGGTTCGGGCTCAAAATCCCGTGTTGTTTCTTATGGAGGTTTATTTTGCAAATTTCATCCCCTATATCTTCAACCTTCAAAATAAATCACTCTCACGCCTACACACAGGTACAACTACCAACCGCTATCTGTACACAATGTTCATCCCCCTCGTGGCGTCATCAGTCCAATGATATTGAAACTTAGTAAAACCAAATTGGTAAAATCAAATTTATCGGGGATAAGAAACCGGTATTTTTACCAGGCTACCCATGTTAGATAAGGGTCCTCATAATCCTACTCTGATGTAACCCCCAACAATTCCAACAAACCGAATGTCTAAGGCTTCAGCTGCTCTTAAGCGCTTGTCCTAATGTAAAAACTGCCCAGTAGGTAACAGAAATATCTTTAAGCTTTCTCGAACAAAAATCAATTTTCTCGAAAACGCACCAGAATTAGGCAAAATAAGTTAAATACTCCCCCGCGACCCCCGTCGGCTTATTTACTTACTACCACATATATCAAATTGAGAGAGCTACCCTTAATATAAAAACTGCCCATATCAGTAGGTGACAGAAAAATTTTTGAGCGGATCATTCTGCCGAGTTTTTTCAAACAAAAAAAGCAGTTTTCTCAAAAACGGGCCAGAATCAGCTAAAAATAAATCCCCCCGCTGGACGATAGCCCCCCTGTCGACTTATTTACGTATCTACCACATATATCAAATTGACAGAGCTACCCCTAATATAAAAACTGCCCTTATCAGTAGGTCACAGAAATATTTTTTAACGGATTATTCGAGAAAATTTTTGGTTTTTTGTTTGAAAAAGCTGTAATAATCCGTTTAAAAATATTTATGTCACCTACTGATAGGGGCAGTTTTTATACTAACGGTAGCTCCCTCAATGTGATGTATGTGGAGATACGTAAATAAGTCGACGGGGGTTGTCGGGGTGCTTTTAAATTTATTTTTGGCTAATTCTGGTCCGTTTTGGAGAAACCTGATTTTTTTTTTTTTTTTGGAAAGCTGGGGTTGTACATCAGCCTAGGGTTATGCAGACCCTAACCTAACATGCGTAGCCTGGTAGCAATACAGGTTTCTAATCCCCGCTAAGTTTGATTCTATAATACCCCAACCCACCTACCCTCTTTAACGACACCCGTAAAACTATTGACTGCGATTATTTTAAACAATTTTTCAATCTGCTAGTGGCTTTCACCAACTTGATATTGTAAGCCCCTTTACGAATGGTTGAAAATCACATAGACGCGTCAGTAAGACGAGCTTGCAACCCTCGCAGTTGTGTTACTAATTGTGGGTTTCGTAAGTTTTAATATGATTGGTTTGAAGACGTCACGTGGGGGATGAAGATTGTGTAGAAATACAGGGGTTTCGGGCTCGAACCTGCTTAACTTATTTACTATTGGCAAAATATAGTTCCCACGATCCGCAAAAAATTCTCCCACGCCAAGTGCCCCATTAGCTACTGACGGGTAATTATTTCCTATTGGTCCTGCGTTAATTGGGAAAATGTTTTTGATACATAATTTGCATTCTTGTTTTTTAATTAAAGCTTCGATCATATTTAAAGCGTAACCAACTGCTTGCGGTATTTGTTTTTTTAGACATTTATTTGGTTTGATGGTAATGGCGTTACTCTATGTACTAATGATCTACATACTGTTATTTTATGTGTTTTATGGTGACACGCATCGTTTGGAGTTGTTATATCTGTATGTGTCGCCTTTCTGTATATGAAGAATTCAAACTTGGTCTGCGTTTCAATTGTTTTGTTAAAATCTAGAAAATTAATGGCTCTGTTTTGTTCTTTCTGAAATATAAAGTTTTACATTTTAAACATAAACTTGCAGTTTATGTCAAGTCTGTGTTATCTCTTCATAATGATAAATGTTTTGTTGAAGTGGATTGTGAAATAAATGTCAAAAAAACGTGTATAGTCTGTCCACAAACGAAACGTTGAGAACTTTGTAGAAGCTTTAAATTCTAAATTTCCGACAATAAAATTTACCTTAGAGATGGAGGCAAATGACAGTTCCTTGATACTCTGGTAACAAGAAATGGTAGTAAACTAGATATAGACATTTATCGTAAGGAAACTAGCACTAAAAGATTCATAACCAATGACTCAAATCAATGTAAACAGCATAAACTCGCGGCTTTTAACTTTTGGTTCTTAGATTGCTTAATTTTCCTCTTTCAGTTCAAAATTATAATAAATAATTGCGCACTATTAAAGGAATTGCTGCATACAATGGGTTTTCAGATGAAGTGGTTATGAATATAGTTAAGAAACAAACACATAGGATGAGGGTTAAGAACGTAACTACATTAGGTAACGCTAGAGAACAAATAGAAACAAAGTATGTAAAGTTACTAAACTATCCTGCTTATACAAAAGGTCTACCTAAAATCCTTTCCAAAATTAATTTGAAAACAGTCACTACTTCAAGTAATAGTTTGCAAACTCTTTTAGGCAATCCAAAAGATAAAGTGGATAAGCAGGATAGGTCGGGAATTTATAAGATTCATTGTAAAAATTGTGAACAAATATATGTGGGGCAAACTAAACGACCTATCAAAATACGCTTTAAAGAACATTTAGCTCATATAAAATACAAACGTTGGGAGAAGTCTGCCGTAGCCCTACATACGTTTGATAAAAATCATGTAGTAAATGAGGTATCATTAATCAAACATGTTAGTAATAAGCACGAACTTGCTTGTTATGAAAGCTTAGAGATCTTCAAAAACAAACAAATTCTGATGAATAATGATGATCAAAGACCTTTAGGCTATTCAGAACTCATTAAACTTTCACAACTTTGACTTTCATTTTCACTTTCACCAGATTAGCAACGAAGCCTTACTCGCTGTTGGTATATATGTTAGAAATTTCCTTTAGTCCGCCCTAGTCGACCGCTGATGATGATAGCGTAGCTATCGAAACGCGTTAGGTGTTTTTTAATTTTGTGTGGTACGTGGGTGTATTTTGTTTGTTAATTAATTACTAATAATTGAACTTGAAAGTATGTACTGTATTACTGCAAAAGCCATGTACACGGCAATGATCTTTACCTTAGAACTCAAAAACAGGTACGTCCCATTGTTAAAGGATTAGCAGATATTGATAAATAACTTATGTTGTAATGCTATAGTATGGAAGCGGTATATCCTAAAACTAGTTTAAGAAATCTATCAAGTACTTAATACAAAATCGTGTACCGCTATATGTAAAATAAATGAACTATTTTAATTTATTCCTTCGCTTCGTTTCTGGACAGACTTTAGAATTGTATTTTTTTAACATTTTTACTGTTAATAAAGATTTCTAAACCTCATTAATAGTTAATAACACATGAATTAGTTTTACAAACTAAATAGCCTTCTTTACTTTATTAATAAGTTATTCCATTATAAGGTTTAATAATTGTCCAACAACGAATACTAGAAAGGTAAAAACAACTTCAGTTGCAATGTAAAAAAAAACGGTCTTGTGAACATGTGATCATTACAATAAAACTAAAACTTTTTTCATAAAGTTAACAAAAGGAAGGGTCAGAAAAATTGAGAAAGAAGGAAATGTTACAATGCTATAAGTTCATATTTAATAATGTTACCACAATTTTCATCCATAATTTAACTTCTCTTTTCAGTTAACAGATGACAATAGACTCACAATCATTCGTAACAAAAGCGTTTCAAACAATTTTGAAAGTTGAGGCAATTGAAAGTCACTCTAGTTATAAAATACTCCTTTTTCTTTGTTGCCAAAAAGTTTTTAATGGTAAAGAACTGTTTAATCGCATTGTATTTTGTCATATAAAATTTTAATTAAAATGTAAATATAAAGCGATTATGATTCTTTACGGAGAAGTATAAAGGTCATTAACAAAATTTTAAGCAGATTTTGTAATTAGGGAATTTTTTGTGTACAGGTTGGGTTATAATCCCACTCAAATTTTTGTATTTTCGGATTTAGTTATTTCAACATCTACTGTATTAAGCGTTTAAAATTAATTGCAAATCGTTATTAAACAATTAAATAAACGTTTCACATTTGATTGATATACCGGGTGTCAAAATGAGAGAGGACGCTGTCCATATACATTAGAAGTATGAAAAATGAAATCTTCATAAGATTCTGCACAATTTTGGTGAAACGGTTTTTCTTCCTATTTTTCCAAATAAGAAGTAGGGGAGAGGGGAAACCCTGTTTTGAAAAAACTCTCATCAGTCCGATTCTGTTCCACCAAATTTTGCAGACTTGGTACAGTTGCAATGTCATTAACTCTAACAATCTAACTGTTTAATGTATTCCTGAAAATGAATTTTGTCTTGAAAATATTAAATGGAAACATGTAAGTTTAACTACGGCTTTAAAAAAATATGCTATAGCGGTGTAAAAAAGTTTTGCATCACCCTAATTGGTTTTAAATAATTTTCGTTTAATCAATGTATTAATAATAATATTAGTCTATAAAAAATGAAAAAAAATGATATACAGCTCTACTCAGCAAACAAGATAGTTGGAGAGGGCATACCGGCGCTATAGTAGCTTTTAAGGTACAATCCGAAAAAAAATTTGGACGCTTAATTTAAATGAGTATTGTTGGATACACATACATGTATTGTGTGCGGCATAACCACTGTAATTAATATTTTCTTAATAAAATCACAAAATCACAGTGAACCAAGAATTTGATAGAAATAAGTTTATTAAACTTAAAAACCTAAACATTAATATAAAATATTTAGTAACAGTATTAAGCTTTACAGAAACAGTTTTAAATATTTTAATTTAAGATCTACAATTCATATTGATTAAAATGGAATTACATTTACAATTAGTTTACAGAATGAACTGATGAGTTACTTGTTGGGCAAAGTTTACCAACACAATTTAATTGTTAAGTTAAAATCAAAATAAACTGAATACATATTTAAACAGTCGAAACGAAATCATATAAAAATCAAAACGTTTAAAATACCAAGGCAAAATTATTTTATAAGTTATTTTCTTAACCTTTAAGTTCCGAACTTGTGTCGTCTTCCGACAAACCAGTATTCACTGCAAATTCCAAACTTTCCACTACTTCGTCAACTAATCCATGTTTCTCCCACATTTCTTGAGCCAATCGATCCACATGCTTGCAATGTTTTTGGAATAATAATGTTTCGAGCCTCAGAATGTATAGTTTTCGTAGCCCCAGCCATAATAGGGATAAAACATAAAAATTACATTAAATTTACATTTTTATTAAAACTCATGTACATACCTTTATTTCACAAATAAAAGAACCAAAGAAGTCTTCAAAAAAACTGATTTTAACAAACAAGAGTAACACAATAAAATGATTAAGTAATAAAACGCACGCGGAAAATGTCAGCTATAAACTGTAGTAATTTACTTTTAACTGTGAATGTACCACCTTAGAATTCTCAAATATGATTGGGCAAATAATTTACCGCGTCAAAAATTTCAAATAAATGACTTTAGTTAAGATATTTTTCGACTATCTTGTTTGCCGAGTGGAGCTGTATGTATAATATTCATTTAAAAACAAGCTCTTGATTTTCTGATAGCAAAGTTTTCTTCCGCGTTTTGCAACCCCTAAGACCAGATGTAAGAAGTCCCCGGCTTACAGTAGAAGCATACACCATTAGCTTCGCACCATATTTTAGTCAAATCTGTTGCATTAAAACTTCTGTCTACCAAGCTCATCATCCGCAATATACTGTCGTCCCTCACTGATGTTTTTTTTTTGGACGGCCCGTTTCAGGGTATTTTTCGAGCACTCTAACAACCGCTGATTGATTTTACTGCACTTTCATAACTATTTCACGACTGGAAGCGCCTTGTTTATAATGAAAAATTATTTCACATCGTTTTTCATCCGATAATTTGAATGATTTCTTTTCGGATGGCATTTTGACACTGAAGGACAACCAATATGAAACTGAATAATCTATAGTATCTGCAGGTGTATTATATACCTATAGCACAATGAGTATGCTTGCTAATTATGCTTTTAACTTTCATGTTCAGTGTATTTTTATCATCTCATTAGAAGTTAAGCGTATAATTGGTTATCGATTATAAGAAAGAACTTACCTTAGTTGAATTTCTATGAAGTTTTAAGTACCTTATTGAGAGCTTAGTTGCTAATACATTAATTAAAATCTAATATTTAGAAGTTTAAGCCAAAGCCTATACCAAAAATGGTGGCTAAATTTAAAGTAATAACTATTTCCTTGGGTGAAGCAGAACTTTTTCACACCACTGTAAATTAGCAACAAAACAGCGAAAACCGAATATCGGTATCTTTCTCCTAGGCAAAGATCTCTTAAGAAAGGATCGCATGTATAACAACAATATCGCATTATCACTAAAAAGAGCACCTATAAGGTATACATAGCCATGCTTTTGATGAAAACGCGTAAAGAAACAACTATTTCAGAAAACAATGTTTTTTTCGTATACGACTTCATCATGGGATTAAGAGATAAATATTTAAAATTATAATAATTATAATTTGGAATCCATATTATCTATAAATCTATGAAACAAAGGAAGTCGTTGACACGTTACCAAGTCTTAAACGTCAACCTAACAAACTGACTTGGTGTTTGCAGTAAATTTTCCGTAAGTTACTTATACTTACACAATGCCTATTTCAAAGGGTACGACAGGTTAGCTACTTATTTTCAATGTCACCAAAATACAACAATTGCTTCGGGGGTATATGCCAGAGATTACCGGCAGAGAAGAGCTCATGGAGGAAAGGTTTTTGAGAAATTGGCTAGAAAGTTAAGACAAACCGGATCAATTCATCCACCCAAATATAAGAGAAATGCGAAAGGTTGCACTGAAGAGAATAAAATAAAATGTTCTTTCGTTAATATCCATTGATCTCCAGATCGGTATAAGACAGATATCAAGGAATTTGGGCCTTTCCATAGGTACTATACACAATATTTCATTAGATCACTTGTTTATAATACACTACTATACTTACCATATATACCATATAACATAATCCTTCATCAGGCATTATTGGAAAAAGATAAAATTAAATGATTGTTTTGATTACTTTAATATTTATATTATAGTTTTATTTGGATCACAACTGGTTATTCAAATATTTGTATTATTATAACAAAACTAAATAATTGTTGGACGAAATATAAATGTTTCACCTGTTTCGATACTTACTTACCTACTCGTGTTCACCAAAATCATGGATACCTTATATTGTTTTTTTTTCTAATGCGACTACACGTCCGATCATTCCTTAAGACATCTCGGGCCGGATATCGCCATCCGGTTTTCACTATAGCCAATCTCTTAAAACACCTTTTTCCCATAAGCTCTTCCCTGGGGCATATACCCTCGAAGTAATTGTTGCACTTTCATGACATAGAAAGTAAGAAGCTAACATGTCGTACCCTGCGACGTTTGAAATAGGCATTTTGTAGAAATAAGTAACTTACACAGAATGTACTGAAAACACTAAATCAATTTGGTAGGTTGACGTTTAACACTTATTGACGTTTTTTTCATTGCTTCATAGAAAATATCACTTCTAAATTATAATTATTATAATTTTAAACGTTTATCTCTTATTCCCATGATGAAATCGTACACGACACAAACATTGTTTTATGAAATAGTTGTTTCTTTACACGTTTTCATCAAAATCATGGATATGGACACTTGATAGGCACTCTTTTACATGTAATGCGATATTGATCCGATCATTTCTTAAGATATCTCTGGCTAGGAAAATGATATCAGCATCCAGTTTTCGTCGTTTTGTTGCTAATTTAGCATATTTATTAAAGCCGTAGTCAAACTTACATGTTTCCATTTAATATTTTCAATAGAAAACACATTCTCACAAAAAATTAAACAACTTCCTCTACCATTCGCCATATTGGTTAGATTGATTAGAGTTGATGAACATTCCATTGTTGGAGAAAAGCTCTTTTGAACTATGCTAAGTTTGAAAAATATGATGGAACTTATGAGCGTTTTTTCTAAACAGGGTTCCCTCTCTCCCCTACCTCTTATTTCGAAAACTAGAACAAAAACCGTTTAACAAAAAATGTGAGTAGTTTTCTGAGCATTCCATTTTTCATACTAATCTATATTAATTTGGAAAATTAAAAACAAAAGTAAGACTTCTAATATTGATATTCAATTACGTCCTCTGGTGGTCCACCTATAATTCTAGAAAGTGGTCACTTTTGTTACATAATTTATTTTTTCTGAAGCTGTAGTATACGCCGCTTTTGAGATATGGGCCGGCATCCTTTCTTATTGTTTAAATACGTACTCATTGTCTTATCTATTCTACTTTATTTATTCCTTCATTCCAAAAGATTTAATGCAATAACATTCAGTATGCATTAGGGTTTTTTCTGATGTAAGGTTACTAATGTATATCGCAATCGAAAGGTACAAATTCGCGGTTCCAAAAGAAAGCGCAAAATTGCAATTTTCCGAGGAGCAAGCTTTTCTGTTACTTCGTCGCTCGCCGAGCGGCAAAGTAACTAAAACGCTGGCTTAGTTATCATGGAAACCTTAATAAATAAACGTCTAGTGTTTCTGCGACTTTTGACAAAATTATGCAGTGAGCGGTATTTGACAGATGTTGACAATTTTGTGACCAACGCGTGATGCTAAGATCGTTCTCGTATAATAAATATCTGCTGTGGAACACCACACGACCTTCCAACCTACAAAATGGAAATTAAAAGAAATGTAATAATTTTAATAACATTTTCTTTAATTTTTAACTTTCCATCCAATTGGACGACCGTGAGGTGGAGAGGAATAGATTAAGAGTAAGGGAAAGGATGACTGGCAGCCCTTACCGAGCTCAGAAAATATTAGACTCAATATTAAGAAGCCCATGGTAAGGGTGGAGGTACCTCCATGGCTGGCATGGGGTACGCATTCCTCCCACCTTAACTGAAATGATGTCAACTGAATCAGAGCAGGGATAGTACTGTAGGGAGTCGTCCGTTTCTCCACAGGTATTTTAACGCTAGGTACCAGACTTCCCCCTGGGGTTGGGGGACCTTCTATAAAGATTACCTTCGTCGCAGTCTAGGCGATTAATCCATGGCCACCAACCGTTATCTGTATGACCTTTCCTAGTCACGCCCTGTTAGAGTCGGTGAAGTACATTTCGCTGTTATGGTACGCTTTTGACGGCGCACGTCCTTGAACGTCTGGTTTAATTTTTAAAGATTTCTACATGTCTCAAATTTTTCTAGCAACTGCATTTTTCTTAACTGCACGTATTATTTTCGCCATATTTATTTCAAATTTAATTGGCTCACATTCACTATGTACAATTCTGATTAATTATTTTCACACCTTTCCAATGAACGATGTACACCGCTGTATAACGATATTAACTTGTTTCTCACTTTATAAAGTCAATAAACATCACGGACATTTATCCTATCTACTGTTGAATCTATAATAAGTCTCAGTTTCCATCTTCCGATACCTCAGTTCTGATAGAGTTCAATGTTCATAACACTAATTCGCTTCAATTTTCATCTACCACTAGGACTGCTGGTCATAATGCAGAACATTTGCTATTTTATGTGATCTTTCAAAAACGAATTCCGAACCCATTAGAATCCCTGGTTATCCTAACCATACTCTATATCTTCTAGATCTCTTTCTTACATCAAACCCATTTTGTTTATAAAACAGTTATTTCACCACTGTCTCTGTACACTGTCTAACAAAAATAACTGCATCAAATTCAAATTCTTCTGTTGTTCAAAATACTGCCAGAACCTTGTAATGTTTTAAGTCAGCTAAATCAAGTGATTTATGTAATTCCTTTTCAACTTTCCTGTGGCGTGAATATTGTTGTATATCGCCCTCGTCAGAGGATACTTCTCTTTCAATATCTGAAGTCATCTTCATGAGCATGAGTTATTCATTACCAAAAATTAAAAGCATATAGGTCATTCTCGTTCTCAACCCTGGTTCGATACGATTAGTGTTAGTTGAATATTTTTCAAAAATAATTCTTGTATACCAAATTCAACAAAACTATCGAGAACCATGCAGACCACGTTGGTGCTAGCAATATTTGCAAACAATTTTCACTAAACCGAAAAAGATTTTCGAAAACGAAAATGCAATGCTAATCAACCTTGTACTTGAAATCAACATAATAATACTAAAATGGCAAGGTCACTTAACTGTGATATACAACGTATCCTTAAATAGGAACGTAATAATCTGGTTAATTTTAATGCTAAGCAATACTTTACTTCCCGATGAATCTTTCTGCGAGATAAGGTGCAAATGCGACCTCGAATATAGTTCTCACCTCAGAGTTACTGCTCACCAATACGCTGTCGATAACGCTAGCCGTATTCAAATAAGAGCGATTACTCTTATAAATCATCTGTCATTAACGTTTAATATACAGCCCCTTAAGCATAGAAGAATCGTTTCAATTCTTCCTTTGTAGTATCGGTATTACAATGGCTCTAGTGCTGCTGAATTATATTCTTTGATACCATTTTCGGTCACTTTTGCTAAAAATACTCTGTTCTTTCTTGGCATCTTAAAATTCCTTCATGCATCCTCATAAGTGTTTTTGAGTGCTTTATCACGTTAGTTTAGACTTGGCTGGTTTAGAGCCACGATTCTTAAAAAAATTAAGTGGCTGCACATTTCAGTTTGGTTCAATTTTACCGAACTAAGAATTTTGTGGCTAAAAACCCTAACATCTAATGACACTGCTACATGTAGCAATAAATAGGTATCAGTACTTAAGAAAAGATTTGTGTTTTACGTGTTAAATGTGCAATAAACTTTGTAACGGAAAATCAGACTTGATCAGACTTAAGAAATGTTCGAGCGGTTTTATTAAACATTTTTATGCGATTGTAACATCGTTTTGATTTGGGATGGCACAATCGAGTTTTTAATTTCTTTATTTCATTTGCTGCTATAAAGTTTGCTTATATCTGTACTTTACCCTTCAAAGTTTGTTTAACTGCCTATAAGTTACTGAATGTCAACCTCAAAATGAATTTTAATTCCTCTTACCTTACAGTTTTAAATCATTTGGACACGAATGGCTAAACCTTTACACAATACTTTACCATCAATAGATTTAATAATACTGTTTACCGTTCAAAGAACAAACAATAACGACGTTAAATAAGAAGTACAAAATAGTCACAATAAAAAAATAAGCTTAATGTGATTTGGCTTTTCCAAAAACTAATAAAATGCAAGAAAACTGATTAGACTATAAAATAAGTACCTCTACCACGAGTCTTTACTACACAGAAATATAATATTAATAGTAAATTATCACAATCTTCTTTACAAGGTTCAAATTTTACCTTCCAGCTAGTTGATTTTTGGTGTATCTTCTTGTTTAGCTTAACCTCCTAAGAGGTTTCAAAAGGTCCCGTTAGATCACTCAACAAAGTCCGAAGAATAAGCTATTACAGATTTGTACTAAAAGATAATTCAAAATCCGATTATGAACTCCAATTTTATCACAATAATGAAAATTAAAAAAAAATACATCCCTTTTGAAAAGTTCTGAGCGTGACACATTCACTAAATGGTCCTGATAAGTTTACCTAGATTCAATAATAAAGAACTTCTTACTTCACATCCACGCTTACGGTATTTATCTTAAGATGTGCCCTATTAGTTGTGCAAAACTACCGAAATCAACTTGATCAATATTTCACGTTACACGAAGATGGTTAAGAGTCATACAAACAAACCAAGAAGAGTCAGCACCAAGATATCTATAAACCTCGACAAAAATTTCGGAATACCACACACTACGCACAGAACTGATTAACAATCTATGCGATTTTGTAAGCCGCCCAAGTACCGTATATACTTTTTTTTATGATTGTGGACCTTAACAGGCTAAATTTGGCCTATCGTGCTAAAGCACGCAGGAACACTTAGGAAGATTTAATTGCCAATAGATGCCTATAAACAGTTACCTTAAGTTTTCTCATATCATAAGTGAGAGGAAAACAACTAGGGAGATCATTCCAGAGTTTAGAAGCCGTGTAGAAAAATGTGGATTGCGCCCGTTTGGTACGATAAGTGGAGACTTGTACTGCATACTGATGATGTGAATGAGCGAACCAAGTGTTTCTCGCAAAGATAGCCCGAGATGGTATCAAAGAATATAATTCAGCAGCAGAATAGCCGTTGTAATAACGATAATACAAAGAAAGAACTGAAACCATCCTTCTATGCTCAAGGGACTGTATGTGAGAAGTTAAGGACGGGTCATTTATAAGCCTAATCGCTCTCTTTTGAATACGATCAACGATATCGAGAGCGTATTGAGGGGCACTAACCCAGAGGTGAGAATTATATTCCAGATGAGGCCGAATTTGGGCCTTATACAGCAGAAGGAGTTGGCGAATGGTAAAGTACTGCTTAGATCTCTACAAAAAGCCTATTTTACGAGCAGCTGTTTTGGTAGCTGACAGAAGATAGTCAACCCATGAGAGATTTGAAGATACACTCATACCCCACAGAGTAATAGAGTCTGAAAACTTAAGAACTGAGCCATTCATACTTACAACAGGAAATGATCGATCTTTTTTGGCGGACACAACGCAACACTGAGTTTTGTTAGCATTAAATTTAACTAGATCATTGCTTCCCCATTCGAGAATACGTTGAACGTCTTTGTTGATTGAATTTGCCATTTCAGCTTTAATTTCTTGATTTGACATAGAAGGTGAATTATCACTATGAGTAGACTGAGATGAACTACAGTGAAGTGTACTATCGTCAGCAGAGCAATGGATGGGGTTAGTTGTTTAAGAAATAAGGTTATTTATGTACAGCAGAAAAAGTGTAGGCGCTATAACGGATCCCTGTGGTACGCCCGCGTTAATGCTATCTTCTTTTTAAAAAAATCCATCAACTACGACACGTATTCGTTTTTTATCAAGGAAACTAGAAACCCAGTTGGTGAGCGTATCATTTAACCCAGACGAGGTGAGTTTGGCAAGTAAACACTTATGCCAAACTTGGTCAAATGCCTTTGAGATATCTAAAGCGGCTACAACTGTTTCACCAGAGTGCTCTACTGTATTGTTTCAAACTTGGGTCACATATGTAAGAAGATCACCTGTTGAACGACTTTGCCTAAACCCATATTGGTGGTCACTAAGGAGTTTGTTAGTAAATTATGCAAGAACGCAATTACTTCTTCTAAAATAAAAACCAGATATTTCCACATTTTGTAATCAATACGATGCTTTAACACTCATTCAACAGAGGTACCAAAACTGTATGACAAACATCAATCAAATTGAAGAATAGCTATAGGCGTTACTGGGCTCCAAACGATAGTGTTAAATGTATAACCATAATGCCAAGACAGACGTTAACGAGACCTGCTAGTGCAAATAATCACAAAAATCATACCAGGACGAGTGATGCACAAAATTGTATTAGTTATTAATGTATTAATAATGCTTTTGCAAATTGTTTTGGTGACGCTATCATATTTTAAACTAGCATTAAACATAAACGTATTGAGACAGTTACAGCAAATCTTTATACATGAAAAATCAGTGTTGCTGAGCTCCACATTTTAACATTTTGTCAACCTGTTTCTCCTGTTTGCAAAACTACCAATACAATATGTCTAATTTTGTGTACTTCCTTTGAAAATGGTCTAGATGTTTTTACGGATATAAATATAGGCCTAATATCTTTTATTAATTTCACCACACGTTTATACGTTGTATTCAGTAGATGTTCACATTCTTTATACTTTGGTGCATAAAACACATTAACCATAACTTCGTAGTTTTCTTTTTTTGGGTAAAGCACTCCATAGCTTAGAAAGTCGGGGAACAATTGCAAGGATTTCACTCAGCATATTGTAGAAAACATTACCCAGCAACTAGCAAAGGTAGATACAGAAATAAGTTTTCCTGGCCAAAATAATTTTTACTTGCACTGGCTTAGTGCAAAGGATATTAACAACAGGGAGCGACAAACTTTTGAAAAACTAAATGCCCAAAAAAGGAATAAGGAAGCGGAAATCTTAAAGAAAATTTTGATTATACAAAAGGAAACAAATGGAACGGGTAATTCAATCAATGTTAATGTCAAGTGAATTAAAATGTAAATTTGAATTAAGTGAACCACGACGTAACATGTGTATACTATATAATTTGCTAAATTCCATAACTTACTATAGGCGGAAACAGGAAAAAGCAAAATATTTCATTCCCTCCCTAAGGGGGTGACAGGCTGCTTGAGCTTTATAAGCTTCTTCAGTCACATTAATAGATTCCAAACATATATTAAGTATCCACTGCCCAAGACACGGATTCTCAGTATGGGGGTCTCGAAAATGGTAATAGATACAACTCCGGTTAAATGTGAAACAAGTTTTGTAATTAAGGAACAAATAGATAGACACAAAATAATCGTTGGTGTATTTTTTGTTTTTGAGATATTGGAAAAAATTAGAATGTTTGAAATTTCTATTTTTTTTTTTTTCTCTGGCGTTATTATATACGGTCTGTCAGTTTAAAAACTTACAGTAGACTATATGTCATGAATAAATGATGATATCCACCTACCCTAACTAAAAAAATTTAAATAGCGAACCCCTACCTGTAATAAATCATTGGAAAGCCTGCAAAAATGCTATCCAGTAGTATAAATAAAAATTATACAGGGTGTATTAATATTAACCCAATTAAATACTTAAATATTTTAAAAACAAAGACACTCAGTTGTTTACAAAACCCAACCTGCGTCACTTCAGGAGTTGCGGGAAAGAATTACTCAAGCATGTCGGGCTATTCCTAGAAAAAGATTTACCAAAGTTCGTGAAGAATTTGAAAACAGGCTGTATTATTGTTTACAAAACAACGGAACCCACCTTAAACATTTACTTCAATTAATATATTTACCAAATTTGTAGTTCAACAAAACCTTTTAGTGAATAGTGATGTACTTTTTTGAAGTAAAATATTATAGTGTTATTTCTTTAAAGAGATTTGTGTTCATGTATAAAAATGTCTGAAATAATACACCCTGTATAATTTTTATTTATACCACTGGATAGCATTTTTACAGGCTTTCCAGTCCCAAATAGGAATTCGCTATTTAAATTTTTTTAGTTGGGGCAGGTGGGTCGTAGGGGGTTGATTGGAGTGAGATGTCTCCTATGTCATTTTGGTTCCCCCTTACTAGCCTAGAAACGATTTAGAGAATTTTTTGATATCATCATTTATTCATGAGATACAGTCTATTGTAAGTTTTTAAATTGACACACTGTATACTTCAGCAAACATACAAACACTCCTTCATGGCAACTTGTTACGGGCTTAGCATAGCATAGTCAGTTTTTCAATCGGACGTTTCTATTTTTATAGTCATCATTAACCTATTTTTTTAACTACAGCCCTCATATTTTGAAAACTGATTTTGAAAGGTTTTTTTGCTACAAATTCAGTAATGTATCACATTTGATGGTCTGATGGCGTTTTGAACCTTTTATGGACCATCATCACGAAATTTTTGAATACAGACCTGCGTTTTCAAGAAATTAATCCTGTATGATTACTACACACACCATAATAAAGTTTCTTAATATCAGAAGTTAATATCACCAAACAAATTGAAACTACTAATTCCTTTTATTTTTAGTGTTTTACTTATAAACCTTATAATAGTTGTTCAAAAAGTTCTCTATTATTTTTCAAACACAAATAGTACTATCTTACAGTTGAATTCAAAACGTTGCGAAGCATTTGAGGCGTAATACTTTCAAATGCTTCGAGAACCAAATTCCACAATTGACTGTCAATTTTTGGCATATTCCCAGAGAAACAAGTCAAGGGGTGTTATATCGGGGATCACGCTGGCCATCCTACTCTCAAATATGTTCCAATCCATCTTGCTGGAAACCTTGCCGAGAAATATTCCTGAACAGCTCTGGAATTATGTGCCTGAGCACTGTTTTGTAAAAACCAACAATCCTTCAATATCAGCTTGAGGTAAACCAGCTAAAGCTGCTTCAACTTCATTTTCTTATAAACTTTGGTAGCGTTCAGAATTTATAGATCCGTTATAGAAAAATGGAGCTATTATTCGTATTCCGAATATTACAGTCCACATATCAACACCGAAACGGTGTTGGTGTCTGCTCACTTTATAAACTCTTTGATTTTCTTTTGCCCAATAATGAGCCTTTCTTCTATTGAAAATTTTATTATTGGTCACCTGACTTTCATCCTACCAAATGATTTTATTTGGAAATTGCTCATTATCTGCACATTGCTTTGTATGCCATTCACAGAAATCTCTGCGCTTCACTGAATTCCCTGGTCGAAATCCCTGACAAATTCTGAATTTAGATGGACGTAAAATAAAATGAGCAGTAGAATAGGCCAATCCAATTGTTTGTTCAATGTGTCGTGTAGAAATTTGTGGATTTTCCGTAACAGCTAAGGAAACAATGTGCAAGTTTTTCACTGGAATTTACAGGCTCTTTAAATGCACCATATTCTCTTAAAGTGACTGACAAGTTCCTAATTGTGGTTTTATAAGATTGCTGTCTCTCGGGATATTCATTTCGTCGACATAGTATGTAACATGATAGCATATCATATCTTTCTATATTTGAAAATTGCGCCATACTTTTTTGATAATAACTACCACAAATTAACTAATTCACAGTTAAATAGTAGTACCAGATAAATACAGAATTGTACAATACAAAACTATGACAGATACTGAATTACTTCAAAGTCTATTTTTTTTTTCAAAGCCGCCTGTTCTAATTTATTCTTTTTTAGAACATCACATCGTTATTATGATGAGGCAGATAGAACTGTAAGATATTATTTATATTTGGAGATTCAGAGATTCATGAAAAACTCTTTATCAGCTTGGAAAAATCTTTTTTTTTTAAATTATACATATGTATTGTAGCAGTGTTTGATAACGATCATTTAAATAGATAACTTTAATATTAATTTTACAAGCAGTTAGTTTTTCATGTTAAGTTGCACAATTAACAATATTTTATTGGTGACACGACCTGCTTAGCATTCTGTATTTTATAAAATATTAAACACAAACAAAAGTTAACTAAACAAATTTTTTGGAAAATACAGATCTGTGTTCAAAAATTTCGTGATGATGGTCCATAAAAGGTTCAAAACGCAATCAGACCATCAAATGTGATACATTACTGAATTTGTAATAAAAAATTCTTTGAAGATCAGTGTTCAAAATATCAGGACCGTATTTAAAAAAATAAGTTAATGATGGCTATAAAATAGGAAACGTCCGATTGAAAAACTGACTATGCCATGTTAAAGACCGTAACAAGTTGTCCTGAAGAAGTGTTTATATTTTTGCTCTAGGATATATAGTAACGCCAGAAAAAAATAATTTTTTTTCAAATATCTCAAGAACAAGAAACACACTATCGATTTTTGTGTAATTTTATTGGTCCCCTAACTACTCAACTTGTTTCCCATTTAACCGGGGTTATATCTATTACCATTTCCGAGATCTCTATAGTGAGAATCCTTTTCTTGGACACAGTGTGTATAATGTATGGTATAATGCATGGACTAAGGATGGGTGCGGTCGAAGTTAGGTTTCAGAGGGGGAAATACCTGTGTTCGCTTAATAACCGCATGTGAAGCGCATGTACGCAGGTATTATGCCGTAGAATTGGGAGGGAAAACCCCTTAATAAACCTTATGCAGGGGAGCCAGTGACTTAAATCGAACCCATTACTTCCCGTAATGCCAATCCGCCAACGAGCTTAAACTAAACATCCTGAGATTCGTAAGAAAGCAGAAGGCGAAGGAGTAGAATTTGTATTGCTACTTTTGCAGAGTTTGTACAAAACCTCAGCCAACGCATAATTTACCGTCCCCTAACTTCTAATTAACCATAATTTCTTTTAAGTAATTTTACCTTAAATAAAATAGGAAATTTGAAAAAAGTAAATTGTATTTCGGAAAAGTAACTCAGCAGGAACTTATCATAAATTAACAAGAATAGACATTTATACTAATTAATACTTATATTTATTAATACGGTCTAATTATGAAAAATTTAAATAAATTTTGTTTTCATTGCTTCAATAATTGTCTTTTCTATACTAACAATGGATGTCTGGTAACCTTTCTTGATTCAATGTTAATCGCAAGCAATTTGTTATTATTTTAAGTTTCCAAATACTCCTCTCACCACCAGCAATTGTCACCGGTAATGTTAAAAAGATTCTTAAAGCGATGACTAAATTTGGAAACAGATAGATAAGGATGCAGTGTTATATACTACTACTAATATACTTTATTTGCTTAATTCACAAAAATTTAGCAATGTGCTTGCGTTTTACTATTTACATTTACCTTATCTATTCTCACTCTTTACAGTCTCTCCTTTCTTTACTTCACTTAGACTAACTTGTTTTCTCTTGTTTCTTTAACCATTAACTGTCTTCTTCTGTTCCATGTTTCTTACATCCACTCCGCTCCCCTTCCTCCTTCTTCTAGTATCTCTTACACTGTCCTCTCCTCCACCTTTAATTCGCTGCATTCTTGCAACATGTGCTTAATCGACTCTCCGCACAGCCTACATTTTTTTCTCTTCGTCTCTTCGTTTCCTCATCTAAATTTCGCTATCATTTTTTTTCTTTCCCTCCTCCCTTCCTCAATCAAATATCTCGGTATCCCTTCTGCCTTAATGTTCCTACAGTTTACATTGTATCTTTCTTCTTTTACCTTCGACCATCTTTCAAACTTTTGCGCATCTCTATCCCTTCTAATTATGTCCTTTCTCACGTTCAATTCTTCCCTTCTTAGTCTTTCTACTTCTTCTTTTGCATATCCGTTTTTTTCGTAATATTTTTTCCTGGCTTCTTGTCCATATTCTATTCTACCTTCTCTTATTTCTTTCCAGCATTCTTGTAGAATTGTACACTCCGTTCTTCTGCTCATGTCCTCCTCGTACTGTACTGCTCTGTTTCCCGCCTTCACCCTTATTTTCTACTTGCATGTCCTCTCTAACGATGTATCCTGGTGTTTCTCTTTCCACTCCCAGTATGCACCTCCAGTATTTTTCTTGCAGCCCCACTATCTCTGTATACTCTTTCCACCCCCAAACTTCCGCCCCGTACAATACCACACTTTTATCAGTTTCTCAAACAATAATTTTATTTTCCTTATGGCCATTCCAAACAGCCTTTCCGTTACACTCTACACTTGCCCTATTAGCTTATTCCCTTTCCTCACTCGCTCTTTTATATGTTTCCCATTTTTATTATCTTGTCTTATTGTGTATCTCAGGTATGTGAATTCATTTACTTGCTATATCTCCTCATTCCTCCATTTCCATTCCTCCTTTTTCCGTCCCCTTTTCTCCATACCATTACCTTAGTTTTATTCCCATTGACTTCCAGACCGTTCCTTTTCAAATATCTGTCCAACGTTTTTAACATTCCCATCATTTCTTTATCCTCCCTTGCTAATATAGCTATATCATCCGCGTATGCCAGCGTCCACACTTTCACGCTCCCCGCCACCAGGCCTCCCTCTTGTTGTCCCCTTAATGTCTCCTCCAGTATATACCGCGAACAGGCTTGGGCTCAGTGGACATCCTTGTCACAATCCCGTCCACGTTACAAATCCTTCACTCAGTTCCCCATTTACTCTCACCCTGTTCCTCGTTTTTCGTATATTTCTTCTGTCCTTTCTATTATCCTTTCGCTTATCTTTTTTTTCCCATAAACTCCCACAACTTTTGCCTGTTCACGCTACCGAATGCATCTGTTATGTCTACGAATACCGCTACCATTTTACCATTTTACCTCTTTTCTTTACTAATTCCTTGTTTGTCATGTGTTTTAGTATGTATACGTTATCCGTCGTTCTTCTTCCTCTCCTCAGTCCTGCCTGTCCATCTGGTAACAGCTTTTTTTCTTCCACCTCCTTCTTTAACTTTTCTTCCAGAACGTTCGCATATATTTTTTAGGCCGTGTTTAGCAATGAAACTCCCCTATAATTTGTCATCCGATTCTTGTCTCCTTTTTTGTAGACTAGGCAAATATGTCCTTCCCTCCACCTCTCCGGGAATCCTTCTCCTTTCCATATTTTGTTTATTATTTTCGTCATCCTTTTTGTTACCTTTTCTACTCCTTATATCCACTCCTCACCTTGTACCTCATCTTCTCCTGCCGGTTTCCATTTTTTTACCTTCTTAATGTTAAAAATATTCTTATAGCAATTATTCATATCCTGTCCTGTTGGAAATGGATCCTAAAAGGTGCTCCCTAGTTTGGATTTGCTTTGATTTATTACTTAACAGAACAAATATTACCACAACGTTAAGTTGGTCCTGGTGACTTATGTCAGACGTGGACTCTAAAATAATGAAATAAAATGAAATAAAATAGCAGGTGTCTTGTCTTCTGTCCCAAAAGGGAAATTAGTTTATTTCCACTTTGTTGCTTATGCAACTTATTATTTATACCTCTAGAACTTAAATTTTAATCGGTCAAGAATTTAGCAGTATAAATTATAACTTTTAACACGGATATTTGTCTACCTTTTTCCTGATTTATCAACTTCTCATATGGAAAATCAGTAGTGGTTTGAGATTGAATCAATTTATTTAAATCGACCCAATATTTTATATTACAAATATGACTTTTTGATTTTTTATGAGGCTCTCTAGCTTGAGATAAATGTCTCCAATCGTTATACCCTTCAACAAAAGCACTAGGAAAGGTTTTAAATATTTTAAAATAAAGTACGCAATGTTTTAATGTAGAATAGACCACCCAAATCCTTGGAATTATTTCCCCGTTCTTTGTCCAAGTGAAAGTTTACATCTGCTTCTGTAACTTGAGTTATGCATAATTCTACAAAACATAATTTAACCAGTGACCAGGGTCCTTATAAATATCGTCTTTATGTACGCTTACTTCTTCTAACGAACACTGGCCTTCTGACTAGTTCTTCACCATAGAGTCAACTGTTTCAGGATTTGTCTCTTCGGTTAATCAACTTCCTTCAGAATTTTGTTTAATAAAAATGGCCCTTCCTGTACCTCGTCTATCTTGTCATTGTGATCTCGTGATGTAACCTCTGTTGCCTCTTACAGCTTTTCTAGATTAAAAATTTTCTCAGTAAGCCAATTTCCTTTTGGGCTAACTCTCCCTTTTCGAGCTTTCTTGTTCTGTATTGAGCTCCAGAAAGATTTTTCCGATTATCAGACATCCATTTAGAATAAAATTAAGTATGACATAAGGTGTTAACAAACTTATCGTAAAGTAAAGGGTTAAAATGTTTGAATACATTTCAATAAAGATAAATCCTTCTAAAACAATGCTCTACTGTTTTGGAACGTTGATTTGAATTTAATGTTGTGCAAAAGAGCGATTCTATTTTAGTTTTTATAGCACTTTTTCAATTAAGGTTATGTTTTAAAGTATTTACAAACTATTTGGGTTTTTTTGACAAAAATCTATGATTATCTAGATATATAACTTTATCCCATTAGTTATGTAACCGTGCGTAAGAAAAAAATAACTTAAAGTGTTTAATAAATTTACAGCCGCTGTAACTCTATGATAATTACACAAAAATTAAGCACAAAAGTAGTAAGGGGACACCTTGGCCGCCATCTTGGATTTTGACGTCACAAGCCCGCCCACGGGGGAGACCGGTTTTTCCACCCTTATTTTTACCCGCTCACGTGTGAGACCGGATTTTCAACCCTTATTTTTACTCGCTTACGTGGGGGACCGTATTTTCCACCCTTATTTTTATATATCCACGTGTGAGACAGGATTTTCATCCCTAATTATTTTTACACATCCACGTGTGAGACCGGATTTTCCACCCTTATTTTCGCACATCCACGTGTGAGACCGGATTTTCCACCCTTATTTTCGCACATCCACGTGTGAGACCGGATTTTCCACCCTTATTTTCGCACATCCACGTGTGAGACCGGATTTTCCACCCTTATTTTTTGTATACCCCGTGTGAGACCATATTTTCAACCCTAATTATTTTTACACATCCACGTGTGAGACAGGATTTTCATCCCTATTTTTACACATCCACGCGTGACACCGTGTTTTCAACCCTAATTATTTCTTTTCGGGGCCTTTTTGACAGCTAGGCTTTTGCTAACGTGAGGACAGGGGTGGGAGCTGGTCTTGGCTTAGAACTGTATTGGACTGGAGCTTAGGGTTGGTCTAGGATAAGTCTTAGAGTTTGGCTTGGTGGTGGAGCTAGGGTTGAGTCAGGTCTTGTGGTGGAGCTAGGGTTTAGAACTGTATTTAGGGTTGGACCTGGGGCAGGACTTGGACTTGGTCTTAGAGTTATTTTAGTAATTATCTTCAACCTTAATTAAGGTCCTTTTGGTTGTAACCCCTGGAGGCTGCACACGCGTACAATGTTAGAAATTGTACAAAGATTATTATTGGAAAAACGTTTCTAATAATGATGTAAAATAGCAGTTGTATTAGGATTAATCATACTTGGGGAATTTGAATGACAGTAAAATTTAATTATAGAACACTTATTTTTATTGTAAATTGCGTACTTATCCTCAGTGAACTATAAAAATTACTGGCATTCCTAATGAAACAAAACATTTTTATTAAGTTAATTAATCACATTAACAGTTTGTGTTTTCTAAAACGCATATTAAAAACATAGTTTACCTGCATTGAAATAATATCTATCCGTCCGCTAAGAATGTTGTACGCCTTAATATTTTTAAAGAAACTTAATGCTTAGATGTTAACTGTAATTAAAAAATCTGTAAATAAATAAAGGGTTAACACCACACTTACCAGCTCTGTAACGTTTTTAAGGCACTGAGTGATAGTCACCGCTTTGTGTTGCATGTCAAACTAAAGAACAACTTTCTAGATTGTGTAAAACCACCTATAATTAGAGTGTAAAATATACAAATAACTCATTGTCTTTATTGCACTTACAGCAACATGCATTTACCTTTCTCTTAAAATAAAATTGTTTTGAAAATATTCGTATACGGACACACAAATTGTTTTATAAAAACCATATTAAGAATTTGGAATGTTTAAAATATGTAGTAAGAAATTACTGCTCACGTTTACTAATTACCGTGTAATTATATAACTTTGTTAAATTTAATAGTCTAAAAACCAAGTTAATATAATTTCTTTTAAAAACACTAAATAATAAATTTTATATAACACGATTTTTAAAAACACACATGCCGAATTAAAAGAAAAAAACAGTATGTATTACGCAATTCTTAATTAAAAAAGTAAGGTACTAAATATATTTTTATTTATCAGAATAGAATGACTGGATAACAGGCATTAAACAATATTTTAATTATCTCATCATTTACAATTAAACATGTATAAAACTTATTTACAAAATCAATCATTGATAAACTATTTAATCTAAAATACAGAAACACTAAGACATAAAATCCACACACATCCGAATGATAGTCCTGTAGTATTATTTTATTGTATACGAAACATCGGGAATTCTTCTCTAGGAAATGTAAATGATATCCTTGCGGTGCTCGTCCAAAGGAATCAAAATACTCCCGTTACCATTCTCGTCAATGTAGATAGCGGTCCAATGCTGACCTGGCTTGTTTGCAGGATCCTGTGTTTACGATAATTGCACACGGTCGAGGTGCGTGTTTCGGTAATTGATTAGAAGCACATACAAGCCGAAACACATTCTTCTTGTGGCTGGTGATCGATTTCAAGCATCTCAACACTTGTACCGCATACATCTTTGGAATTGGTGTGTGTCCAGTCTTGTAGTAGTAATGCGTTTTCCAGTGCACACATAGGATCAGTGATGTTATGACTTAAACAGCTATATGCTTTTGCTTCCTTTTCAACTGTTTAATCGACGGGCAACCACTCTCCTCCAGGTTTACTATTGGTTTGTTAAGAAACCTTAAAAACTGTTGTTTTCACTACCCTTAACGTGAATTTTGTTAAATGGGCGCAACACTCTCATCAGCTCCTCACGGAAATTGTTGTAATGTACATGACCCCACCACCATTTCAATCCATGATAATTGTCTTCCATAAATTTTATCTGTCGTGACATGGATCCTGATATAAAGTAGCCTCGCGGTGGTTTTATCAGCATCAACGATAAACGACCCTGATCTGTAACCACGGCAATTTCTTTCGGTATGAATTCGTTGTTAACACCACTAAACCCTTGCATGTCCAAGTATGCGTCCATCTTCTATCAGCTGCTGTACACTGAAGCTTGCAGGTTAGAGCTACCACTTTTAACAGCTAAAATCCACAACGACATTCCGATGTTTATCGATCTCGATCACATTATCGAATTCTGCATACACCAAGCAGTTAACGGTTACGGTGAGCGCTTCTTCAAACCCGACTTCCAGCCGAAGGGAGCCGTTTCTAACTAAATTCCAGTGCGTGCTAGCGTTTGCAGACAAGTCAGGTGTTAGGTCAAAGGCCATTAAACAGTAGCCGTTGGGATAATCACTTCTTGATATATCGTTACCTTCATTCAAAAAATGAATACCCGTACCAGAGAATAAGGTGTGGTACGCTCTTACGTATAAACCATTAGCTGTAAAGTCTGGTTGTAAGGCCTTCGAAGGAATTTGTTGTCCGTCAATATATAATGACATGTAGTTAATATTGCAGTGATGAAAATTGAACGGGTTTGAGGGGTAGTCACCGTTGAAGGCTTTATTTGCTACAAAGCCTACGATGCATCGTTTAGGTAACTGACCCAGGAAAACATTATCCAATGATTTTCGCTGTATGCCTGCAGGTATAGTTAACACTTTTACGTCGGTCCTTGTAACAGGATATTTTGCGGCTGTTGTTTCTAAAGCTTTAGCGTGTGCAATTAGAATAGTTGGATTGATTCGCATACGTCTCACCAATAAACTAGCGTCTATAATTCGCGTCTTGTAATTTGAAGCGTGTGCCGCCATTAGACTAAAGGTATCTCTTGATCGTACAAATTTAGTCTTTAACTCAACACCACTTATGAGAAATTTTCTTGATTAAATAAATCCGAGTGCACGTGACCAATCATCTCTATCTGTTTACCGGTAGCCGCAAGTGCTTGACGTTTCGAGAAACCGTTATTAGCGTTTCCCAAGTATTCATCTGTCCAGCTGTATCATTGTGCCATAAGGTACATCCTAGATGTGAACTCTTGGCCTCCTTTCCATAATTTAGCAGCGTTTCGATATATGAACGGTAGGCGTAGGTGTTGTTTGGTTGTGACACCATCTTCTGATTTAAGTAAACCTCCACCTGTGAGAAAAGCGAATGCATCCAATTGTTTACCGGTGCTACAACATCAGCGTCTGTAAGTGCTGTATCATCATGCTTTAGAACTTTAGCTGTAATGTACAGCATAGTCTGGCTTAAATCTATATAATCATTTCCATTTCCGGGGACTACAAATTCTATTGGGGCGTCATCACTCAGAGCTGATAAGGGCTTGTAAAATATCCATTCACCACTCTCGATACTTGTCTGCGTCGCTGGTAAAGCGAACAAATCCAATTCGGACTTGACGCATTCACACGATTGTGCATGTAGAAAAGCCATTATCTTGAAAATATATCGTCGTAAGCAGGCTTCTTCTTAGCAGCTCTCAGTTGAGACTGATTATTATCAGCCAGACGTACTCTTTTATAACCCGAACCCTCCATCATTTTATCGATTTTCTCGTCGGCTTTACGCTTAAGGTTTCTACCTGCCTCGTGAAATCTTTCTTGAAACGAATCCTTAATAGGTCGATCCTCTATGACGTCACCAAGAATATTAGCACCTGTCCTCAAATGGCTTGACCCTGTATCTGTTTTATATTAACTCGATGTTTTCAAATTCACGCATTCCGGTATGATTTCAGGCAAAAACCACATCTTTATGCCCCTAAGAAGTTTTCTGAATAATATTTATTATACGCATAAGCGGAGATAAAACATCCCCCAATTTGGGTTAAGAAACCTAAACCATCTGATTGGTAACCCATCCATATCTAGGGTGAGGGGTACGCCCCAACATTTCAACTGATAACCCAATTTAACTGCGTTGTGGAATCCGAATAGGAGAGGGTTTTTAATTTCGTAGTGACGCGTTTTTGTTATGAATCGTTGTTACAATTTACTTATTAGTACATTTTTTAGCTCGCTGATAATTTCTTCTATTCGTAATTTCCCAACGAATCGTTACGACCGCCATTTCAATATAAAACTTTCCGTTGTGGGTTAAAAATTCGCGGCCTTTTTAATATCGTTCTAACGTTTCGCGTCAGGTGGTCGCATAATAAATTAAATTTCGTTCCTTCACCAAAAGAAAGGGTACGAATTTGTACCCTACAACCCAAGCCCGTTAATCTTTTGTTTTGGAGTTGCGTAATAAAACTTGAGTATATTCCTGGAAAATACGTTAGGTATTACCTAAGGTAAGTAAAACTCCATTTTTATAACTACCAAGAAACCCATTATTAAATTTTCCTGTATGCCCTTGCCAGGTATTGTTTATTCGCCCCGGCCCTTTTCCAGAATTTTCGCTTTGTAAGCTTTATCAATAAAATTGAATTCTTCTTCGTAAAAGGTCCCTAACGGTCTTATTAAGTCGATTACTAAAACTTGGTCTTCTTTATCACCCACTAATTGAAAAACTTCCTGTCCAATCGTTTCCATATCCCTTCTCAAAGGTGCTTAGTTTGGCGTTTACTTCCCATTTATATTTGGAGGCGTACTGGCCTAAACCTTCCTAAGGTTATTCCCCTTCCAAAATGTTTTTATCGTTTACTGGGGGGGCCATCTTTATTTAAGAACTATTGTTGAGGCATCACAATTTTCGGTCTCAAATATCTGTAGGAATTTTTTAAGTGAAATAACGCCAATCTTTGTTTTAATTTTTATTAAATCTTTCAACTACAATCTTTTACATCAGGGTTATTTGTTAATAAAATTGATATTTTGTTTCTTGAAAAAGTTTTGTACACTGTGCCAAAACCTTTCCTTTATCCGTCGTAGATTTGCCGGAGTATTTCGCAATCCTTAAAATACCCGAACTTCAATTACGATCTGTCTTCGTTTTAAGTCCCTTGCCCTGTCTTCTAAAACAACCAATTTAGTTGATCCCTATTGTGTTTACTTAAAGTTCCCTACCAAAGCCCTTGCCCAATTTAAATTACTATTATTTTTTCTAAACTTTTTCTGACGGTTTATGACCGTATAAGCTTCCTTGCCTGACCAGTTTTTTACACCATATTACCCTTTAAGTTAGTTAAAGGGTTTCCAAACCCTGCTTGAGAGGGATCTGTAAAATCCATGTTTCCCCACGAATCCCAATTAGGAAACCCTTCTTTTTGAAGATTTTCTTGGTTTTTTTTACATAGCAGTAACTCAAAATTTGGGGTTTCAACCGGGTGATAAAAAACATCTATTTGGTATCCATAAACTCGGGTATATTTATCTTTTTGTACGTCGCAAACTGACGAACCGCGGGGTTTTTTTTCGTTTTTTAAGTTCGTGAACCAATATAATGTTGGAATTGGTATATCTCGCCTTTTAGTGACAGTACCCATCCCAAAAAATGCTTTCGTTTGTTTGAAAAATTCGCGCCTTTTTTTATATGAAGGCGGGCGTTATATATTTTCTGTGCCTTTGCGGCGGAAATTCTAATTCATCACAACACGCCCGTAATTTTATCTTGGGTGCGTAAAATTTGGAAAAGTTAATACCTTTGAAAACGTCTGGCCCATTTTCAATTGGTAAGTTTTAAAACTTTATATATCTTCCCACTGCGTTAAAAGTTTTTTTGTCACTGGTGCCTTAAGGTGTTAAAGCCATCGGTAGAATAATCACTTTTAAGTTCCTTTATTAAACGTTACCCGAATTCCCCGTAAGGTCCTAACAGGATGGTAAAATCCCATTTTTCAAAAACTGTTTCTTCTTTTTATAGATTGCCCTTCTGTCCAACGTCTTAAAGTGTCTTAGTTGGGATCGCTGCTTCGATATAAGAGGTACCGACCTTTTAAAAGTTATTCACACTCAAAAATTACCGTTTACACCAAACATTTAATAAAGCGTCACGTTCTTTTACTTAATCTGGGAATGTAGGAATAGTGTTTTCATTAAAACTCAACTAAGATGTAATCTTTATGACTTAGATTAAATTTTTTCTAAATTGTACCCTGGGCCCAAATTTTGTTTATCGTAGAATCCGGGTATTTGTTTTAAATCGAACTAAATACCCGTGGGGCTTGAAGTGCTCGGAGCCTTCTAAAAATTTTGGATTGTCCGCAAATCTGTCGCAAATCGATCGCTTGCACTGGGTTCTTAAACAAAATTTTAATTGGTTAGAGAAATTCCTGTCCCGCCTTTAAATATTTCCTTAAGCAATTAAATTTGTATACAGCCCTTTGTAAAAATATAAACAGACCGTTATTTCGCAAATCTCAAATTTTTTAAGACGGTTTTTCCCCGTCAAACTGTTCCATATAGGTAAACCCTTTTGAAACTCCACGGGATCTTTGAATAAACTCCCTCCTGTAAAACCTAATTTTTCAAAACCTGACGCAAGCTTTTTTCGTTTTTTAGAAAACAACGATAAAATGATTTCCCCAAGACGGACCCAACATCGCCGAAAAGGGTGTTAAATGCCTTCCTCTTAAGAAACGATACTAACGTCTCCTCAGATTCGTTTAAATCTAAATAAAATCTTTTCAGCAGAACACGTTTGACTGGGTTACAACCAGAAAATTAATCCTGAAAAACCCTTTGACCAATCCAAGTCCTGCCCCGGTCCAATAAAACTTTAAACCCTACTACCACCAAATGAAACCCCAACCGCTTTTAAAAGCCAACCCTAAGTCCATCCTTTTCAAGCCAAGACCAGTACCCCGTCACAGTTAGCAAAAGAGTGTAAAAGGCCCCGAAAAGAAAAATTTTTAAGTTGGGGATTTAAAATGGATGAAAATCCTGTCTACAGTGGAGGTAAAAAAATTAGGGTTGAAAAATTCTCACCGTATAAAAAAATAAGGGTGAAAATCCGGCTAAGTGGATGCGAAAAAAGGTGGAAAATGGTTCAACGTGGTCGAAAATAAGGGTGGAAAATGGTCTCACCTGGATTTGCGAAAAAAAGGGTGGAAAATCCGGTTACCGGGTTTAAAATTTGGATGAAAATCCTGTCTCCACGTGGTTAAAAAAATAAGGGTGGAAAATACGGTCCCCCGTCGGAAAAATAAGGGTTGAAAACCTTCAGTGAGGTAAAAATAAAAAACCGGTTTGGGCCTTTGGACGTCAAAAAGAGGGGCCAAGGTTCCCTTTACTAAAAGGAAAATTTTAATGTTGACTTAAACCAAATAAAATTTCAACTGGTGCGATATTTTAATCACTTAAAAAATTTCAAAACCGCCGGAACCGAAAACTAAATCGCCGAAAAAACCACTTCCAACAAGAAAGAAATAAATTACATTTTAAAAAAACAATAAACTTTTTCAGTAACCAATTATATTAAATTATAAAGGAATAAGTAGCCTTGCATAATTAAACAGTTTTAATTAAACAAATACAATGAAAAGAAAAGATTTTAAACAATAAATTCATTTATTTTCAAAAAGCATTATTTAAAAGCTCCAAAAAAATAAAATAAATAAACATTTCTAAAGGGTTTAAAGGTTCTGGTTCCCTATTTACCATTTAAAATATAGTTTAAAAAAATTAAATTAAAACTTCACAACTGTCTGTAATTTATGTCAAAAGTAATCTCCAAAAATAGCAAAAAAGGGTAAATGTTTCAGTTTGTGTTAAAAAAAAAAATTCCTACACTTTAAAAAAAATAATGGAAATTTATTTAAATAATTTGTGGCTTTAAGGGTATGGTCTCTTTAAACAAGCATTAATAAACAAAAGAAATAATAATTTAAACTTAAAACAAATGCAAATAATAATAGTAATGAAAAGCTAATGCAAAATACCAAAAGAATTAAGAACGGTTTCAACAGGTTAGAAAAATAAATAATTACACATAAACTTCCTTAAGTAATCAAAATTTTTTAAATGATAAAGTAATTTTATTTTTATTTCTTAGGGAAAGATTTAAACATGATTTATTTTTTTCATTTATTTAAAATTTGCCAGAATTTTTGGTTTTAAACCCCTTTCAAAGGAGTTCCTTCCGGTTCTTAAATTTTTAAAGGGTTTGTTAAATTATTAACAAACTTGAAATGTTTCATCACCAAATTTTAGTTATCAGAAAGGGAAAAATTTTTTCCTTTAACAAAACAATTTTATGATTAATTTTTATTTTAATAAAATTTGGGTTTTAGATGGAATTCCTTTTATTTGGTAATATATAATAAATATAATAATAATATATAATATTAATATAATTAAAAAGGGAAAATAAATTCAAATGATAATTAATCATTTTACACCAAAAATTCATTAAACGTAAGCCAATAAGACATTTTGAGATACACAGGTATCAAAGTTAAATTTTTTTTTTTATGTATTAAAAGAAAAAAGGTATTTTTTTTCTTGTTATAAAAATGTTTTAGTTTTATTATTAAAGTTTTATTTGTACATGGCGTAAAACAAGGCGGAAACCTTTAAAACCTAATTTCTAAAATATAGAAAGGATTTTCCTTAATATAAATTTTAGATATTCATTTTAAAATTTTTTTTTAAAGTTTAATACCAATTGTTAAAATAATAATAATAATTATTAAAATAATTTTTATAATAATTAAAGGGGTTCTGCTTTTATTTTAAACAAAATTTTTCTTTTATTTCCATTAACATTTATATTCAAAAAAAAAATTATTGAAAATTATTTTTTGTTATTAATCTAAACAAAAAAATTACCAAAATTCAAAATATAAAATAGTTTATTAAGAGTTTAAATTTTAAAAAAAATAAACTTAAAATGGTTAAAAGAAATCATTATTAAAATACCTGTTTTGAGAACCTCTTTTTAAAAAATGCGGAAATCATTGAAATTTAATAAAAAAATTTATTGCACTTTAAGTTCAAATAAAAATTACAAATTTAACTAATTAAATAAATGAATTAAAAATAAATTAAAATGCATACAAGTTATTAAAATACCGTAAAATAAAAAAAGCTAAATCAAATCATGCAAAAAGCAAATGTTTAATTTAATATAATAGAGTTAAATGTATCAGCACTAATAATGGCATTTAAAAAAATTAGGTGGAAACCAAAGATGGCTTCCCAAAACAGCGTACAAAAATGCTTAAAAATGCTGACCATGTCAGGTGATGTGTTGGGAGAAATATGTGAAAAAAATAATTCAAAGATGTAAAAGTATAAACCCTTAAGATATCCAAAACCCAAAATGCAAATTAAGTTGCCTACCACAACTCATAAACCATTAATTACCAAAAACCCTTTTTTCTTATATTTAACAACTAAATGAACAAAGAACGTAAAAATTTCGTTACAACTGCTTAGGCAGGTTATTATTATTCTGTAGTATTTGGGAAACAACAGCAAAACGTGAAAATCAGTGTTATCGATTTAGACAAAGTATACCTTTTTTTTATATGAAACACATCAAGGTTTCGTACTTTAATAACAAAAGAACCAAATTTACTCTAGGCATAGAAATTAGGGATTAAAAGGTTGCACTACCCCTTGTGTTCTACGCCACTATACTTAATAAAAACGTATTAATAAGCCGAAACCAATGTACTTTATATATTATTTATTATACCGAGAATGAGAAAAATACCTTGAAGGTATTTCAAAAATTAACCTTTTTTTGTAACTTTGACACTATATATATATATATATATATATATATATATATATATATATATATATATATATATATATATATACATATTTAGGCTGTCCCGGAAAGGTCTTTACAACACTCTTGCATATAGAGTACACCTCAAAGTAAGTCGATTTAGCTAAACTTGCCTTAGTCCAAAAATTGATAATAACCAAGTTATAGGGTGTCAAAGTTGAACAAATAAATCACATTTTTTTATCTTTCAAGTAATTCAAGCTAATTTAGTATACAGGAGTTCTTGGGATGAGAAATTCAAATATGTGAACGATTTTGTTGTATCTACTAGAGGGCCTCACAAGCGACGATTAGGAGACCTTGAAACCAGTATAACTTTTTTCTGCCACGGTGTGTGTCATTTTGGGCTTGATAAATATTTTTCCCTATCTTTTCCGATTCAGAAAAGTATACTTTATTGAGGTCTCTAGAAGCAACCCTTTCCAAAAAAACACATCTAAGCTGATGACGCATGTAAATCGTCAAAGTGAGTCGAAAGGTATTACAAGTTATTGAAGACTAGCAAACGTACCAAAAACCAATAACATATCGGCATTGAGTAAAAAATCATTAAGAGGTGCAATGTAATGTAAAATTTTGTGCTGTATGGCTATCTCATTTCTCGCGTTCCTCTGCACCCCACTATCGACAAACTAAACCTTGTAGTGCTGACACCATCGTCCGTAAACTGAGTTTGCATGTATGAAATTTTATCGCTGAATGAATAACATTTTATTCAAACTTCGCAAGAAACCGATGCCGTCACCTCTTTTATATTAGAAATGATTCGAGGATTAATTTTATAAATGTTCCCTGTTAATTATATACTTGTTTATTGGTTTTAACGTCAATAAAACTTTGTAATTGCATTTACAAAAATAGAAATTAAAGTAATTAAAAATGATTATTAATTTTATTTTTATTTTTAAAAACTCATAATAAAGAAATTAAAGTGTTTAAAATAAAAAAAAATGCTTTGATAAACAAGTTCCACTTCATTATAAAATATACAGGGTAATTCAGAATAATGATCACATTAATTTTATGAACGATTTTAAGTATAATTATATATATGTTCCCTGTTATCTTAATTATACTTGTTTATTGGTTATCACATCAATAAAACATTGTAATTGTATATGCAAAAATTGAAATTAAAGTATTTAAAATTAAAAAATGCTTTGATCAACATTTCATAACAAAATTTACTTTAATATGTATACAGGGTAATTCAGAATAAAGATCACATTAATTTGTTTATGAACGATTTTAAGTATATAAATATTTATATGTTCCCTGTTATTAATTATATATTTGTTTATGGGTTTTCACCTCAATAAAACTTTGTAATCGCATATGGAAAAATAGAAAGTGTTTAAAATAAAAAAATGCTTTGATAAACAAGTTTCACTTCATTCAAAAATTTACTTTAATTTTCGTATACAGGGCATTCCCTCTTATTAATTATATACTTCTTAGTTGGTTTTCACGTCAATAGAACTTTGTAATTGCATATAGAAATTACAGTATTTAAAACAAAAAAAAAATGCTTTGATAAACATTTCATTAAAGAATTTACTTTAATTTAGGTATACAGGGTAATTCATAATAAATGTCACATTAATTTTATCAACGATTTTAAGTATATAAATATTTATGTTTCCTTATATCAATTATATACTTGTTTATTGGTTTTCACGTCAATAAAACCTCGTAATTGCATATAGAAAACTAGAAATTAAAGTATTTAAAATTTAAAAAAAAATGCTTTAATAAACAAGCCTCATTTCATAAAAAAATTTACTTTAATTTAATTTCAGAATAAAGGTCACATTAAAAGTCATTATTAATTTTATTAAATACATAAATAAAAAGCTTAACTCGAGTAGAATTTGAACCTACGACATTCACTTTACTTGAGTGGCGCTCTAAGACACTTTCAGTTTTAGCATTAAAAATGGAAAGGGGGCGTTTATAATGATTAAAATCTCTTAAAACACGACTATTTAATGCGTCAAAAATATTGTTTACATTTTCGATAAATGTAGCAGTAGGAAAAGCCGTCGTACTCTTGAGCTGTCCTAATTGATGTGCCGATTTCATAGCAGAAGCCATCGTGTGGGAAAAAATTTGTGCTGCATATTTAACGCGCATTTTTTAAAAACTGTTCGGATTCAGGTGTTCGTCCTTAATCTTATACATAGCTCGAGTTGTTTTACTTCTCGAATCAATTTCGTAAAATGTCGTTCCAACCAACGCGTTCTTTGCTTACTATAAATTGTAATTTGCTATTCATAAAGTTATTGCGTAAGCTCTTCATTAAATGCGGTGCGTCATAGCAGGTTAAAATACTCTCCCATCAATAATTATTTCTGGACATTTCCCGTAGCCCCCAAAAAGCAAATTAGTCCCCTGGTCACAAAATAGTAGTAAAGGCTTAAAGGAGGTGTTTTCAATGTCTTCACCACATTGACAATAATATTTTTTAATCCCATGCCTTTTACGGGTCCCGCTGAAACAAAATAGCCCACAGGAATTTTCCAATTATCCAATAGTCCACGAACTAAAAATACTAGCACACTATTAGCTACTTCTGGATTTCTTCCCAAAAAGTCCTCATGTCCCTCAATTAGATCATGCACTTCGTCAAAATCTAAATGTTGCCTTAAAGATAGTTTATCAAATGCTACAGCACATACTTTCTCCCGTTCTGTCATTATATTTGCCCTTAACCATAGAGTAAAAAATCGTTAAGAGGTGCAACGATAATGTAAAACTTTGTGCTATATGACTATCTCACTCGCCGCATTCCTCTGCACCCCACTGTCACAAACTAAACTACTGTGGATTTGAATTCTAATTACATTTTTGAATTCGTGATTAAAATCCGCATACATAGACATCTCATACGACCTATTTCTAACACTTAATTTCCAATCTACACTTTTACTACCTATATTTACATTTTTCTAATATTTTCTGTTTTTCAGGTACATAATGGATCTTCACATATTTAAGGATCAATATTACATTCTGTGACACCTATTTTACATACCTAAATGCGTTTTGCAAGGAAAATCTACAAACTAAGAACACAACCTAAAAATCTGTTTTTATCACATAAACACATATTTACTATTGCTCATTGTCTGAAATTAAGGGTAGCTCACTGTTTTTCACAATTATAATTGATTTTGGCCTCACATCCCATTTTATGCTTTATTTTCATTAATTCTTGCTATATCTTGTACACTAACCTTACTTTTTGTCAATAGTTATAAATCATGTATTAATGTTAATTTCACTTTACAGGCTTAGAAAAGTAGCTATTCTTTAAGTTTATAACCTTTTTCAACTTCACAATACTGTTTTATACTTTCACTAGTCCTTATTTATCTTATACAGAAACACTAAATTTTAACATTTTATGTCTATAATTAGTAATTTTACACTCATATCCCAGTGTTGCTGGGTAATACATGTTCCTATGTAAGTTTTAAATGTAATTCCATCCTTTCCACTTCAATTTAACACATAGTTTAGGTTTTCACAAAATCGTAATCGTGTCCACTCTTTTTATCATTGTCCATAAGTTTTTGCTGCATTGAATAGTATTTTATACAAGTTCTTTATTACTTAAGTGTTGTACTACATGTCACTCATGATTTACACATATCTGGGAAATAAATTTGGTGTAAAGTTTTAAGTTGTTGTAAAATTAAAATTTTGCCAAACCGTCGTCGGTATGCTTACTAATTGAGCGGGTTGCCAAGCCAGCTAACAGGGAGATGGGCGTGGTCGAAATAATAAGTGAAATGAATGATTAATATGCTCAAACACCTTACACCCTTCAAACAGCTCAGTCCGGGAAAATATGTCTCTAGGCGCCACCACAATCCCCAAATTAATTGTTTAAATGTTTTATTGATTGTGGAAAAACTTACTCAGTAAACCCTACACGAGGGTTCTAAAACAAACACTCGTCCAAAACGATTCAATTCAAACTCCAATATATTTAGTACTACCCAGGTTATTAAAAGCTTTTGAATACACTCGTATACCAAAACTTCCAAAATAAAATTTATCACTAAATTCATTCAATGAACGGTAATTAATTTTAAAATTCTAACATGAACGATATCTTTTAAATTTATTTACTTTTATAACACTTCTGAATCGTATTTGACATTCGTAAATATTTAAGGTTTCAAAACTCCAACTTTTTATTATACTTAATGACATTCTAATTAACAGCTGATCCGTCACTAGTGCATTGCGCTAATGAAACTAACATGAAAATTTTGCAATCAACCTGGCAAATATAACCTTTCAGGTTGTTCCATAATCTTAAAATCCAAAATATGCAAAGTTTACACGTAACTTGCAAAACTACTAGGTCACCAATTAAGTAATCGTCACAACTTTCTCATACCTGGCTGAATAAAAAAAAAAAAAAGATAACGTTAAATATATATTGTCCTGCCTAAAATGATAAACAAATGACAAAGAAACAAACAAAAATATTTACAATTACCTTTTTCAAAAACCAACCAAAAAACAAACCCCAATCAAAACCACATAACTCGAGAACGATTATCTTTCGCTTATAAACTAATTAATATTTAATCAACATTACAAAATGAACTAAAGAGATAATCGTATTTACTAAATTTTCAAAGTACCTAAATATATTCCTTACTTAAAATTGTCCATTAATCCTACGCTTTTTTTCTTCTTTCTTCCGTAAATCAATTATTTGTAGTCCATTTGTAATCCTTAAATTCATAACCCAAAAGTGCTTCACAATTTCACAAACACTTATTCCTTTCTGTACTAAATAGTCCAATAACACGTAATACTCTGTACAAGTTTGGTTGCCTCTTAAAATTTCTAGCAACCTTTAGGAAAGTTTAGTCCTTCCTTACACAAATAAACTTTTAATGTCAAAAATTAACTTAACATTGGCTTAAATTACGGAAATTTCGTTTTTAAAGGTGGTCCCATAAATAATTTTAACTCAATATCGGTACAAAACGCGCTGCACTTAACACTAACGTAATAACTGTTAACTTTTTATAAATCTGCTTACGCACTTTTTACTTTCTTGAAAATAAACAAACTAATTTTATCTTCAATAATTTTTAATTGTTTATTTATGAATGTCTTATACGATTCATCCCCTTTCGGGTAAGCAGTTGTTTAAACAATGACTTTCAATTATTCACAAAACTCCAACTTAACCCATTCTAAACCACATTACACCTCGCGGCGTCTCACCGAGCTCTCACCAAGCCAAAAGCTAAAACGAAAACCCCGTCAATCCCTGACTTTCCTATTTATAACTTCAGTCATCCATCTTTAAACATGTCTTCCTTCCCGTTATATTCTCCAATAGTATTCATTCAAAATTTCATAGTTCCAATAGCCTACCATCTGTACAACCACGCTCATACTAAAACATCGCCATATTTGTTTTACTTAAAATTTTACAATTACTTCATGAAGAAATCATTTCTCATCCATTCATTCAGTAGACCTGGACCATTACGCAACTTTCAACATTTATCTCCACCTGGCTCGATCTCCTTCCGCAACATTTACAAAACTAAGTACCGTCTAAGGTCTCGAATCCCATATACATACACGTATTCTCAAAACAATTGCACAACATTACGAAAACTTTCTGAAATTAACACTTAAACATACCCAATCTTTCTCTACATATTTTCTAAAACATTCTACACTTATACTTCGCATCTTCTGGCCAAAATTACTCATTTATCCTCAAACATTCCATTCCTTACAGCAGCAAAACAGTAGCAATACAGTGGCAAACATTATCGTCCCATCGACAAATTTCTTTTCACATTTACATTCATCAGAATCTAATTATTCCAACACTAAAGTCTCTATATTTAATAATATCTACATACTGAATTATATTTCTCCTACATTTCCAGTGGCGTATCATACACCCCATACATTATGCATATACACAAAAAAATTTTTTTTCGTTTCAAAACTCGACTCAAAACACGTCATACACGTTTTCATTACATACAGGTGCGTCATCGCAACCTGACAATATTCCTGAATGGTTTTCCTTATTTAGGAAAAGACGATATGCGTCCTAACAACCAACCCTTCCAGGTTTTAAAAGTAAAAACCTTTCAAATATGGGTAAAATTTACTACCGGCAACTTTTTTACGAGCCAAAAGTAGGCCAGTAGGAATTTTGCAGTAATAGAACTAAATTTTTAAAGGTGGAAATTAATCTTTATTAATATTCTTTTGTCACTTGCGGACAGTTTTCAATTTTTTAGTTTTAGTTTCAGATTTGTTCATTCGCAGTTTTTCCAAAAGAAATTTCAAAAACGCTTAATCATAACTTTAAACAATAAATTTAATAAGTCATTGATTGACAGGACACATTCGTGTTTAAGTAAACGTTTTTGCAATTATTTTAAAATAATTTCTTCTAAATTGATTGAGGTTTTTGTACAACAATTAATTTTGATAACTGGGCAAATGGAAACTTCATTTAAAATTCAGTTTTGGTCTTGGGGTTCACTTATTCTTAACACCAAAATCTTGTAAAAGATATTAATTCTTTTAATGGGAGAATCATCAGATTTTACCATATATTTTGCAATGTTCACACTTATTTTTGTTTATTAATTTATTTGCTGCATATCCAGCGACATAAACATTGCTCGAAAGTTCTAAGTCTCCCCTAGAAGTTCCAATGTTACATGAAACATCCACACCTCCGGAGTATCCAAATCGGGTTTTCTTTTTCATTAACAGTGGAAGTTTTGACTTCCTTTATTTGTTTATTCGGGTCCTTTTTTCCCTTTTTTTGGTTTATAATATTTTTTCTTTTAAATAAGAATGATTTCTTTACAATTACTTGGATGATAGTCAGCATTTTTAACTTTATATATAAATTTGTTGGTGCAATTCTAAATTGACGAATAGGTAGGGATTGTAACCTCCACGTGTCCTCGCAACAGAAAAAAGTTTTCTAATGGATCAAGGTAAAAGTACAAAATATGTTGTAGCTAACTCATTACGTAAATCAGCAAACAGATTTAAAATTGCTTAATTGTTAACAGGAACCCATCAAACAAATATATTGTTTTTCTTTCGACCATTTTCCTATCGAATACTTCAACATATTCAAATAAATGTTTCGCTTTTTTAGAGTTCTATCCACTTTCTCCATGAAATCTGCAGTATCTTTATTTTTTTGGTAAATTTAAAGCTCTGTATCGAAAGAAGAATTAAAAAAATTTGAACTGCATATACGCGCATTTTGGAAGTTATTAGGATAAATATTGTTACTTTGGGAGTGCGTGTTGATGAACTTTTCCTGTCTAAATTGTAAGTCTTTTCAATATCTGCCCAAACACTTCTATTGTTTACTACAAATTTTAAAGTCTTTTTCATAAAATTTTAAAAGCCATTTCAAAAGGGGCAAATATATATTTATGATTTTCGATAAAAAAAGGCTTTTCTTTAGAGCATTTCAGTAAATTGAAGGTTCCCTATTTCAGGGCTTTGATCACAAATAAGAATTCGTGGAAATAACTTTACAAATTTCTTTATGACCGTTCTTACTAGATCTTGAAGGTCATTTGATTTGATTGTTCCTTCAGATGCATAATAACAGAACGGTAATTTCCAATTCTTTAAAAGGCCGCGGATAAAATGCTAATACACTGTTTGCTGCTTTATTTTACGTCCTAAATGGCCAAGATCCTCAATGCCTTCGACACGATCAAGATAGTCGTTGTATTCTTCATTTGCTTTACATGACATTTCATCCATGAGTAGTACACACTCGTTATCTTCTGGTCATATATTTAACTCGATCTGCAACCTTTTTAATAGTATCAGTTCCAGTTGGTATACTAGTTATTTCTTCAAACCAGTTCCCTTTTGAAAAATAAGGTCTTGTGAAAAGACAATGCTAGATATTTTTCTTTATATTTCCCCGTTTCCTGCATGAAATCATTGTTTTACGAACGTTTGCACGAGAATTTTCATCGATAATAATTTGTTTATAACGTTCATTGAAGAAAATTTTTCTTAAATTCTGGCGCTCTCAATTTTTTCTCTAGGACGAATTTAATTTTCTTCGCAAATCTTTAATTTTCAAGCTCAACTTTTTAGATTTAGGAGTCAATATTTATTTCCACTTGGTATGTTGATTATTCGATCACTAACAATTGATTTCTTCCGAAGAACTTATTTCTCCTGCAGGTTCTTGAATTGTCGTTTTTTGTTATTAATTCCAAATTTCCTTGAACCTTTCGTCTTTGATGTTGATGCACAATTCTGCAGTAGATTTTGATAAATTTTGTAGGTGGTTGAAATTCTAATTCATCATCATAATCATTTGCAACTGGTGGAGTCCATATATTTGTTGAAATTTGTATTTTCTTTCTGAAAAAAGTTATTTGAACAAGTTGGCGGTACTTTCTCAGATTTTATAAACTTTAGTAGGTATTCAAACATGTTCATCAAATAAAATGAGTACCTATTTTTCTGGTCACGGCATAATTCGAGAACGATTAGCCATTTCATTCTTTTTTTAAGATTCAAAAATTAAAATTATGAAAAAAATTGGAAAATAATAATCTTTATGATTCAATTTTGGGCTAAAGGGAATGCCATTATTATTTAAGTATACATAATGAAAGTATTGGTTGTATTCGATCATGACTAAGGAAGGGTATTTTAAAACCGAAAAATATGATGCACTTATGCACTATAAAATGCTAAAATATGCATTTAAATATATTAAAAATTAAAGTACGACGTAATAGACGAAATATATTTTGTAAATACGAAAGAAAAAGCGGTTGTTTTATCTATAAGATGTAATTTTAAAATAGTAATACATAAATACATAATTAATAAAGGTCCTAGCAGGAGGTACAATCATTTTAATACAAAAAAAATTAGATAATATATGAAAAAATTAATTGTTTAATAATTTATGAATGTACAATAACATACATTTTTAAATTTTCGAATGTAAATCGGTTTTATTGTAAAAGATACTTTTATATTTAGAAAATCTCCTTTCCACAAAAAAGTGGAGCATACTTAAATTTTTTAGCTCTGTTAATTGTGTTTAAGTTCATCTGCAATTTCCATTCACATGAAAGAACTTTAATTAAATTATATCCAGGATTTTTTAAAATAGATTTACATTTTGTTGAATAGTTGAGACTTTTGTCCTTTTCCTATTTAAACAAACGTCTATCTCCTTCACTATCTTTTTAGAAAAAGATTTTAGGTTTATTTACAAACAATAAAACTGGTAAACTTATTTACATGCTATTCCACAGAGTAAAAATCAATGGTTATTCTCTTAGGTTGATTTTACTATTTAGCATCAATTGTCAAAGGTATAGTGCATTTCACGAATAATTTCTCAATATGGCTGCCATTCCATTATGAACAACATCCAAATAAAATAACTAAAATGCAAATGTAAATTGTAATGAAAGGGAATTTATTGGCTACTCTGAACCATTTTCCATCCCCTTTATAATAGCAAAAGACAAATATAATAAAAAGACCTTCAAACGTCTTAAAATATTATTTTTAACTCAGTAGCGTATCAGAGCAAAAAATTAATTATTTAAGAAATAAACATCGTTAAAATAAAAGAATGTTCCAAAAATATCAAAAGAATTTCAAAAACCATTACTAATTTAATTAATGTTGAAACTGCAAATTACTCCATGCATAATGTGGTTTAGAAATCATTAATGACCACTTGTTTGCTTATAAATTAATCAAACCATTTTGCCATTATACTGTAAACAATAATTTTAACGGTACAGAACAACAATAATTGTAAATGCAATAACCTTTTCAAGTAAGAAAATCAAACATACTTGTTCATTTTTTTACAATTTTTATTAAAATAGTTAATAATAATAATTTGAGTTAAATTTATTAATAAATTTATTCAAATAAGTTTTTCCTTTTTTATATGACAAAACCCCAATGAGCCCGCGCATTTTGACAAATTTAAATGGGGCCATTTGAGATCTAATTACTCGGTTTTACAATTTGGGTTTCCCAAATGCTTTAAAAATTTTCCTTGAAAGGGATTATCCTTAAAATAGCTAATAATAAAAAACGCTTACTCAACCATTTATTGACATTTTTGTTGAATTTCTAAAATACTGGCTTTTGGCTTTGTAAAGCTTTTTTTAAACTATTGCCGGTTTTAAAAATGAAATGTATCTTAACAAATATTTCCTAAAGTAAAAATTATCAACTAATATTCTTTATAAAAAAATTATATAAAATATGCATTAAACTATAATTGAAAATATTATGCATTTATAAAAAAACAACATGCATTTATATTTTAAATTTAAATATAACCAATAATACAAAACGTGTATAAACTGATAAAGTTTTACATCTAAGAAAAACACGCAAATACATAAAATCCTAATATAACTTTGTTTTAAATATTTAAACGTTAAAGATACAAAATCTTAAAGTGAGCATGAATTATTGTTTAAAATTTATCTTCAGTATTATAGAAATGCAAAAAACATTACCTTAAATAATCAATTAAAAGTTTTAGTAAATAACAAATTATATTAAAATATTAAAAGGCAAAAAAACAGACAATTTTTTAATATTAATTTCTTTTTAGATTTAATGTAGGTTGCAGAAATATGTATTAAAATTTGAAAAACCAAATAAATAAATTGGGTAATATTTTATATATTTATGTATTACCGTTATCAAATTTTTTGGTATCGCTGATTTTGGATTTTTCCACAACAAATCTTTAAAAAGTTCTTCGCAAACAACACGGTTTTCCAATTGCTTTTGTTCTATATTTAATTTTTTACGTTGACAATTTTACCCACTTTTTTGATCAAGTTCGTTTTAAAATCCAAAAAATGTTTTTGCATTTTTTTACACTAAACTACATTTTGGTATAAAATAAAAAAAACCTTCAGTGTCAATGGAAAAAAAAAATTATGGAAGAAAAATTGTTTAAATGTAATTTGACGGTAACGAACAATTTTCGGAGAAATTTTTGGTGTTATGTGATAAATTAAACCATAATAAGGATTCGTTTATTTTAAAATCCTAGTTTTTAAAAATTTAAGGATGAAATTTGGTTTATATTTAAAAATTGATTTTTAATTAAAAATAAAAGTTATTCCGAAGGCGAAGCGTGGTGAAAGTTGAAAAGTATCATGACGAACCTACTGCAGGGCATGCAGGAATATTCAAACATATGAGCGTATTTCGAAATTATTTTCCGTTAAAGAATGATGAAACGTTATGTGAATAAGTGTGAAGTGTTATAGCGATAAACCTGAAAGCGATTAGCAACTGATGACTCAGCATCCAGTTATCGATAAACCGTGGCAAATGATTTCGACAGATATTGTGGACCTCTTCCTAGGTCTAAAAGTGGTTATAGTTATGTTCTAGTAGTGTCAGATTATTTTACGAAGTTTGTGTTCTTTTCCGTTACGTAATTCGTAATTAGTACCAAATTTATTGGACCGTTTATATAAAGAAAAAAGTTTCGTATCAGACGTATGAGTTATCGGACGCCTGCGACTCTAGAGGCATATGGCATCAAAGATTTAAAGTTCAGACCTCAGACGATTAAGTTAGATAAGATTTTTATGTAATATAGTATTAGGCTACTTGTTGTAAAGCATCTACACGGCTGTGGAACTCTCAGCATTGACGGGTTTAGTCCCATTGCGTTGTGAGAGTGACGTATGGTAGTCGGTGACTGACATCGTGCGGAGCGATTGCTCGTATTTTGATGTTTATTTGGCGGTGGTTTCGATTTTTGCTAGCCGGTCCCCATGGTTCTACCGCTTCTGCCTTTTTATGTGGTTTCTGCCCTATTTTAGGTTCGGGATAGTTCCGGCTGAGTTGAGTGGCGTGCTGCAGAGTGTTTTGTGTGATCTTTTTTGGTATGGGGAGCAGGCGATCCACTTAAACACCGTTAGTTGGTTGTGGCTTCACGAGCGGACCTCGGTGAAGTGTTTTAGTTTTTGACTTTGTGTGGTCTCTTGACCAGTATTTTTGAGTTTTCTGGAAGAAAATCTCCTTGTGGAGGAGGTGTCAGGTTGCGATGACGCACCCTGTATGTAGGATGTTATAATGACGTGTATTACGTGTTTTGAGTGCGAGTGTATTGAGTTTGAACGAAAAAAAATTTTTTTGTGTGCATAATGTATGTGGTGGGTGATACGCCACTGGAAATTTAGGAAAATATAATTCTGTATGTAGATACGTGTATTTGAATTTATAGAGACTTTAGTGTTGGAATAATTAGATTTGATGAATGTAAATGTGAAGAGATTTGTCATGGGACGATAATGTGCTACTGTTTTGCTGCTGATAAAGAAAGGAATGTTGTAAGATAAGATGAGTAATCTTGGTAGAAAATGTGAAATAAGTGTAGAATGTTTTAGAAAATATGTAGAGAAAGATTTGGTGTTTGTGTTAATTTCAAAGTTTTGTAATGTTGTGCAATTGTTTTGAGAATGTGTGTATATGGAATTTGAGACCTTAGACGGTCTATTTTTGCAAATGTTGCGGAACGAGATCGAGCGCAGGTTGGAGATAACGTTAAAAGTTGCGTAATGGTCCAGAGTGGCTACTGAATGAATGTTGACGAAAATGATTTCTTCATGAAGTAATTGTAAAATTTGTAAGTAAGAACAAATATGGCGATGTATTGTAATTACACGCGTGCTTGTATAGAGGGAAGCAGCTATGAACTATGAATTTTGAATGAATACTATTGGAGAATATAACGCGGAAGGAAGACATGTTTAAAGATGGATGACTGAAGTTATAAATAGGAAAGTCAGAGATTGACAAGGAGTTAGCTTTTTCGTTTTTGGCTGTTGGTGAGAAACGCGGAGGTAGTGTGATAGAATGTGATGATGTTGGAGTTATATTTGTGAATTTTAATGAGGCAGTAATTGTTTAAACAACTGCGTAACCCGAACCGGGGATGAATCGTAAAAGACATTCATAAATAAAAACAATAATAAAATTGAAGTTGAAGATAAAATTAGTTTGTTTATTTTCAAGAAAATAAAGTGCGTAAGCAGATTTGAATAAAGATAACAGTTGTTATGTTAAAGTGTTAAGGGCGCGTGTTTGTAACGAGATTCAGCTAAAAGTATTTATGAGACCACCTGTTAAGTGAACGAAGGGTTCATTGTATATTAAGCCAATGTTTAAGTAACGTTATATGACATTGAAAGTTTTATTTGTATAAGGGACTAAATTGGTGTAAAGGTTGCTAGAAATTTTTAAGAGGCAACCAAAGGTTTACCGTTATTACATGTTTGTGGAGTAATAACCTGCATAGTGAACTAATCGCGAGTGCACAGAGGAATAAGTTTTGTTGAGCTTTGTAATGTGCTTCAGGCAATTTTAAGGATTACCAAATGGACTACAAATAATTGGTTTACGGAAGAAAGAAGAAAGAAAACCAAGGATTAATGGACAATTTTTAAGTAAGAAATTAGATTTTAGGAATTTTATGAAATTTAAGCCGATTATCTTTTGTTAGTTTATTTCATTGTTGTTTAAATTATTAAATTAGTTTTGAAAGGAAAGATAATCGTTCTTGAGTCGTATTGTATGGTTTGTTTTGGTAGTAAGAAGAAAGTGATATTGGTGGTTTAATTTCAACCACGCTGATGTAATTTATGTAATATTTGTGTTTTTGATTATTTTATGCAGGACAATATATATATTTATCGTTATATTTTTTTTTCTTGTTTTTTAACCAGGTATGAAACACAGTTGTAACATTTTAATTGGTGATCTTGTTTTGACAATTTTAAAAGTAAGCTTTGCATATTTTAATTTTTCAGATTTATGAACAACCTGAAAGTTATAATAGCCAGGTTGATTGCAAAATTTTCATTTTGTTTTAATAGCGCAATGCACTATTAACAGATCAGCTGTTGTTAAAAATGTCATTAAGTATAACAAAAGTTGGAGTTTTGAAATCTTAAATTTTTAGAATGTCAGTACGATTCAGAAATATTATAAAAGTAAATTAAATTTAAAAGATATCGTTCATGTTAAGAATTTTAAAATTAATTACCGTTCATTGAATGAATTTGAGTGATAAATTTTATTTTGGAAGTTTTGGTATACGAGGTGTATTCAAAAGTTTTTAATAACCTGGGTAGTACTAAATTTATTTGAGTTTGAGTTGAATTGTTTTGGACGAGTGTTTGTTTAGAACCTTCGTATAGGAGTTTACCGAATAAGCAAATCCTACTTTCCACAATCAAGTGGGTTAATTAACATCCAGCTTAAGACAATTATTTAGCAAAGTTTCGATTGTGGTGGCGCCTAGAGACATATTTTCCCGAATTGAGCTATTTTATAAGTGTAAGGTGTTTGAGCATTAATCATTCATTTTACTTATTATTTCGACCACGCCCATCTCCCTGTTAGCTGGCTTGGCAACCCGCTTACATTAGTAAGCACGACGCCTAGTGCGGTTTGGACAAATCCCTTATTGAAACCATGGTTAAGATAACAAAATTTTACCACAAAGTTAGACCAACAAAATTCTCAGAAAAATCAATGATACTGGCCGTCTAGATGGCAATTTTCTATCGACAAAACTGGTTTGTCTTTTACTACTCATTAAATGATATCGGTATATTCTACATTTATAGGTATTAGGACCAGCAAATAGTCTTTGATAATCAAGAAATTATGCAAATGATTAATTTTAATTTTCTGCGTCAATTTCAGCTTGAAAACTGCCATTTTGAACAGTTTATATTTTTTTGTATTTATTATAATAATATTGCTTTATTGGGTTTAAATATGCTCATTCACAGATGGATAATAGAAAAACGAAACATATTTAAAAAAATTAATTCTATTGGCAAGTATAATGTAGAATACATGACCGAAAGTCAAGTTCTTCTTTGAGAACACATTGTTCAATTTGATTAACCTCAAACAAATTCTGAAAAGGGACTGACAAAATGATAAACAAAAGCATTAATTAAATTTTAAAAAATTAATTGAAACTTTTAAAAATTTACAAAATGTTATAAGATGCAATCTTTCTTTAAAAGGTCATTCGTAACAACGTTTAAATTTATTTTACACCGCAATTTTTACTTTGCAGAAAAATTATATGACCAATATATTTAAGAAAAATGATCTCAAATAATCCTTCAGATTTAAATTTGAATGGAATAGATAATAATCCCATTTGAATATTACATTTACATCGGTATAACGAATTTTTATTAAAGTATTTCAAAGCCTGATTTTACAGAATTAAATACAAAGCAAAGCAGCTTTCATTTGAATTTAAGTTTCAGTTTAATTTTTGTTAAATTGTTTTACCTACTTTTTTTCTTAAAACAAAAAAATAAAACCATAAAAACAAGTAAAAAATCTTTTATTTGTCAAATATTAAAAAAAGGACTCATTGACAATTTAAGGTCATCAGCTTCAGATGGTTTTTCTAAAGTGTTAATAATTTTAAAAGTATTTTTAACAAAAGATAGGAAAGTTTTATAAGAAAATGTCAGACCAAAAACAGTTATAGTGATTTTGGTCTCCTAATACTTATAAATCTAAGATAAACAAAAATGTTCTGAAACTTAAATATCTCATAAAAAATTTACCAAATTTCTTGAAATTAGTTAATTGTCGAAAGGAAAGAACATGAATTTATTTGACATTAGCCTTTATTATCAACTTTTTGACTAAAAATTTTAGTTAAATCATTATGTTGTTGTACCATGAAAGGGAAAACCTTTGGGACATTGTAATATTTGCTGTTACCAGTAAAACAAACTTTCTTTGTTATACGAATAAAATACAAAAAAAAAAATCTGAAAATATAAACCTTCACGATTGTCACACAATTTAGAATGCTTATCTTTTGGTTATTAAAACGTGTATATGTGCTTGATCTTTTGCACATATTTCAACGTTTCGGTAACAATTACAGTTATCGTCCTCAATACATGGCAATAGCTTTAATTAAATTTTCTATTTTCTATTAGCGTTTACTGAAGAGGGTAACTGTAGTTGTTATCGAAACTTTTAACTTTTTTAGAAAAATAATTGACTAATACACGATTTAATACTCACAAAATTAGTAATGTAATCAAACGATTCTCTTTACAATTAATAAATAGAAGTATAAACACGATATAGTTCAATCTGATAATTATTATGCGATCTACAAAAATTTCTCAGACTAAACGGCAATGGTTTAATGTTTCGTATCAACTAACACTGCTCTGAGTATTGGATAAACATCGGATCAAATACTCTTGAGCTTCACATACCTATGTTACGATTTACATATCGATATACACATATGTGCAGATGATAACCAACAGGCTACATGTACATCAGCAATGAGGTTGATAACAACAGGATGTGCTAATAATCCTAGTAAAGCTTATCATTTATTTATAGAAATAAGCTATTTAAGAAGTAGCACATAAGATATCCAAAACTCTTAAATATATCTATTTGAACAAATGCATAGACCACGATGAGAAAGACAAATTTTACAAAAGTTTAATTTGCGAGCTAAGAATGATGAAAAAGAAGTGTTTTTAGAAATGCTTTATCCATTGAATTTTAAATTTATTTCATTTTAATAGTACATCGGTGAAAAAATATCACTATAAGTATTGGACCTATGAAATACACTATAATAATAGAATTAAAAATGCGGTTAATGAAATTGTTTTTCTGGTTCTACCTTTTGAATAAATTAGAAATACTGATCAGTTTATACAACTTTATTAGAATATTATTATTAAGTTAGATTAGAAATTAATGGTTATAGAAATAGTCAGAAATATATAATAATATAAATTACTGTGTAGAGAAAAGTTACATATTAATATATTGTAATGAGCTGCTACATAACGATATCATTGATGAGAGTAAACCCATGGCTTTATGTTGAAAGTGATATGTTTAAATTAATGATTTGAATTATCATTCATCAACTCCTTAGTTTCACTGAATTTGATGTAACACCAGTTTGTAACTAAGTACTTAAAAATTATTACGTAATGTTGATTGATAATCGTCGATCGTATTACCTAAGGACGATCGGCACCCAACGTTGGTTGATAGACAGCATCCTATTAGGAGGCGATAGATTGAGACTTTCCGTCGATGACGTCATGTATGTTAGACGTCATCATTTTGGCGCCATACTACTGTAAAATACACTGTAAAACATAGCAAAAGTAGATTGATAAACAAAACTACAGTAACCTAAAAAATTGTATGGATTCGAACCCCAGCAAAAGCGTTCAAGCGACTTTTGACACCAAGCGCTGTAGCAATTTGACTTGAAATATTTTAAACCATTTTTAAATATTCGTATTCATGTAGATAAGGCATGCGCATAAAAGAGCGATGATGACATCAATTTCGCAAAGTCCAATTTACCGCCTCCTTAAGGCATTTTCAAGTGTCAGACTGACGTCACAAGCTCCACCTCTAACAGCTGATATTGGACGATTTTATAGGAATCTACGTGTTTTACGTGATTTTCCCAGAAAAAATCGTGATAATTGACTTATTGTAGCATTAGTATGCAGATATTTCATAGTTAATTAGTGAACATTATTATTATGAAGTTCTAGATTTTTGAACTCATTCCCTTTGACATTACAATAAAATTAGTATTTTGTTATTTGCTTTAATTAGGAAAACCCATATGAAGTTTGGTAAAATTTTCTGTTTTGTTTCCAAAAAAATGGAAGAAATTATAATTAAACCTGACTTTTTATTAACACTCAAAAATAATTGAACTTATTTTAATATGCTTGTGGTGCTATTTTGAATAAGGTTCAATTGGCGTTTTAATCTAATTTTTAATTTGGCGAGTTTATGATAACTAACCTAAAAATCGCAGAACTTTTAAATATTATATAGGATAATTGTTCACTTATTCCGTTTTCTTAAATTGTATCAGTAAACCTCATTTACAAGTATTAGCACAGATACATTTTCACCGCCTACTGTTTTCGATAAAATTGTCTGAAAACAATCACATCCATAAGAACGTGTGTTAAAGTTGTCCAATATCAGGCAAGGTCACGCGTTCTGACGTATCTTGAAAATTCGTAATTTGGTATATCACCGTCTCTTAATCGAGACTTTTTCTCGTAATACGACACAACTTACCCGTATATAACATTGAATTATTAATATGAAAAGTTTTATAAATTTTCTATTACAAACTATGCTAATACGTGTGTTTGTTACAGGTTATGGTAGTATTGCACCTCGAACAAGCTTAGGCAAAGCCGTAACAATTGGATATGCAATACTTGGAATACCTCTAACTCTCTTGTACCTATCCAGCATAGGTTCAATATTAAGTCGAATTGCAAGAGGTGTTTTCTCACGAGCCCTATGTTGCTGTCTATGCTCAAACTGTGGTTACTGTTGCTACGACGAAAAAAGGATGGCGGAAAAAGAGCGAAAAATGAAAAGAAAACGCCAACAAAAAGAACTTCAACAACAATTAGCATTACAAGAACCATTTTACGTTCGAGCAAACCCAAGCATTACGGCTAACTCAACTCATAACAATCTACATTCACCTGCCAAAGAACCGGATAGTTTAAGCGAAATTGATAACGAATCTAAAACATCGATGCACGGACTAAGCATTTTAGCGCCAGTTCTCCTTTGCTTAATCATTATGTTTATATACATTTGCCTAGGAACGTTCGCACTTTACAATCTTCAAAATTGGAACATTATAGATGGTTTTTATTTCTGCTTTATGAGTTTAACAACAATTGGTTTCGGAGATATGGTCCCTGGATTCGAGATTTACAGCCAAAATTACTCCGAAATAACGATATGGTTTTGCTCACTGTACATAATGTCAGGAATGGCTTTAACAGCGATGTGTTTCAGCGTTGTACATGACGAAATTATTCACAGATTAAGACATCAAGATAGAAATTTTCGTAATTTAAATTCTGATAGTTATCCAGATGATTTTAATTCTGTCGATCCGTATAACTTACCATCATGACAGTTTAATGCACAAAATAAAGCAACTAATAATTTATATCAGAGAAATATGACTGAAGAAACTTTACTGAGTTCCGGTGGTACACCTACTTCTATTATAGATATGGGACATGAACTCAATCCAATTGCAAATAAAATTTCTGATTCACTTGAACCAGTACCTATTACTGGTGTATATACGTTACCGGAAGAACCCGAAGTTGAATCTAATTTAGAAGAAACCACTTAAGTGCAGAAACAATTTTTAAGGTGAGTGCTTTATGAATTTCTTAATTTAATTCATATATAAGGGTTACATAGCTCAAATCATTAAATGACATTTCAAGATAGTTCTCATTTGAATACCTTGTCTCTTAGAAGATTGAAACCGAAACGTAAAATAAAACAGAAAAAGTAGTGCGAATCCTGTTTTCAGTTGGTTAAGATGTACATCAGCAAGACATTGTAAGCCACTTGGCTTAGATAATACTGTTCACCTTGTATAATTAGAGTAAAATGGTTTAAACGTATATTGTCCTATTTAATTGCAGTACTAAAGAACTCATTCCTAAAATTAATATAACTATGTACATACAATAAATATGTGAAGCCAATAAACGTAAGAAAATGAAAACAATACTGTACAAAACAAAACTCGGAAATTACTTAACGCTCTTTCCCAGAGTGTGATTTCTCTCTTTCCGGTCTGACCAGGCAGACTCCTGGATTCTGGTACGTTTTTGGAGAAATAGAAGTTAATTCTGTTCAAATGAAGGTATGTTAAACAAAAATCCGGACAAAAATGACTTTTATAATTTATTTAGAAAAATTGTAGTCAGCTGACTAAAACAGGAGTTATTTCTAATTTACCGGTTTAAAGTAGTATAAGTCAACGCGCTTGGTTTGTGAGAATCATTCCTCAAAAAATTTAAACTTTAAATAACATTGGTGGCATGATATTTTAATGCTTCCAACCGGATACAGGTTGATTAAAAAATAATTTTTAAATTTTTTAAAACTCAAAATGTATTACACTGAGATTTGGTAACCTAAATGTCTAATTAAGTACAATTAATTAGGTGAGATTGAGTCAACTTTCCCAAAACGGGGTGCCGAATCGAAAAATACTAAATTGATTTTATTTGCAGAATTTTGTTGAATCTAAAAAATATTTCTTCAAAAACCAGGGCGTGCGTTTTTTGTTACTTAAACTGATTAACTTAAAATATTCTACGCCACTGGATGGCGTCAGTTGACTCAACTCACCTGATTAATTGTATTTGATTAGACATTTAGGTGTACCAAATCTCAGTGTAATATCTTTTGTAGTTTTTGAGGAATCTTAAAAAAACCTTTAAAAAATTATTTCTTAATCAACCTGTATCTCGGTTAGGAATCATTTTCGGAAAAGCGTTTATGATCTTTTTTGTCTTATTTTGAATCATAGAATCTCCAGTTTTCGTTTGTGGGTGATTTTAAAATACACCCTGTGTATGGTTTTGCTTCCAGACTGAATAGATGTGTATTACTGGGAATCCTTTACGAGGGACTGATTGATATTTATACGTTTCTGAATGCAAATTTTTCGTGATCGATTGATTATTTACATCCAATGAATCATCAATACTGGAACTAATCAGGATTGCATCAGGATTAATTAAATACGAATGTATTTACATAACGTTTATTTTAGTTCGCCGAAAAGACACGTTGATCTTTATTATAATACAGCGTTTACTAAACACTCACAAATTTCCTATGAACGAAATTTGTTCTAATTATTAAATACAGGAAGTACTGAATTTATTACGAACTTATTTACTTTTGATTATTAGTGAAAAGTCGTTCTTATATGCGAGTTAAATTTTGCATGATTTACACAACTTTGCACGTTATTATAAACGATGTTTATTGCGCATATAATTTAAATACAAAAAGGGGTTTGCATATTCGTCACAGACCTATCTTTAATTGATAAAAGCGAATTAGACTGAGGTGGTTGGTTTACGCGATGTTTTAGTACGGCGTAATCGAAATTAAACAATTATGAGGATTGTTTCGGATGGAAATAATGTATCTTATATACACGATTATTCTCTTGATTAAAAAAAGAGGATTAATTTTATATCTTTACATAGACTTGGGGGAGATCGTTAGGAACTATGCAGTGTTCAATCAGTCTGGAGTGTTTTTAACTGCGGTTGGTGCAATTTAACAGGCGCTTCCCGGTTAGGATGCGGAAGTAGCTTCTGGCATTAAAGTTAGCGGTTGCGAGTACCTCTGGATTTTCGGTACCTTTTTGTCAGGGTGTTAGTATAATGTTGTGTTGGCTGTTTAAATAAAAGATCTAATAGAGTCTGGCACTAACTCGTGCTGTGCTGTTTAGCCCGTCTTCCATTAGAATTACAGCGATTACCCTTCCCACCGGAGTAAATGGAAGATGACTGGGGTTTAGAGTCCGCCGGATAACGTCCTGGTTTGTATATGTTTGTTGAAGATGACATCAGGCTTTACAGCCCGTCGTGACAACTTCTGAGGGTGTACTGAAATCTGAGATAAATTCGTTACAGCCCGTCTATCTGTTCTTGTAATGTTGCAATCAACTCAACATTCAACCTCCGAATACGTCCCTGATCTTATGGAGCTTCTCAGAAATATGGCAACGTTCAGGATGAACGTAAGTGGCAATTGTACACAACGAAACTAAGAACGGCAGGCGCGCGCGGACGGGATCTGGTTCTTTTCTGGGTTATCGCAATATGCGATCGGGATGTTACGTGTTTAATTGTAAAACGTTTCTTTTTGATAACGTTCGTCATTTTGTCAAATTTACTTACTACAAACAGCAATTTATTCTTAGGTTGAATGCTTCCAATTCACTATTTCGCAATTTTTTACGCATCTCTAATTGCATTTAAATTAATGTGGTGTAACCTTCGTACACATCTCTTATTTAGTTCAAATAAGTCAAATTTAATACCTTCAGCAACATCTCTAAGATTTCGGATCATTTAATATAAAGCAGTTAAAAGAAACCTGGGATCTATTAGGGTCAAATAATAATATACAATAATAAATACATATTTTCACATTTTAACTTTTGGCAACAATGATTAAATAAAATTTTCTCAAGTTTGTAAAATTATTTTTAAGGTGTTGGCCAATTTTTTTCTTCCTTTTAAGAACGCCTTTGATGGTGGATGTTGAGTTTCTAGAGAATTTTTCGTTTCTGGTTCTGGATGCTGAAACATCATTTTTTTGGAAAATTCTCACTTAAAGTAAGACTTTGTTAAGTAAAAGTATTACTAACGCTTTTAAAAGACGGATATAACTGAAATTATTCATTCGTCCACATCTAAGTGGCACATGTTTCGATAACCTCATGGTAATTAAAATTGCTTTCAGGTTTTCGAATATAAAAGCATTCAATACTAATTCTTTACACATAAAGACACTTCAATCGAAATTACGTTGAATGTTCACTGCCGGCTCGTTTGTCACCTGTAAGAGGTACGAAGGTCATAATTAATTAAACATCGTACTGATATTTTACTGTTACGTTACATCCAAAGTACCTGATTATCGCTGGAAGGCATAAGAGCCTTGCTGACATCCATGACCATATACGTGAAGCTGCTAGATCATTGGAATAGTACCCGAAATTTGCAAGATCAGATAAGTAGTAGTTTCAACAATAAAGGCCAGGTCTTTTTTTTTCTTTATCACCTGGTTACACGATTGTGTTTCCAAATTTCAAATACACCTAGGAGGTTCTTAGTGAATTTCTAAACGAAAATAAATGGACTGAATATTAATTTTGTAATCAAATAATTGACAATTGTTACCTCTTAATTAAATTTATATATTTAAATTCCCAGTTTACTTTCACAAAATTCTTTTATCTAAAACGGTATATATATTCACTAATTCAGTTTTGAATATTTTTGCACTCAATCATAAGTTAAACTTCAATTCAATCATTAATAGTGACTTGATAGGCCGCACCCAAACAGGCTTAGCTTCCATTTTGACCTAAGTAATTCTAGTTTTTGTGGGTACATTCACCCAACGATTTAACTCCTATTTTGATTGCAATATACCGGGTGTAATGATTATCTGTATTACGTGAACTACTGCAAATGCTAAACATTTAATTTCATGTGAATTTGTAATTTTGTCTCGTAATCTTTATGTGTTATGTACATTACCTTTTCCTGTGGACAAGGTTGTTCGGGACAGTTTATTTTCTATAAATTTCTTGGTTAATTTGTGTGTTAGGTACGGTAGTTATTTACTGTGGACCGAACAAGCTTTCCAATTTACTGTGTACTGTGTGAAGCGTAAGGCAAGCAAGTTCATTAATTACATTTTTTTTTATCTTACTAAACATCCCAATGGGATTATGTGTTAAATTAGCTAATTCCGAATACGAACAGTAAAATCTTACAGCGGCCGGAAGGGGGCATATGATAATTTTTACTTTTCTTTTTAATTGAAATTTAAATTTTAATTGCCGTGGGCACAAGCTGAGGCTCACTGCTTGCCATCGTGGGCTTTGGTGGAATGTTAATTTATTTTTTTTTATTCTTTTGTCAGGATATCGACAATAAAAATTACTTTATCGGGGGAATTGTTAATGCATTTCTACTTCTTCCTTTCATTTTTCTTTTTTTTTGGGTAAATTCTGTTTCAGGCTTTAGAGGGTTTATTCTACTTTCAGCACTTGTTGAGTATTTCCTTATTAAAGCCTGTGACGCCTAACCGGTTTCTATCTAACCATATTACTATCACTTTAAGCTATACCTCCAAAACAACCACGCATCCGAGTTTTCTGCGGTCTTCCTACCGTACGCCTGAACTTAGTCGAGCCCATCCTTTTTTTATGCCATATGATGGAGTCCTTCTCCTCTTCAGCCCTGGTCAATCCATGCTTGTTGGTGTTGCGATGTTTCGTGGTATTGTATAGTTTACAATCATGAGATGTGGCTATTTTTGGTGTAAAAAAAAAGAAGAAAAAAGAGATTTAGATTTATCCGAATATTTAATAATGTTGTCTAGGGATTTTTACGGTAGCGCGTCTCCCGGTTTTATAGAGAATACAAAAATCGGAACATACAGTAAACTAAATAAAGTATTCCTGGCAGTTGGTAACATATTTAGTTACGGTTTTTACAATAGATACAAAAAGAAAACACAATTTTACAAATCATAACTTACCCTGGTAGTATCACGATTGATCAGAGCCGCATTTTGGGGTGGCGATTGCTAGGTACAATTAGATACTGCGTGCTGTTTTCGTTCTTAAGTTAATTTCACCTCGAAGCCACCCTTGAATTGTTGCAGCTGCACAGGAGTCTACGATCTATACTTATCTTGAAAAATATCATAAGCTAATATGTTAATCTTGAACTTTATGCATACGCCATGTATAACTACGCACTGACTGTAATCAACTGCACTAATTACGTTCTGAAAACACAAGTCCAAAATATTATCTTTATGATTATCTTTAATGTAAGATCTTATTGGAGTACCTACTACTTTATTAACTCTTTTAACAAAATTTACTTGGGGATGGTGACTCGCATTAAACCAAATGGATGAACTCTAATAGGTTTTTAAACAATACACATAATTTTCAATATATTGGCAAATGCCTTTAGCAGTAGCACTCCACATTGGGTGAATCAGAGTAAATTTGGTAAATCAATCGCAAACAACTAATAAAACAGTATTACCATTTTTCGATCTGGGAAAAGGATCCACTAAATCGATTGACATGCATTGAAAAGGAAAAGAAACATTCCTCTCTTACCCATAAAACCATAATGATTAAATTGTGAAGATTTACTTTTGTTACAAATATTACAACTTCCAATGGATTTGGAAATGTGTGATTGCATTTTTGGCCAATAATAAAATTCCTTAATTTTCGGACAAGTTTTAAAAGCACCAAAATGTGCTGATGTAGGATCATCGTGGAATTTTTACAAAACACTTTTCCTTAGAGATTTGAGAACAACTAATTTCCATTCCACTAAACTGGATTCAACATTTAACTCACTTGAAATAAATTTGTAAAGTTTATCGTTTTCAATTCTCCAATCGGGAAATAATTCAGAATTTTTTGAAACGTTAATTAACATTTTCTTATACCAATCGTCTAAATCTAGAGCTGAAAATTCTAAAGAGTTAACTTCTAATGGCGCTCTTGAAAGTGCGTCAGGAACAACATTTAATTTATCTTTCCTATGAATAACCTCAAAATCAAATTTTTGAAGTTTAACACTCCATCGGGCTAATCGACCTGTAGGATCTTTTAAACTATTGAGCCAAATCAGTGAATGATGATCTGTAATTACTTTAAAATGTGTGCCTTCAATATAAGGTCTAAACTTTTGAATTCCAAAAATAACAGCAAGTAATTCACGCTGAGTAATAGAATAATTTTGCTCGGCTTTATTAAAAGTACGAGAACCCTAAGCAATAACCGTTTCATCGTCGACCGCACCTTGGGTTAAAACATAGCCAATACCACAATTGGAGGCATCGCATTATAAATAAAACGTTTTTATAATTTGGACTCGCAAGATAGGAGCATCCACTAATAAAGATTTAATTTTTAAAATGAATCATTAACTTCGTAGTTCCATGAAACTTTTTGAGATTTCTTTATTCCTTTAAGTAAATTGTTAATTGGCGATAAAACCGTAGAAAAATCGTTAATAAATCGCCTGTACCATGAGCACATTCCGATAAATGGTTTAACTTCTGTAAAAGTTTTCGGTTGAGAAATTTTGAAATCACATCCACTTTTGATGGATCGGTATGAAAACCATTTTATCAACAACAAAACTCAAATATCATAATTGTGGTTTACAAAATTCACATTTATTTAAATTAATATTTAATTTAGCATCGTTAAGCCTTTAAAACTTCTTTTAAAATAGAAATATGTTATTTAAATGCTTGAACATATAATGCCATCTAAATAGACAAAACGGATTGTGATAATCATGCAACATGGAGTCCCAAAATCTTTGTAACCATCTTGAACATTGGTACAAGACTACATTGGCATAACGATATATTCAAATGACCTCTAAATGAAGCATTAAAAGCAGTCTTTTCACAACTATTCTGGGTCTGAAGGATATTTGCACAAAATCTTTCTTTAAATCTGTTGAAGTTAAATACCTAGCATCTTTTCTGCGAGTTTTGTCTATGAGAATTCTGAAAATTAAATCAACCGTAACAAGAAAAGCGTAACCATCTTGAACTTCTCTACAGCTCTTCGTAATAAGACCCTAATTCAAATTTGTTTCACTCGATATACTTACCAGATCTATATTCAACTATTTGAACAGTTTTACATAACGCAAGTCTTTCTTACAATTTATCAGATCCTAACACAATTTACCTTACATTTTTCTCGTACGTAATGTTGCGACATTTATCAACAAAAAAACATACATAATCTTCTCTACACTTTGTACATTATCAACATAACATGATTCACTACAATCAAATTCTTTACTAATTTGAACGACAGCATTCCATACGCAACAGTGGCAAATTTCGTTAGCATTTAACACTATGGTCTCGAATAGAGTTTCACTCAATCAAATGTAATACTTTCAACCAATCTCAACATTTAACATTCTCTTTTCTGTGCAACGGAACGCTTTACTACGAACTCCAGTGGCATAGCATTTCATCACTAATATGTCACTCTACAAACCACCGTCGCCGCACACGCATCACATACCACGCACAGCCGCACGCACGCACGCTCGCACGCACGCATCGACGACGCATCACACGCACGACGCACTATCACGCGCTACGACCACGCACGCACACGCACAATCACAGCACAGCACGCACGCGACAGCGCATCACACGCGCACGCACGACGCAACACGAGCACGCACACACACGCACACGCACACGAACAACAGCGCACACGCACACGCACACAAGCACAAGCACACGCACACGCACACGCACAACGCACACGCACACACACACACACACACACACACAAACACGCAAACACGCAAACACGCAATCACGCAAACACACACACACACACACACACACACACTGACACGCACACACGCACACACTCACACACGTACACACGCACACATGCACACAAGCGCACACGCACACGCACACGCACACGCACACGCACACGCGCGCACACACACACACACACACATTCAGTTTCAGACATGTTCCTGAGCAAAGACCTTTTGCGAGCATCGATTTTGTGCGATACGGAAAGGTATTAGGGCACCCATTTTTGCTTAGTTCAATATTTTAAAAAGAAAGTGCTATATAGTTTGTAAGGTAAGTTATATTATATAACAGTTTGAGACGTTTGCATTTCAGGCACTTTTTTACTTTTATGTTTACTTTTTTATTTTTACTTTCACTTCACCTTTACACGTTACACAATTCATTATTTTACCGTTAATTTACGGTAGTACTATTAATCAAGAGAGAGGTAATCACCTGCGTTAATGGGAAGCTAAAACCCCTTAATCCTGCACATTTATTCATTTGGAAATTATAAAGCATACAAATCCAGATTTATTTGAACCTTGAGGTAATATTACGCACCAGTTTCCAAAATGATGTCCCAGCATGCAGCCATTTCGTTATCTACAGTGTGACCAAGAGTAAGGTATTTTGATTCCATTAATTACTCGCAATATTAGTTATTCATTAGGTTATAACGTTACTAACATTAGCATTACGGTATTTTAGTTTATAATTAAATATAGGTTGTGTAATAAAATTTGTTATTGCAGAAATTTTCCTTTAACTTTGTTGTATAGTGGTTTACTTCTTTATTCCATATTTAAAAACAGGTTGGCGTCCGGGTATTTAACAATTAGTTTCAGGAAGAAGCAACTGAGCGAATTAATGAATTATTTTAAAATGAAACAATAACTTTCAAGCGTGAGAACAAACTACCTCAGGGAATAATGATTGTTTCAGAAACAACTGTGAGGTCAAAATATTCTAAATTATTTAGAACTTAAAAAAGATTTTAATTGTATGACATTAACACAGAACAGACAATCAAAAAAAACAAACAACGAATAACACAAAACAAACAGAAAATTGAAAATTGACGAAGTAGGTACGGGTTTTTACATTACATGTTCGAAATGCCCACCATTTTCACGAATACATAATTGTAAACGTTTTTCTAGTGAAAACATGATACTTTGGAGTGGCCGTAGTTTTTGAATTAACATTATTTAATTATTTTCAACTCTCGCTTCAATGAATTTTTCGCTTCAATGTAATTTTTCTTTAACTAAACTCCACACATCAAAATTCAAGAGATTTAGGTCAGAGGACCTTGGCGGCCAGTGGATAGGAGCATCAGCACCTCGGCCAATCCAACGATTTGGAAAATGTTCGTTGAGCCATCTTCTAGCTTGTCTACTGAAATGAGGTGGAGCTCCATCACATTTCTTCGCAGATCAAGAGGCAAACCATCTAATAGCGGAAATGAACGATTATCCAAATATTTTTAGTAAACATCACCATTTAAATTTCCATCCAAAAATGGTAGCAACGAGGCGGTTGCTTATTGAAGCAGCCCATACAACTTAAAATTATATTGACAATTTTCCTCTGCCCAGAAGTGACTGTTATGGTTATTAAACATACCTTGTCAAGTAAAAGCTGATTCATTGGTGAAAAGAATATTTTGTAAAAAAATCAGGGTTCTGCCTCATTCTTTCTTGTAATAAATCGCAAAAGTCTCTTCTTAAAAAAAGATCTTCAGGCTATAATTCTTGTACATTCCTGTAGTGAAACGGGGGCAATAATTGTTCTTTTAATGCATGATGTACACTAGAAGCAATTACGCTACTTGTCCTTGCCACATTTCTTACACTTACCGTACGATCCGCAACAACTAGATTTAAAATATTTTCTTCTGTTTGAGAAATTCTTGCCACTCGTGGTCTACCAAAACTTACCTTTTTTGGTTTAAACATTCCAGTCTCACGGCACCGCCTCACTAAACTCAAAAATGTTTTTGAATCCTGAATACTCCTTTAAAATTTTTCCGCATATCTTCTTTTCGCTGCTTTAGCATTTCCATCACGTTCCCCTAATGTTAATAACATATCGGTCTATTCTAGTCACTATTAGTGTACAAATCTTTTAAAAGCGTTATTACTTGTTAAACAAACCAAAACTGTCAACAACAAAATGTCAAACGAATCTGTCAAACAACAAAAATCGTGAGACCGCAGTCAAAGCCTATTTAATTCAAGTAAATCAAATTAAGTCAATATTTCTTTTATTTTGTTATTGTAGGTAAAACATGTTGAAACCTCAAATAACTCCAACACCTGTAATTTTTTGACTTTCAACAAAAGTTCCTTTTTTGTGGCCAATTGTTTAAAAAATATTAGTTTAGGAGTAATATAAGTGGCACCTCCCTTTAGCGACGCTCCTCTACAAAATCTTCAAAATTTGTCAACACTACCTTTTATGACCTAATCAAAGGTATTTGTGACCTAACTTTAATTTAGGTGTCTTAAACCGTTTCAGAGATACTATATAGATATTATATTTACCATATGTACATATTTACAATTGCAAATTGGTATATATATATATATATATATATATATATATATATATATATATATATGTGTGTGTGTGTGTGTGTGTGTATATATATGCTGGGTGTTTCAAAAAACGTCAAATTATTGACCGTATTTTTTAGATTAAAATTGACGTATTGTTTTTTCACGTCACAATTATATTGTACAGCGTTTAACAAAATTTACTCTAAGATATTAGTCCTGAAGAAGCTTGCAATCAAAAAAAAACTTGACTGAAAGCCAATAAAGAAGATTTTTTATATTTTAAGCCGATACTCAAATAAGTGTCATCAGGACTATACCGTTAGTAGGGAACGATACATCGTTCGGAGGACGATTTGGCTAGTAACCGGCGAATCTAATGAATAAAGGGCAACTTGATATCCTATGTGTATCGAAGACAAAGTGCAAAGGAAAGGACGCCGTGGAGATGGAGGATGGCAGTCTAGCGCTATGGTCAGGAGTTGAGGCTGAAATGCATGGCGCTAAAGGAGTGAAAGGAGCGAAGAGATGTGTTAAACAGTACGAATTGGGTAATGTGGGTAAAATGCATGCTATGCGCCGGTGAATGGAGGAACATACAGAGTGTGAGATCTTCTGGAATAATGTAGATAACGTGTTGAACGTATGTAAGCTGAACAGAAGGGTGGTGATATTGGAAGATATGAATTAATGGGTGGGTGTACAGAGAGAACATACGCGTGCTAGGAAGGTTCGGGGACTAAAGAGTTAATGAGAATGGTGAACGCCTGGTGAACATCTGTGTGGAAAGAAACCTGTATCTAATACACGGTTTAAGCATAAAAATGTGCGCATGTATACATGGAAAATAGGGGAATCTAAAAGTATTATTGATTTGATATTGTAATTTCTTGCCTTTTTTATTATTTTGAAAGACGGTGGTTGATTTTCGGGAGTAAAGGTAGTTAGATTTGAAATAGGAGGGGAAAGCAGTTGTAGTTAGAGTTTAAATTGAGTAAGATCGGTCGGGGTGTTTGATTAAGTACCTTCCTTGTAAACAGTCTGTCTATAAATATTTGATAGTATACATTCTTAGGAATCTCAAACCACAAATTTGTTTTTTTACTAAACTAAATATTCGGGTGGTAATAAACGTGCTTGTAAACAATATATGTATAAATAATCGTGATCGTCTTGGGTTTAAAAGGCGTATCGTAACCCGTTGAATATTGGTGAATAAGTAGTTAACTGAAGGATTACAATGTTAAACGTAAGTAGGTATTTTTGATATAATTCAAGCTCGCAGCAAACAATTCTATAAGCCTACGAAACGTATTCAAAAAGCAAATATTGGTTTGCAAAGGTATCCCATTTGCACGCGGGCTCAGTAAGCGGAAATAAAGGACAGTACAGGGCTACCTCACTTATGTATTTGGGTGAATTAGAATTGTTGATTGCTGTTTTTTGTATTCATATTTGTGTAGAGGTGGGCGTGGACGAAAGGGTACGGGATAAAGCTTGGTTATAATTGTAAATAGGCAATGACCGAGTGTTAACATACTCCCAGGTCCAGATGACCACTAACACCTCGAACTCTATTTTTTTTTGTTTTTATTGTTGTATAGATGAATGTATAACCTGAAAGGGACCATATATTTGAACATATATCTTTGATTCAGTCATTTAATTGTAATAGAACTATGTGCCTGGAACATTCTCTTTATATGTAATTTATTGTAATTTTATGGATGTATATTTGCTTTATTAGTCACTAAAAATTTGTTTAAATTTCTCCCTATTTTTTTTGTCCTTGCGTTTAATTATTATCTGTGCAATTTACTTTGTTGTATTTTATATCCCCAGTTTGTTATTCTATTTTCTTCTTAAAGACCGGCATGATTGGTTTTAGGGCCATGTTTGGTATTAATTTTATTCTGATTTATTTAAGACACAATTGTGGGTGTGGCTATATAGTTTTTTTTGTCCATGTGCAGTCAAACCGCTTTTTATTTATTTTTTTCTTAATGTTATAATTTTGTACGCACTTTAACTGGATTTGATGTGTTTTGTTATATATCTGAGAGTAGTCAAGTGTTTGGGAAAAAAATTATTAACAATAATTGGCTCAATGCAAAACATTTTATGAATAAAAATGTCCGCTTAAATGGTCAAAACCATAAACTGTAGAAATAGGCCGATCAACTCCACTAATAAAAACAGGTATTTATGTTTATTTACTTTGCATTTTTATTAAAATACCTAATCAAAGGGCATTAAAAAATTTTTTTTAATTTTTGTTTTTTTTTTTTTGAAAAATGTTTTTTTTTAAACCTTGGTAGTTCTTTCCCAATAGTACATTAACGTTTGAACCATCCTTGCGCAAAAATCGTTAATTTTAATTTGAGTAGTTTCATTGTTTTGACATGATAATTTGAGGTTTGCAGTAGTTAAATATCAGACATAAATATATTCTAATGTTTCATTGTTGCCAGGAAAGGCAATGTAAAATTAATTTATAATGTTAATTTCAGTAAAGTCAAACAAATCACTTAGCGATTGTTTTGTTGTTAAATTTATTGAATCAGTTCAAATTACACTTTTCAAGATTTATGGGGGACGATACATGATGAAAGAACCCTTTTAAATTTTTTGACAAACGAATGTTTTGTTGGAAGATATTATTAAACCATTTTATTTTTGATTCTTTTATAAATTGGGTTAATTTAATTCAAAGTTTTATAACAGTTAAAATATAATTTATAAATGAGGAATATTTAAAAGTATTTAAATTAATGCTTTATGACATGGAATTTTCTATGTATGTTTCAATAATTTACGAATATTTCAAAATTTTCTTAAGCTTTTGTGTTGTTACTTTGTAACAAATTTAGTTGTATTTTGTAAAATGTATTTGTTCATTCAGTTTAAATATGAAAACATTTTAATTATTTTACAAATAGCTATGATGACAAAATTTGCGTTTTAACTTAATGCATATCTTCTTAATATATTTTTAAAGGTTTATACTCAAAATTAATTTCTGCTCAATACGTTCGCGGCCCGTCATTTGACTTAATTCTTTAAAATCCTTTCGCGCAAGACTAGTCTAATTTCAAAGCATCTATTTTTTCACTTCCTGATGAATGAAAGAAGCAGAAAGTTTTTTGGGTTTTCCAAATTTGGAAAGTGCCATTGATTTATGGTAAGATAATTTAACTCGTAATACTAAAAATTAAAACATTTGCTCTTTTAGGACTTTTACTTTTTTTTTTTTTTCTTTATTTTTATTGATTACATTTTAAATACGCATTAAATTTTACTGTTGCTACGCTTTCATTTTATGATTGCAATTTTATTGAAAATTCAAAAATGCAAAAGGATTATTCCATTTCATGAAGATAAACATACGGATAAAATTCCAGTTTTGAATTCCAAAAATAACAGCAAGTAATTCACGCTCAGTAATAGAATAATTTTGCTCGGCTTTATTAAAAGTACGAGCACCCTAAGCAATAACCGTTTCATCGTCGACCGCACCTTGGGTTAAAACACAGCCAATACCACAATTGGAGGCATCGCATTATAAATAAAACGTTTTTGTATAATTTGGACTCGCTAAGATAGGAGCATCTACTAATAAAGATTTAATTTTTAAAAATGAATCATTAACTTCGTAGTTCCATGAAACTTTTTGAGATTTCTTTATTCCTTTAAGTAAATTGTTAATTGGCGATAAAACCGTGGAAAAATCGTTAATAAATCGCCTGTACCATGAGCACATTCCGATAAATGGTTTAACTTCTGTAAAAGTTTTCGGTTGAGGAAATTTTGAAATCACATCCACTTTTGATGGATCGGTATGAAAACCATTTTTATCAACAACAAAACTCAAATATCATAATTGTGGTTTACAAAATTCACATTTATTTAAATTAATATTTAATTTAGCATCGTTAAGCCTTTTAAAAACTTCTTTTAAAATAGAAATATGTTATTTAAATGTACTTCAACATATAATGCCATCTAAATAGACAAAAACGGATTGTGATAGATCATGACCCAAAATGGAGTCCCAAAATGTTTGTAACATATTGGGTACATTGGTAAGACTCATTGGCATAACGATATATTCAAATAAACCTCTACATGAAGCATTAAAAGCAGTTTTTTCACAACTTTCTGGGTCTAAAGGAATTTGCCAAAAATCTTTCTTTAAATCTGTTGAAGTTAAATACCTAGCATCTCTTAATTTATCCAAAATATCGTTTAAAAATGGTAAATTATCATTACATAGTGAAAGGAATTGATCACCGTATAATTTAATCGCTTCAAAATATGTAAAAGACGAGTATACAGTTTGAGATATTCACTTTTCGTTGGATTAATTTTGTACATATTTATCAATGACGAATATGAGTAAGTTTTTCTTTTAAACAAACTAATTCTTCATTTTTATCTATTTCAACTTTTGTATAAGAATCAAATAATTCTGAATCGACCTTTTCCAGATGCGTAATAATTTGCGCTTTACAACAACCGATAAATTTTCAGCACCATCAATATTGTGATATCTCAGTTCCATTAATAACTCGTCACTTCTAAGTGCATCTACTACATAATTCGATATAATAATGAATTACATACAATTACGACACAAAATACAATAAAATTACGATAATCATAAATACAAATATTACAGTACCTTATATAGTTGTCAACAGTATTCGGAATTGCGACAAACATAAGCGAAGATATCTGGCATTAATAATTGCAAATGACCACGCTCGGAGGTCAGTGTAATTAAGCTTTAAAATCGAGCTCAAATCCTAAAGTTCTATACGTATACTTCTACACACATGGCTACACATTTTAGTTTGGGTAATAAATAGAATATTTTGTGCCTTTTGCTCAGTCATAGATTAAAGTGGGCCAGGTTCTTAAAATTATCGATTTGCCATATTAACCAGACTATATTTACATGTACCTTGATGTGTTCGCTTTAAAATCGGGCTTGCTTCTTCCTGAAAATAATTATTAAATACTCGGACGCCAACTTGTTTTTAAATATGGAATAAACAAGTAAACCATTATATAATAAAGTTGAAAGAAAATTTTTACAATAAGAAATTTTATTACACAACCTATATTTAATTATAAACTGAAATACCGTAATGCTAATGTTATTAACGTTATAACCTAATGAATAATTAATATTGTGAGTAATGAATGGAATCGGAATACCTTATTCTTCGTCACACTGTAGATAACAAAATGGCTGCATGTTGCGTCAGCGTTTTGGAAACTGTTACGTAATATTACTTTAGGTTGAAATAAATCTGGATTTGTATGCTTTATAATTCCCAAATGACAACATTTGCTGGATTAAAGTGTTACCATTAACGCAGGTGATTATCACACTCTTGATTAATCGTAATCAGTAAAGGTGAAGTTAAAATAAAAATAAAAAGTAAACCTTAAAGGAAACAAATAAAAAAAAGTGTCTGAAAAGAAAGCAAACGTCTCAAACATTGTGGAATAATTTTTAAATAACTCACCATAAAATTTATAGCACTTAATAAAAAAAATTAACAAAACAACATGGATGCTACATCCACCTTCAAAATTTGACAAGAATTTCTACAGTAGTCTTTCCGCATAAACATCTCTGAAACTGATGTGCAAACGGTATGCGTACGAGTTCTAACTAAAATAGTTAAATGCATGTTTTTATGCAACTAGTTATGCAACACACGCTGCACGAAATGCACGATAAGTTAGCTAAATAAACGTAAATTTTATTACAAACGTAAAAAGTTTGCTACAACGGTCAGTGCGTCGTTCACGAGTCATACATTTCCTATCAAAAATTATTTGAATGCTTTCAATTTGAAAAGGTATTTATACACAATACCTTCCAGTGGATGGTTGCTGTTTACTTTAAATCTGATTTAAGACTTGTAAACTTTGACATTTCAAAAATTAATCCCTTCATTTGTAAATGTTAAAATACTTTATCCCCAAAATGTGTTTTTGCAGTCAACTAATATGCACTGCGTCATTAATTATTTACAAATAAAAAACTAGTACAGACCGCTTTCAGGACGTCACAAAATACTTGCGGGCGATCACCCCTTTAGCATAACTCTTTTTCGAGCGTCTCTCTGTGTAACCTTATACACACGCGGTCATCCGTTTTGTCCAGTGTTATCAAATATTTCGAGCTAAAAGTACAACCAACCCACCCCAAAGGAACGTTTTTCTGCGAATTTTCCAGTGGAATTCTGAAAAGGAATTAAATCAACCGTAACAAGAAAAGCGTAACCATCTTGAACTTCTCTACAAACCTCCCCACAGCTCTTCGAAAAGACCCCAATTCAAATTTAAGTTTACTCGATATACTTACCAGATCTATATTCAACTATTTGGGAACGTTTTACATACGCAAGAGTCTTTCTTCCGTACAATTTATCAGATCCTAACACAATTTACCCATATGAAATTTTTCTATTACGTAGTTACGACATTTATAAAGCAAAAAAACACATACATAATCTTCTCTGCACTTTCGTACATTATCAACATAACATAGATTCACTCAATCAAATATTTACAACAATTTTAACACAGCATTCCATAACGCACAGTGGCAAATTCCATTAGCATTTAACCAGTATGGTCTCGATAGAGGTTTCATCAATACATTATTTCACAATCAAATGTAATACTTTCAACTCAAAAATCTTCATACATTTAAATACCCTTTTCTGTGATACGACTTTACTATTATTATTATATACTATTCACTTTACACCACACGCACGCAAGCACGCATGCACACGCCACACGCACACCACACGCACGCACCACGCACGCACCGCTCAACACGCACGCACAGCACGCATCTCGTCGCATACGCACACGCACGCACACCTCGCCCAGCACGCACTCACGCACACGACACGCACGCATCCACCCACCCAACACACAGACACACACACACACACACACATCCACGCAGCACGCACGCACGCATCATCAACACACAGCACCACACACACACACACACACACACACACACACGCACACCACCACCACACACACACACACACACCACCACACCACCACGCACAGCAGCACACGCACACGCACACGCACGCACGCACGACGCACGCACACACACACACACACAACACAACACACAAACACGCAACACACGCAAACACCACACACACACACACACACACACACACACACACACGCACACACTCATACACAGCACACCACCACCACACAGCAGCACACACACAGCACACTCCACCCACGACAACTCTAGCGACGAAGGGTGTTTCTGACCAACAAAACCGCCTTTTCCGTACTTCTACGCACATTTAGGGTAAAATTTTTTGGGCATTTATTTAGAATTTGGGTATTACCGTTTGTATTTTTGCTTGAATTTTAATTATCTTAAATTTTTTATGTATTTCATCAGATTTGGATAAAATACCTTTGTTATTATTGGTGTTTGAAATCTCCGATTCCAACTTTTAAGGGGGGGTGTGTAACAAACTTCGAACGTGTTGTTAATAATTCTCCTTTCTGTAGACAACTAAAGTGCATTTCGTGCTATGTGTGCAGCAAATCATAGCTGCAGAAAACGTAATTAACTTATTTAAGGTGAAGCCTTCCACGCATATCGCTTGCACATTCAGTTTCAGACATGTTCATGAGCAAAGACCTTTTGCGAGCATCGATTTTGTGCGATACGGAAAGGTATTAGGATACCCATTTTTGCTCAGTTCAATATTTTAAAAAGAAAGTGCTATATGGTTTGTAAGGTAAGTTATATTATATAACAGTTTGAGACGTTTGCATTTCAGGCACTTTTTTACTTTTATGTTTACTTTTTTATTTTTACTTTCACTTCACCTTTACACGTTACACAATTCATTATTTTACCGTTAATTCAATTTACGGTATTAGTACTTTTAATCAAGAGTGAGGTAATCACCTGCGTTAATGGGAAGCTAAAACCCCTTAATCCTGCACATTTATTCATTTGGGAATTATAAAGCATACAAATCCAGATTTATTTCAACCTTGAGGTAATATTACGCAACAGTTTCCAAAATGCTGTCCCAGCATGCAGCCATTTCGTTATCTACAGTGTGACCAAGAGTAAGGTATTTTGATTCCATTAATTACTCGCAATATTAGTTATTCATTAGCTTATAACGTTACTAACATTAGCATTACGGTATTTTAGTTTATAATTAATTTGTTATTGCAGAAATTTTTCCTTTAACTTTGTTGTATAGTGGTGTACTTCCTTATTCCATATTTAAAAACAGGTTGGCGTCCGGGTATTTAACAATTAGTTTCAGGAAGAAGCAACTGAGCGAATTAATGAATTATTTTAAAATGAAACAATAAATTTCAAGCGTGAGAACAAACTACCTCAGGGAATAATGATTGTTTCAGAAACAACTATGAGGTCAAAATATTCTAAATTATTTAGAACTTAAAAAGATTTTAATTGTATGACATTAACACAGAACAGACAATAAAAAAACAACGAATAACACAATACAAACAGAAAATTGAAAATTGACGAAGTAGGTACGGTTTTTACAGTACATGTTCGAAATGCCCACCATTTTCACGAATACATAATTGTAAACGTTTTCTATTGAAAACATGATAGTTTGGAGTGGCCGTAGTTTTGAATTAACATTCTTTAATTATTTTCAACTCTCGCTTCAATGAAATTTTCGCTTCAATGTAATTCTTCTTTAACTAAACTTCACATCAAAATTCAAGAGATTTAGGTCAGAGGACCTTGGCGGCCAGTGGATAGGAGCATCAGCACCTCGGTCAATCCAACGATTTGGAAAATGTTCGTTGAGCCATCTTCTAGCTTGTCTATTGAAATGAGGTGGAGCTCATCACATTTCTTCGCAGATCAAGAGGCAAATCATCTAATAGCGGAAATGAACGGTTATCCAAATATTCATAGTAAACATCACCATTTAAATTTCCATCAAAAAATGGTAGCAACGAGGCGGTTGCTTATTGAAGCAGCCCATACAACTTAAAATTATATTGACAATTTTCCTCTGCCCAGAAGTGACTGTTATGATTATTAAACATACCTTGTCAAGTAAAAGCTGATTCATTGGCGAAAAGAATATTTTGTAAAAAAATCAGGGTTCTGCCTCATTCTTTCTTGTAATAAATCGCAAAAGTCTCTACTTAAAAAAAGATCTTCAGGCTATAATTCTTGTACATTCCTGTAGTGAAACGGGGGCAATAATTGTTCTTTTAATGCATGATGTACACTAGAAGCAATTACGCTACTTGTCATTGCCACATTTCTTACACTTACCGTACGATCCGCAACAACTAGATTTAAAATATTTTCTTCTGTTTGAGAAATTCTTGCCACTCGTGGTCTACCAAAACTTACCTTTTTGGTTTAAACACCTGAATGCCCCTTCTTTAAAATTTTTCCATAGCTTCTTTTCGCTGCTTTAGCATTTCCATCACGTTCCCTAATGTTAACAACATATCGGTCTATTCTAGTCACTATTAGTGTACAAATCTTTTAAAAGCGTTATTACTTGTTAAACAAACCAAAACTGTCAACAACAAAGTGTCAAACGAATCTGTCAAACAACAAAAATCGTAAGACCGCAGTCAAAGCCTATTTAATTCAAGTAAATCAAATTAAGTCAATATTTCTTTTATTTTGTTATTGTAGGTAAAACATGTTGAAACCTCAAATAACTCCAACACCTGTAATTTTTGACTTTCAACAAAAGTTCCTTTTTGTGGCCAATTGTTTAAACAATATTAGTTTAGGGTAATATAAGTGGCACCTCCCTTTAGCGACGCTCATCTACAAAATCTTCAAAATTTGTCAACACTACCTTTTATGACCTAATCAAAGGTGTTTGTGACCTAAATTTAATTTAGGTGTCTTAAACCGTTTACAGATACTATATAGATATTATATTTACCATATGTACATATTTACAATTGCAAATTGGTATATATATATATATATATATATATATATATATATATATGTGTGTGTGTGTGTGTACATATGTTATATATATATATATATATATATATATATATGCTGGGTGTTTCAAAAACGTCAAATTATTGACCGTATTTTTTAGATTAAAATTGACGTATTGTTTTTTCACATCACAATTATATTGTACAGCGTTTAACAAAATTTACTCTAAGATATTAGTCCTGAAGAAGCTTGTAATCAAAAAAAAACTTGACTGAAAGCCAATAAAGAAGATTTTTTATATTTTAAGCCGATACTCAAATAAGTGTCATCAGGACTATACCGTTAGTAGGGAACGCTACATCGTTCGGAGGACGATTTGGCTAGTAACCGGTCTGCGAATCTAATGAATAAAGGGCAACTTGATATCCTATGTGTATCGAAGACAAAGTGCAAAGGAAAGGACGCCGTGGAGATGGAAAATGGCAGTCTAGCGCTATGGTCAGGAGTTGGCTGAAATGCATGGCGCTAAAGAGTGAAAGAGCGAAGAGATGTGTTATACAGTACAATTGGGTAATGTGGGTAAAATGCATGCTATGCGCCGGTGAATGGAGGAACATACAAAGAGTGTGAGATCTTCTGGAGTAATGTAGAGAACGTATGTAAGCTGAACAGAAGAGTGGTGATATTGGAAGATATGAATTAATGGGTGGGTGTACAGAGAGAACATACGCGTGCTAGGAAGGTTCGGGGACTAAAGAGTTAATGAGAATGGTGAACGCCTGGTGAACATCTGTGTGGAAAGAAACCTGTATCTAATACATGGTTTAAGCATAAAATGTGCACATGTATACATGGCAAATAGAGGAATCTAAAAGTATCATTGATTTGATATTGTACGATGAAAGACTTAAAAACCTTGTAAGAAGTACAAAAGTAACGAGATGATCGTCGTGTGAATCGGGTCACTTTTTCGTTGTACCGAGGTATGTTTAGAGCAATGAAGAACGAAGGCAAATATAGTGCTAACGTCCAGAATTAGGATAGATAAACTAGTAGATAATGGTGCGAGAATGAATTAGGCAGATGCTGTGAGTAAAGAGTTGAATGTGAGTGAGGTAGTGCGGAATGAACAAATAAAAGACGATGACGAAAGTGCATGGATAAGCTTGAAAGACTGTATTGTCAATTGTGCCGTGCAGATGTGTGGAAAAGCGACTATAGGTAGCCAGAAAAAATGTCTTGGTGGAATGAATCGGTAAAAAGGCATTTGTGTAAGAAAAAGATGCGTACATGGCAATGATTGTATGAGGTGTACAGATTTCGAAACAAAGGAAGGAGGCAGTTAGAATCAGTAAAAGGAAGTAATGGCTATGGAAGGAGGAAAATGCAGAATGATTTGAGGAATACAAAACGTGGCCCAAACAGAACGTGCACGAGTGATGAGTAGGAGCAACGATGTAGTATGTACGGTTGTAAAGTGAGGCAATGATGGCAAGAATATTTCGGAAACCTGTACAGTAGTGAGGAAAATAAGACTGGAGGGTTTAATAAGGAGAATTCAGAATGAATAGTGAATGAAACTGAGAAGGATATAGGGTTAAACGAGGTAGGAAAACGGCAGGAGTTCAAAAACGGTAAAGCGGTAGGCGTGTATGAAATCACTGGTAAGATGCTAAAATATGGAGGTGCAAAGCTTACACAAGGATTGTGTGAATTATGCAATGTATGCCTTAAGTGTGGAAAAGTGCCGACTGATTGGAAGAGCGAGATCATTGTACTACTGTATAAGAGTAAGGAGAACAAGAATGATTGCAAGAACTATCAAGGAATAAGTTTTCTCACTGTACTTGGTAAAGTATTTGCAAGGGTACAGTTTGATGGGATACATGAAACTACCCAAACTATGGTCTGGGACGTGCAGAGTGGCTTCATGCTAGGGAGAGGATGTGTTGATCAGATTGTTGCTCTCCAGCAGGTGATCGAAAAGTGTTTAAGTTTCAAGAAGGAGCTGTACTGTGCGTTTGTAGATCTGGAGAAAGCCGAGTTAATATGGAGAAGCGGTGGGAAATATTAAACGAATATGGCGTAAGTAAGGTTTAATAAACGGAATAAGCGCAGTTACAACGGTAGCGGGAATGTGTTAGGGTGAGAGTAGGTGTGAGTGAATACTTTAATATTGAGCGAGGATTGCGACAAGGCTGTGTGATGTCACCGCGGTTATTCAATGTATACATGGATAAATGGTGTATTGGTTGACTACGTAAATGTACGAGTTCTGGTGTATGCAGATGACACAGTCTTATTAACTGAGAATACAGATGAGCTACAAACTGCTCTGAAGAAGTTTGATATAGCCTGTGAGAGCATGGACCTAAAGGTAAACCACAACAAAACAGAGATGGAGGTGTTCAATCGAGAAGGTGAAAAGGAGAGTACAGTATTTACTCTGTGTGATGAAATGATGGAACAAGTGAACGAGGTGGTATGTATGAGTGAAATGTTTACTACAGATGGTACCATGGATAGCAAGATTGGACGACGGACCAATACTGGAAAGAAAGTGATTGAAGATATATAGACTGTAATGAAAAACGGAAGCATGAGCGTAGCTAGGAACCGAGCAATCTATAATGGCGTGCTTGTCCGGTCAGTACTGTATGAAGTGAGACGTGGGTATGTCAAAAAACACAAATAAAATAAACCTGGGTTTCCTGGAAGTTTTTCGAAAGTATAAGATGAACATTGAAAAATTTAAAAGAATTTAAATGTTAAAGGGAACAGTTTGAGTAAAAAAAGACTTACCTGTAAAATTGGAAAAGCATAAAGAGATAAAAGGGGTAAGAATTATAATTGGGGGAAAAATAAAAAGGGGAAAATTTTTAAAAAAAAGGGATTGTTTTTAATTAAATTTTTTTTTAAAGTTTAAAAAAAACAAAAAATTTTTTGAATAAAATTAAATTTAAAAAAAATAAAATAAAATTAAAATTAAAAAAAAAAGGATTTTATTTATAGTTAAGATATTTAAAAATTTTAATGGTTTTAATGAAATTCATAATGTGAAAAATTTGAAGTTTAAATTTTATTTTAAAATTAAGTTTCTTGAAAACAATTTTTAATTTATTAAACGGTAAAAAATTCTTATAAAGTTTATTAAGAATTTTTATAAATAAAATAGGAATCATTTTTTGGGTGATAAGGAATATTTGCATATTTTTTTGGTAAAATTTTTAATATTTTGGTAAATTGAACCAAAAAAAATTCTACAAAATTTTCAAGGTCTGTAATTCAAGTAATTAATTATGAAGTACGGAAGTTTTGTTTAAAATAAATTAAAAGGCATTTATTTTATGTTTTTTACTTTGAATCCAAAAAAAAAAGCTAGATTCTTTTTATTTTTATTTACCTATTAATTTTTAAATGGGAAAGGTTAAAAGGCCCAATTTATGGGATGATAAATGAATTTCGGGAAAAATAAAGGTTCCCCGAATATTAAACGATTATTATTTTGTTTTTTTTAGCAATTAAAGTATGCCAAAATAAAATAATAATTATTAAATTTTAATATTAATAAAAATTTATTAAAAATTGAAAAATTAAATGTTTAATTGTATAAAAAATTATTTTAAAAAATTTAAACAAAATTTAAAATGAAATTTATGAATGTTAGTATGGAGCAAAAAAAAAAACCAATTTTTATAAAATTTTTTTTCATTGGTTAGTGGGGGTGAATTTTGTTAACAAGGTTTATAAAAGTTAAAGAAATAAAATTTTGTAAAGGGGGAAACATTTTTTTTGTTAAACTTTATAAAAAATTAAAAAAAAGTGGGTAGCAGTTCGACCGGCTTGGGTTAAAAATCATTAAATTTTTTTTTTTCCAAATTTTAAAAAAGTTGGAACCAATACCAAACCCGGTAAAGGTTAAAACGAAATTTAAAACTTTTTGGTTTTTTTCTCAAAAAATACCTTTTTACCTTGTTTTGGGAATAATTTTCTTAATAAAAATCCAAATTTTCTATTTAGGTTTTATAATTTTGAAATTTTTATTAAATAAGAATTTGGGGTTTTTAAAGGGTTTTTTTATTTAAAAAATTGTTAAAATTTATTTAATTATATTAAATTTTTTATTATTATTTAAAATGTTTGTTTTGTCATGAAAAAATTTTATAATGTATTATGGTTTCTATTTATTAATTAATTTTAATTTTTATTTACCGATTTGAAATTTTTGGCCAGTGTTAAAAATTTTATTTAATTTTTAATTATTTTACGTAATAAATAAGAAAAAATATTTTTATTTTTTATATTTTGATAAAATTTTTAGTGTAGAACTCGGTTTAGTTATTCCGAGCATTATTAAAAATAACATGGCGTCCGAGATCATTTTATTAGTGTTACATTGCAATTTTTTATATTTATATTTTGTGGTAACCAAGCAAATCAAAGGACTGGCCCTATATTAATCTACCGATTTGAGTCAAAGGCATTATTTGTGGTGAATGGTTAGTATCTCCAGTTAATTCAACGATTTGTGTTTTTGGAGAACTTTTTACTCTTATTACCCTGTTACATTTATTTCATTATTATATATTAAAACATTTTTATATTTTATACCATTTATACTAGTTCGACCACATTATTATACTGGGAAGGACTGTTTTCGGACTTGAGTCGAATTCATATTTTACACATAATTTTTTCCCAAGCACTTGACTACTCTCAGATTCGAATTTGGCACATTTCACTTACTAGTCTGACGCCTTTACCGCTGAGCCACTGAGTAATACAATATATATTTTTTAGAACATTAGCTTGGTTTATTGGATTTTCTGCTAGGTGGGTTCTTCGAGTTTTCGACGAGTTGTGTTCTCGTCCTTTGCTGCTATCTGTATGTAATCCCATTGAATACGGTGGTCTTTGTTCCAGACATGTTCGGCGATCCTTGATCTTTCTGTTTCGCCCTTGCGGACGTTGTTCTTATGTTCCTGCGTTCTCACTTTGAGTGGTCTACTGCTCTCTCCTATGTATGCTCTGCCGCATTCGGCACCTGTTTTTATCATTTAAAACTAAATATTATCAAGTATCATGTATGACTTGTTGTACATGTGGTGACATTCCATATAAGCCAAAATGACCCCCTCAAAAATCTATTGTCTATTACACAAAAAAGATTACGGACGTTCACGGTTTTTCATGTACAACTTTTTATACATGTGGTAAAGCTAGGGTTAAAAAAAACTACTAATTTAATTTACATAAAATTTCAAACCATGTTTTTTGTTCAAAATATATAACCATAGATATATCAACATAAAAAAGGTGTTGAAAAACTAAACAATACGTACTAAATAGAAAGGACCCTTTTATATTTTTCTTATGTGTGTATCTTTTAGAACAAACCATACTGTCTCTTATAAAATATAAAGTTAAAGCTTTTTCTGCTATATGAGAATTTAAAAATAATATCTATGAAATAAAATATAAAAAAATAAAAATAAGTCGAAGTAGAAGACATTTAAAATAAAAAATAAAATATGAAAAAAGATATACATATAACAGTGTCTCAAAAAATTTATGTAGAATTACAATGGTTTTTTTAACAATTTCTTTTAATAAATATATTAAATAAAAATCTACTAATTTGGGTTCAACGCCTAACCAAAAATTGTCATCTCTTTCGATTTTTTCAACAAACATTCTTAAGGGGTCCAAACGATAATATAACAATATTTGGCTTTTGTTATAGCAAGTAGTCCTTGTACCCGATAGTAATAATTATCATTTCCTTTTAATTTGATTTGACCATATTTATGAATTAAATATTTAATTCATAATTCATAATTTTTTCTACGATTCCCATTTCTGGTGTCAATTTGGCACAATAATATGGACATTTAATTTGAATAATTTCATTAATAACGCCGTCAGGAGTTGCTCCTAAGCACGGATACTATGAACTAATAAATATTCCAAATTCTTGTACAGTTTTCTCGAATTTCTTTTTGAAATTCTTTCTTGGCAATAAATTCGTGGTCTTTCCTCCATTTTGTAGCAGCAGATCCGTAAAAGCTTAAAAATAATATTTTTTGAACAGATTTTTTTGGATGTATTGTTTTGTGTAGTTTACGGTTCCAAAATTTGAAGCTGTAAGTATATTACTACGATGCCCTTTCCACAGATTATTACTGGCCTGGCCTCTTGTAGCTAATTGAATGTTTGGTACATCTCTTCGTTTTGATAGTGTCCAAAAATTCCTGATTTCTTTGTTCCCAGGTGTCATCGTCATTATCGTCATCCTCGCACTCTAGCCCATAGTCCTTATCTTTAGGTGCGCAGCTAGTGATCTAAGAGCTGGTACAGGTGGTGCAACATTCATATGTCAATGAAATGCGTTACCTGGGAAAGGTTCGATAACTGCCGGCAGGGCCGGCCCTAGACATTTTGGCGCTCCGGGCAAAACTTGAATTTGGCGCCCCCCTCTCCGTTTATTAAAGTAAATCGCATGCTCCCATAACATAAAGTCAAGAAAACGTTGAAAAAAATTAAATAAAAAAAAACATTTTATTGAAAACTCGATCATTAGGTAACAGGTATGTAACAGATAAGCAATTTACCACTAAGGTAAAATAAAATAACAAAAATTAAAATGAACTAATGCTTACTAATATCCTATAATATAAATGAATGCTAACTAACCAAAGTATTTAGAATGCCTTTTTCTAACTTTTCTTTCGGCAAACTCACGAACCAGTGATTTCAAGTCTAATTTGTCACTAATTTGGTGTTCTATAGCTATCATTGCCAATCCATTGAGACGATTTTGCGTCTGCATCGTTCTGAGATAATTTTTATTATTTTAGTTTTGAAAAGCTTCTTTCCCTGAAGCCACAGTGACTGGCAATGTAAGTAGGATTCTTAATGCTATACTGAGGTTTGGTGCAAGTTTAAGTGTAGCGATAAACTTGAGGACTTCAACGGGGTTTCCTTTTTGTTAATAATGACGAAACAATGCTTATTTCATCGGCCAGTTCCAGGGCGTTAAGATCGCTTGAATTTCCATCAGTTAAAACTACTTCCAAATCTTTGCAATAAGCCAGTAGCTCATTTCTGCGCATGTCTTTTAAACCAAAAATATTATACAAAAGCTGAAATAATTACTGTGAGTATTTAGCAAATTATATCTGGTTTCCAAGGCATTTATTGCTTGATCTACAGTGTGAAAGAAAAGTTCTATTTTATATTTTTGTTTGAGGTCTTGAACGGGTTCATCCGGGCCCTCATACAAAACGTTTCGTGTTTTGTTTCTGATACGATGACGTGGTGTGGTGGCTTCGAAATTAGCTTCCACGTCCACCTCTGAAGCAAGCTCGGTTGCTTCTAAAATGATGCTTTCAAAAGCTTCATCTGATCTCAGATTTTCAAAGAAGAGTTTACAGTTGTTAAGCGTATCAATAGCTTGTGATATATCAAAATGTACGGTTTGCAAAAGTTTGCTGATGGGATTAATGCGACTCAAAATTTTGTACCAAATCACAATAGAGCATATAAATTTGAACTGCTTCAAATTATTTAATAATCCGCTAGCCTCGTCTCTAATCATATTATCGATTTCTGGATCTTCATAAATACTGTACAAAGCATCGTAAATTGGTCCAATTTGAAATCGCAGAGCTTTTAATGAGTCTACTCGACTTTCCCATCGCGTATCACTTAATGGTTTTAGGGTATAACTATCAATATATTTAAGTAATATTGCCCAACGAAAAGTTGACGAAGCAAAAATGTATATAACTTTTGAACAATATTGAAGAAGTTTGCAGCCTCAAACGAGGATTTTGCCATATCGTTTACAACCAAGTTTAGCGAATGACTGCTGCATGGAACATAAAATGCTCTGGGGTTTATATTTCTGATTCTTGTTTGTACTCCGATTTTTCTCCTCTCATATTGGAACCATTGTCGTACCCTTGACCGCGCATGTTCTCTACTTTAAGCTCATTTTCTCTAGCTCTTCTACTAAAACCTCCGATAATTCCGCAGCTTTTGATCTCTCAATGGGTAGAAAACCCAAAAGTTTTCATTGATTATCACTTGAACTTCAGACTCTGATTCTTCTATGGAAACATATCTTGCCATAAATGTCATCTGTTCGACTTTACTTGCATCGGGAGTACAGTCGAGAATCACAGAATAATACTTGGCCTTTTGAACTTGTTCAATGATGTGGGCTTTATATTGTCATGCAACAAATCAATTATTTCATTTTGTATAGTTTTTCCTAGATATGTAGCTTTGATTTCTTCTTTATTAAGAACCCTGCGAACGTGTTCCTCCATTTTTGGATCAAACTCAGCCAATAACTGAATGAACTTCAAAAAGTTTCCATTATTGTGTTCATAGAGTTTATCTGTTGTTCCTCGAAAAGCTAGAGATCTCTCACCTAGCATTCTAACGACTGATATAATGCGTAAAAGAACTTCGGACCAGTGATTTATCTCAGAATCAATGAGCCTCTGAAAACTGCATCTATTGTTTTACCCATTTTCAACCGTTGCTTTAATTCAAGCCATGATTTTAAACAATCAATATGCGTTTTACCATTTTCATGATGTGCTAAAGAGTCTCCTAAATGCTTCCAGTCTTTAAATCCTCGATGGCCAAGAGCGCTAGTGCTAGATGGGGCAGCAAAAAGTCGACATGGAAAACAATACAAGACGTTTTGAAATAAGGAATATACCATCCATTCTCTTAAAACTTGTTCTCCATTTTTAAGTGCTTTCTTGTAATATTTTGGTGAGAATCTTCTATGTTGATCATCATAAGGAAAATCAAAATTATACAAAGGTGCAGCTGGACCACGTTTAACCAAAAAAACTCTATCTGCTTCGCGCATGATTTCGGGCCATAATCCTGGGTCAGAAGAGATAATTGGGACTGTAGTCTCTTCTAAATGTTTTTCTGAGGTCTGCACAACTTGCAGTTTTTATTTTGGAACTGCACGGAACTGCATCACTACTCAACAAACTCGTTTGAGGTGAATTAACTAGCTCAGCAATGCTGACGTTTGCGTCCAAAGGGGGATTCATATCGGGAAAGTCAGTATCCAGGTGCATGTGCTGGGCGTTGTTTAAATGTTGATCGGTAGTGGGAGCGTTGAGACTACCCTCTTTCAAAAAGTTCTGCAGGGCACCTGACTGTTTTTGAAGCTGTGTTTGCTTGTTCAATCTCCGCTTTTAAATTGGCTTCCAGAGGGTTTTTCTTAGCATCAGACATTTTGGTTTCTGAAACCAATTATCAATCCGTATAACATGTATATTAAAAAAATTAAGCAAACTAACAACATTTTCGTAAAGGAGAGTAAATAGGCTTTGATGTAAATTATAAAAATACAGAGTGTCCCATTAAAGTTTTTTGCGAAATCGGCCTTTGAAAATCGTCAATTTTGTTTCTCCTATTTCAGGTAAATTTTAAAACTTGGCAACACTGTCAAAAAAATTTAAAAAATGATGAAGTTCTGTGAAAACCGCACATCGATACCATTTATCGTTTTCGAGTTATAAGCAGTTAAAATGTGTCAGTTTATAGATGGACACCCTGTATAATAAATTGGAATTTGGTATACATTTTAGGCAAGGCAACTAAAACTCAATATTAAGAGCAATTTAACCGATGACAATACCCACAGGGTGATGCCCCCTTGCTTACTGCAACGCTTCTAACCCCTAATAATTCGAAAAATAAAATCCTAATTCAATTTAGAAACTTTTATGTTTCCAGTGTTATTTAGGACAAATGTGCGGTTTTGAGACACATTTAACAGTATACCTATAGAAAATTAAAATAATAGTAGAAAAACAGCGTAAAATGACCATGTTTTTGAACAGTTTTCAGCATTTATCTCGAAAACGGTACATTTGTCGTAAATAAAACCATAGACATAAAAGTTTCTAAATTGAATGAAGATTGAAAATTTTCCCAAAAATGTATCACCCTGGGACTACTAATTCTAGTACTACTTGTACGCGATTTTTGAAAATGAAAATTAAAAACTTACCTTCACAAAAGACAAACGCACTCACACTGGACAATTTGCAATTGCACAAGCACTTTTTAAAACTTTTGTACAATAATAAAAAAACTATTTTATTTCGCACCGGCCGAAGTCTAGTAGCAAATAACGCATTGTTTTAAGTCAACTTCCCTTATATATGCAGTTAAAACTCCTGTGACATCTTGTTTCGGTTGGTTTCAAAATTGGTACAGACTTGTAGATTCCTGTATTGTAAGTGTTGCCAATGCCAGAGCAGGGACCGAAAACTTGTAAATTCTTGAAAAGCGATAGTTGAGTGGTTTGGTCATGATGAATTGAACTCAACTAGATTTTGTCTTAATGCTTAAATACATATATTAAATTTATAATGTGCTTAGAAATAAAATGATGATTGATAAAAGTAATAACTTTTATTTTTTACGTTTTAGTGCATTTTAAAAAGCTTGTAACTTATTTCTTTTATCAATTTATTTCGTTTGTTTATCTCGGTACGTGTCACGTTACAAAAACTAACACCTGCACGTTCCTTTTTAGTACTCGAAATCGATAACAAATTCCTATTTATAAAAGGTAAAATTAAATCTGCATCGAAACCGAATTGAAATTAATTCATCCAAAATTATGAAAATAAGGAGTTTAGCGTAATTAAGAACGGTTCTTAAATTTAAAAGTTTGGAGGTGAATACACGTAATACCTTTATAATCTGTTTAATTTATGTACGTGTTTTATTACAAAAACATGCATCTGCACTTTTAGAATAAAACATACCTCGTTCTTCCACATCCACGGTTTACCTTACGCTTACGTTAAGATTAAATGCGTTCTCTATAGTTAAATATTTCGTTCACTTTTTATTTAATTAGTGACGGATAAAAGTTGTTTCGATTGCTCGCGAAGCGAGCCTAGGGGCGCCGCTAGACGCCCGACCCCTAACGAAGTTAGGACAAGGAAGGCAACGCCTTCCTTGATGATTTTGGCGCCCCTAGAGCTTTGCGCTCCGGGCGGCCGCCCGGATCGCCCTGCCCTGGGGCCGGCCCTGCTGCCGGTAAAGCGAAATCCCGACCGTCAGAAGACACTGTGGAAGCTGAGAGCGTGGGCGGTCGATTGAACGTGTAAATTTTCCGAAAAAAAAACTGTCGGTTGGCACGGCTGAAAATGTTCATACGTATCGAGGAGCATGTGTAACAGCAGGGAAACAATTGTCAAAAGAGTAAGTAGAAGCTAAAGGGTTTTCAGAAGATGCCAAAGTTGCAAAAAATGACTGAAAATATATATATTAAGAGGAACTTCTGACAATTTGCATTTATATTGTTTAAGTATAGAATAAGCTAGCTGCAAAGTGTCAGAAGTCAAAGTAGAAGCGTTGATGAGAAATTCGAGTGCTAGGGGAAATAGCGTATTTCGGGGCGCGGCGTGGTGCGCGGCGCAGCTCCCAGTGAACCGATAGCTTTCTTTTGATTTCCACATCATACATATTTGAAAGCACTTCTGACGATTTATTTAATAAACGACTGAAGGAGGTGCTGTGAAAACGTCAGAATTCAATTAAGAATATATTCATTTTTATAAGAAATTTAAAAAAATTAATTTTATTTGTTGCCAAGTTAATAATGAAAATATCAATCTTTCTCATTTTCCACATGTTGCACATTTTTTTCAAATTCGGGATATTCGTCGCTATCGTATTCGGACTCCTCGTCATCAACTGAAAATAATAAATTATTAAATAAAATTCATGTATCCAGTCAAAAGTCGAAAATTGGAAATTACCTTCGGAATCTTCGTTATCCAAAATAACATCTTTAACAGATAGTGGAAACTGTAGCACTTCAAACTACAGAAGCAATATTTATTTTCTGCTAATATCCATCCTCAGCATTCGGGCTCGAATTGGATTGGATCTGCTAATGTAGTATTATTCCACAAATGTGAAATATAGTGTGCTCTTTTAATTTGCTATAGAAGCCCCGTGTAGCAAGAAGGAACATTTGAAACCTAACGTTATCAATTTTATTATTTGATTCATACCACAAACGAATCGCAAAAGTATCATCGGTATCGATTGACGTATCTCCTAAGCTAGCGAATGCTTTCTGAAACTCGTCTTTGTTTGCTAGCAATTTAAATGGACGCTGTTTGCCTTTGCTAAAGAATGCAAGGTTATAATAGCAACCGGTGAACGCATGAAATCCCTGCAATGCTTTACATAGATCTAATCCTAAAAGTACGTGAAGCGCATTTACATCAATAATATATCGACTATTGGAGACCCACATTCAATATAAATGTTCGCTGTTATTTTGTGTAAATTACCTAACATAATTACAATAATATCTGTATCAGAGCACTTGATTACAACATTAGAACCTGCATTTATTTTGGACGCGTGATACACAATTTTAGTGTCAGCCTCTTCGTGCGATGGACAAAAAATCGGGATTCTCCGCTCGTACAACATTACCATTTACGACACTGTACGAGTAACAATGAATAAAATTTAATACAATAGTCTTATTTCCCATAAAAGGGGCTACATCATTACTTTGCCAGTGCGAAATAATGAAAAGGACACGGGCTTCTTTAAATGTAACGTTCATAAGTTCTATTGCAAAATCAGGTGCCCTAGCTTGTTCCGGACCAGAGATGACGTACTCATGGTTACTGTTGATACCTCCCCTCAACGAACGTTCATAATCTTTCATAGATAGTGACCAGTATCTATCAAAAACTATATGCACATGTAAAGAATTATAACTCATTAAGACCTGAAAAATTGTTTTAGAAAGGTTGCCGAACGATTGTGGCACATCTTTTATAAAATGAATTAAAAAAAAACCATCAACAATGACAACATCGATGCGGTTCGGTAAAGTACTATCGTTTCGCAAAATGTTCATCATAGCTGATTTTTCAGTTTTAGGAATCGTGCCATCTAAATGAAATAATGAAGTAGGCATCGGAGTCGTCGGGAACGAACACATTTTTTCTAAATCTGTCGTCTCTTCCATCGAAATCCTTAACATTCGACCCATTAACTTGGTTACATAAAGGGTTTAAAATTTTTCATTGCTGCTACACCGGTAAGGGAAAAGACCAGGGCGTGGAACTTCGGAATGAATGCAAGTGGACGTATGTAAGAAAGTATGATTAGGATATGAACGGATGGGTGTACAGAGAGAACATAGTGAACGCGTTCTAGGAAAGTTCGGAGACCAAAGAGTCAATGAGAACGGTGAACACCTGCTGAACATCTGTGTGGAGGAAGCCTGTTTGTATCCAATACGTGGTTTAAACATAAAAATGTGCATATGTATACATGCTAAAGAGGTGAATCTAAAAGTATGATAGACTTGATAGTGTATGATGAACGGCTTAGAAATCTGGTGAAAGACATAAAAGTAATGATAAAGGATAGAAAGGTAAGGAGTTTTAAAAATAAAAAGGCATGTCAGAGAGAATGTATGAATCTTGCGGAAGCTAGGGAAGTATGCGGAGATAGGAAAGCATGGAGAAAGATTGTGAATAAAAAATAAATAAGAGGCAGGGATTGTTTTGCCTACCCTGCAAGGGAATGTCGTGAAGGTTAAGTTAAGTTAAGTTAAGATCTATATTTTTCTGATTTATGAATTTCTCATTTAGCAAGACAGTAGTGGTTAGAGATTAAATCGATGTATTTAAATCGACCCAAGATTTTGTGTTACACATACGACTAATTTTAATTTTTCATGACAGTCTATAGCGTGAGATAAGTATCTCCAATCGTTATAGTCATCAACAAAGCGACTAATCAAGTTTTTAAATATTTTGCAAGAAAACAAAATACACAATCTTTTAATGTAGAATTGATTAGCCAAGCTCTGCAACAGACCATTCCAGGTAATCGTTGGTAGCAACTGAAGTAAATCCATGAAACTTAACAATGGCCTGACCCAAGGTTTCATCCTGGCCAATATGCCTAGGACGAGATCTATGAGATTCGGTTGCGAGGAAGAGTGGGCCTAGCCACACAACACCGAATTATGGAGAACACTAGGACTGTACTATCAGGCGGGTTAACCACTCCGGAAATACTTCCGCGAATATAGGCTATACTCTGCTGCAGAGTATAGCTCCCCAATATGACCAAATAGCGTCATACCAAGAATGTGGATATAATCTTGAACCAAACAATAGGATCATCTCGGAAACGATCAAGTTAACCCTGCCCACTGCCCGTACTGAGCCATATCCCGCCACCTAACTTGCGTAGAGAACACGCGCCTCATGAGTAACGGTATTGAGAGAAATAGATTGAAATCCAAACACCCAAACAGCCAAATATCTGGCAGAGAACGCCTTTCACCTTTCGGAATGTTGGCAAGAAAGTTGGGAAGAAAACACTCAATGGGACCATTTAACAAACTCTGGGTTTTGATTTGCCTCGCAAAACCTGGTACCACCCCTAGCAGGATAAGGACAGTCCATGGCCATTGTGCGGACTGTCAGTATAAATGGGGCATAGCACCATCTCAGTGCGACTGCGACGCTGAAAAGCATACAGACCTCCATCTAGTGGCAGAATGCACTCGAAGAGCTTACCCTGGGCAAACACACGACTTCCTTAGGGCAACTAATAGTGCAATCGTATATATTAATAATATGTTTTGTGATATTATATCCATTTTGTATGTTGTCTACTCTATAGGTTTTATTTTGTGTTATCTTGAACGTGATTTGTACTTGACATACGCTAAATAAGTAAATAGCTAAGCTTTTGGACTTATTTCCCCGTCACTTAATCTCTTTTTATCATACGCAGATCAGAATACCTGAAATCTTTATCCAAGGGAAAGTTCACATATGTTTCTGTAAGTTGGGTTATGCCTAATTCTACTATAATTTACCTTTGTCGGACAGTTCGTAAAGGTAGTGGCCAGGATGCTTTATACTCGCTTACTTCTTCTAACGAACACTGGCCTTTTGACTTGTTCTTGACCACAGACTAAACTGGTTTAGAAGTTGGCTTTTCGGTTAACTTCCCTCAGAATTTTGTTTAATAAAGATGGTCCTTTCTGTGACTCGTCTATCTTGTCATTGTGATCTCGCGATGTAACCTCTTTTGCCTCTTCGGGCTTTTCTAAGATTAAAAATTTTCGCAGTGAGTTACTTGTTTTTTTTGGCTAGCTTTTCTGTTTCGAGCTTTTCTTTCTGTATCGATCCACAGAAACCTTTAGTTTAGTTTCTTATTAAAATAAGATTAAGTATGATATAAGGTGTCAATGTGCTTATCGTAATGTAGAGTTATAATGTTTGGATACATTTCGATAAAGAAAAATCTTTGCAAAACAATGCCCTGCTTTTTCGACACGTTGACTTGGATTTAATATTTTGCAAAAGAGCGATTCTAGTTTAATTTTTCCAATTGATAAATCAAAGTTTATACCTGTCGCGCTTTTTTAATAAACGTTATGATTTGAAGCATTTACAAAATATTTGCGTTGTTTTTTACACAGGCCTGTCCTTATCTAGATATATAAGTTTATCCTGTTAGTTATGTAACCATGTCTAAGAAAAGAAAATATACTTGCGTTTAATAAATTTAAAGCTCAGTGGTAATCACACAATCGAACACAACAATTAAGTACCAAGGAACAATATTTCAATGTTGTTGAAATTTATACGTTCGGAATCCAAATGACAAATCTCAACTTGGTGCGTGTATTTATAAGGTCTAGTTTTAAACCAGTTATTTCCTGCAAAATGCAGCAAGCAGTCGAAAAAATAATGATGACGCGATGAAAAAAATAGCATATGTTCCAACAAGTTAAGAAGTAATATTACGTTTTTAAAACAAACGTTGACTTCTTCTCAGTAATTTGATATATAATACGATAAGTACTCAAAGTTATGTCATCAATTTTTGGGGTGGTGCCACGAATTCCTGATGCACTTGCCTAAATAGCACGAGTGTGTCAGCATGAGTACCATTTCCAAGTGTATCAAGCATGGTTGATAAACCACCACAAAGATTTTATACAGAACTTTGAGTAGCCATCTTATTCGAAGGACTATTGTACGAACACACCCATTTTACACAAAAATTCTGGATTTATTTAATAAAATACCTCAAGATTTAGTTACCCATGATCTTTCATATTACGTGCATGTACATGGAAACGCATAGTAAACTAATCTTTTCATTTTTCAAAATAGCAGCCATTTTAACTCGCGTTTATGTCAAGAAAACTTCCCACAAATTGCATAGAATATAACCCCATATTTTCTAAGACCGCACAAAGTGGCGTAAATAAGTTGACCGACAGAAAATGGCTTATATCTAACAATAACAATGATGTGTGTCCTGTAAGATACGTCCCATCTATTTCGTGGTTTTTCGTCTTGCATGGTTAATTTGATTCCATTTAGACTTTACCACAAGTTCATTTCGAAAATGTGTGACAACGTGAAGACAGATAGAATGTTCCTGACACCTAATCCATATATATATATATATATATATATATATATATATATATATATATATATATATATATATAAAAAGTAGGTAAGATTGGAGACTTTTGGAACACACCACATTTCCAAGGTTGCCACAAAACCAAGGTCCCCACCGTACCAAGGTCAAAAAAGCGCAATGTGTGACCCAAATGCATATCATTACCACAAAACCAAGGTCGCAAACCCCGCTTTCCTGTTCCACTACTACAAGGCCATCACTGTGACCTACTTTAAAACCACGCTTTCCTGTTCCACAATTACAAGGCTATCCGTGTGACATATCATTACCACAAAACCAAGGTCACAAACCCCGCTTGTCTGTTCCACAACTACAAGGTTATCCGAGCGATCTAACGCGCTTTCCTGTTCCACAAGAACATCCGTGTGACCTGGTTGCTACTCTATACCCCACTTGTATGTTTTTGCCCACTTGTATGTTTTTTGTCCACTTGTATGTTTTTTGTCCACTTGTATGTTTTTTGTCCACTTGTATGCTTTTTGCTCACCCTCACTTTATTTACCAAAATAAAAGAAAACGATATGTTAATATATTTTAATTCATGTAGAAAGAAAGACATGTACAAATTGTATATAGAAATAAAGACATGTACAAATTATACATTTAATTCATGTAGAAAGAAAGACATGTACAAATTGTATATAGAAATAAAGACATGTACAAATTATATACTTAACTCATGTAGAAAGACAGACATGTACAAATTGTATATAGAAATAAAGACATGTACAAATTATATTTTTAATTCATGTAGAAAGCAAGACATAAATTATATTAGAAACATGTATTACTCAGATATATGATTTGCTGTAGGAATAAAACATGTTGATTTAGTACATACGTTAGTAAGCTTTTATCAAAACAGTTGTAATACTGAGGATTATAAAAGTTTAGGTTACACATGTTAGCAGCGATAAACACACCACTAGACTGACAGGAAATAATTAGTCTAGACACTATAGTCAAGAGATACAAAGAAAAAAAAAAGAATCAACATAACATACTTCATCACATAATATATAAAATAGTCGTCATCGTACACATAAAAAAGGTTGTGTTAGGGATGCTCAACATGAGGAACACCAGTGTTCACCGTGTGACAGGTGGTACCAAGCCGTTCAGCGCTCTCACACACTCAAACACTGTCAGGTTGCGATGACGCACCCTGTATATAGGATGTTATAATGACGTATATTACGTGTTGTGAGTACGACTGTATTGAGTTTGAACGAAAAAAAAATTTTTTGTGTGTATATAATGTGTGTGGGTGTATGATACGCCACTGGAAATTTAGGAGAAATATAATTATGTATGTAGATACGTGTATTTGAATGTTATAGAGACTTTAGTGTTGGAATAATTAGATTTTGATGAATGTAAATGTGAAGAGAAATTTGTCTATGGGACGATAATGCTTTCCACTGGATTGCTTCTGTTTTGCTGACGATAAGAAAGGAATGTTTGAAGATAAATGAGTTATCTTGGTCAGAAAATGTGAAGAATAAGTGTGGAATGTTTTAGAAAATATGTAGAGAAAGATTGGGTATGTTTAAGTGATAATTTCCGAAGAGTTTTGTAATGTTGTGCAATTGTGTTGAGAATAAATGTGTGTATATGGAATTTGAGACATTAGACGGTACCGATTTTTGCAAATGTTGCGGAACGAGATCGAGCGCAAGTTGGAGATAAGTGTTAAAAGTTGTGTAATAGTCCAGAGGGGCTACTGAATGAATGTAATGACGAAAGATGATTTCTTCAGGAAGTAATTGTAAAATTTGTAAGTGAAAACAAATATGGCGATGTATTGTAATTACACGCGTGCTTGTATAGAGGGAAGCAGTTATCAGAACGATAACATTTTGAGTGAATATTATTGGAGAATATAACGCGGAAGGAAGACATGTTTAAAGATGGATGACTGAAGTTATAAATAGGGAAGTCAGATTGTCAGTTAGAGAGTTGAAGTTAGAGGTAGGAAGTGAGGCTTTCGGTTTTGGCTGTTGCTTGTGAAGGTTGGCGGAAGGCGCGTGCGAGTTAGTGTGGGGGGATAGACTGTGACGAAGTGGGAGTATGTTTGTGAAATTTTAATGCGGCAGTAATTGTTTAATTAACTGCGTTACCCGAACCGGGGATAAATTGAAAAAGACATTCATAAACAATACCATAATTAAATTTGACGTTGAAGGTAACAATTAGTTTGTTTATCTTCAAAGAAAATAATAAAAGTGCGAAAGCAGATGTAAATAAAGTTAACAGTTGTTACGTAATAGTAGTATCAAGTTTAACGCGCGTTTTGATAACGAGATTTAGTTAAAACTATTTGTGGGACCACCTGTTAAGTGAACGAAGGGTTCATTGTATATTATAAACCAATGTTCAAGTAACGTATATGACATTGAGAAGTTTATTTGTGTAAAGGACTAAATTGTTTTAAAAGTTGTTAAGAAATTTTGAAGAAGCAATCATATGTTTATCGTTATTATATATGTTTGGGTAGTAATAACCTCGCTAGTGAACCAATAGCGAGTGCATAAAAAGGAATAAGTTTTGTGAAGCCTTGTGTAATGTGCTTCAGGCAATTTTAAGGAAGTACCAATGGACTACACATAATTAATTTACGGAAGAAAGAAGAAAGAAAAGTTAAGGATTTATGGACAAATTTGTTAAGTAAGAAATTAGATTAAGGAATTTTATGAACGCCTTTAGGCCCGATTATCTTTTGGTAGATTTATTTGTGTATTGTTGGTTAAGTATTAATTTAGTTTCAAAAGATAATCGTTCTTGAGTCGTATTGTATGGTTTGTTTTAGGAGTAAGATTGCAAAGTGGTAGTGACGTGTGGTTTAACTTTCAACCACGCTGATGTAATATATGTAAATATTTGTGTTTGATTATTTTATGCAGGACAATATATATTTATCGTTAAATGTTATATTCTGTTGTTTATTTAACCAGGTGGATTACAAAAATTTTTTTTTATGTCAGTTTCATTAGAGCAATGCAATATTAATAGATCAGCTGTTAGTTTAAAAACGTCATTAAGTATAATAAAAGTTTGAGTTTTGAAATCTTAAATGTTTATGAATGTCAACTACGAATCAAAAGTAAAGTAAATTTAAAAGATAGCGTTCATTGAATGAATTTGAGTGATAAATTTTATTTAGAAGTTTTCAAAATTAATTATCGAATATTGATTGACAAGATATTTTATTCATTAATAAATAGGAACTTAACGTTATATGTGTATACGAGGGATACGCAGAAAATATTCAGTTACCGTATTATAACTTTTGTTTTGGATATTTTAGTTTACGAGGTGTATTCAAAAAGTTTTTAATAACCTGGGTAGTGCTAAATTTATTTGAGTTGAATTGTTTTGGACGAGTGTTTGTGTTAGAACCTTCGTATATGAATTTACCGAGTAAGCACAATCCTACTTTCCACAATCAAGTAGGGTTAATTAACATCCAGCTTAAGACAATTATTTTAGCGAAGTATCGATTGTGGTGGCGCCTAGAGACATATTTTCCCGAATTGAGCTATTTGAGTATAAGTGTAAGGTGTTTGAGCTTATTAATCATACATTTTACTTATTATTTCGACCACGCCCATCTCCCTGTTAGCTGGCTTGGCAACCCGCTTACATTAGTAAGCCTACACGACGCCTAGTGCGGTTTGGACGTGTAACAACACACACACTCACACACACACTCACACACTCAAACACACACACTGAAACACACACTCACACTCACACTCACACACTCACACATTTACTCGTACATTATGCTTACCGACGACGGAGTAGGTGCGGGTATAACTTACTCGAAGTGGATGCTGCTGAGAAGGCCTTGGGGTGCAAAGTTAGATTTGCACACCCCAAGGAAGTGTTGGATCTCGAGCTAGATTGCCAGTCTCAGCAACCCATATTGGAAATGACGTGATAGACTTGGACTACTCGAGAACATAACGTAAATACGTTTTATGCACCTCTTATATACCCACAAGATTCCTTGAAACGATGTATACTGTTTCGTGATTGGTGGAGGTGTCTGGCAGTGACCTAGATCAACTACGAGTCTTAAAAAGAAATGTGAGATGTAGTCTAGACAGGTAACCTTCGTATACATTGTAACAGGCAAATATTGCATTACAAGTTGTAAACAATATTTATTAGTTTATTTACTATGACTTGCAAAATAATACCATTTTATTTAGCTAATTATACTGCAAGTATAATTAATAACTAGTAAATAATAAATTGATTGGTATTAATGAAGAGCGTATGTTACGTAATATTACTAATAACATCATTTCGTTAACACTGTATTTGCAGAGCACGTATATAATTTATAAATACATTCTTTGTTAATTAAAAATTGCAAATAATGTTCTCAAGTTTGTTAAATTTCATTTTAATTGTTAAAGCTAAAGGATTTTTTTATAATTGTATAAATGTAACTTACAAAGGTCAACCCAGTTGTAGTATTTTTTTTAACTCATAAACAAGTCTATTATGCTAATAAGTTGTAGTACAAAAACGCAGCTTTTTCTTATTTCCTTATGATACTGAAAAAAAGTTGAACTAACATTAAAATTTCACCGTAGGATTATTTTTGCAGCTAAATTGTGCATTGCATAAAAAAACAATGTATAGAATATAATTTGTCTATATGTTTAAGGTCTATCTGTGGGTATTTTTATTACTTGGAAGTATGCAACTGCTTTAGAACTATTTTTTGATAAAAACAAAAAAATAACCCTAAGAAACTCCCCCTCTCCGTCGCTGGAGTTCTGCCAGAAATTTAATCAGTTCTATTCCAAATGAGAAGAAACTTAAATAGAAATTTTAAGCAAGTACGTCTTTTCGTTGTGGAGTTAGCAGGTATGGGGGGCACTTGGGCCAGACAGTTGCGTGCGCAACTACCTGAACCCAAATCCCCCCATGTGGGAGTTACATTATAGCAAGGGGGGTTAAACAGGAATCTGCACAGATAAAAAAAAAGCAGTTCAAATACAGATCAAATACAGCTCAAACCAGCTTAAATACAGCTCAAAACCAGCTCAAATACAGCTGAAAAACAGCTCAAACCAGCTTAAATACAGCTCAAACCAGCTTAAAAACAGCTCAAACCGGCTCAAATACAGCTCAAAACCAGCTCAAACCAGCTTAAATACAGCTTAAATACAGCTTAAACCAGCGCAAACCAGCTTAAATACAGCTCAAACCAGATCAAAACCAGCTCAAAACCAGCTGAAATACAGTTCAAAACGGATTCCTGTTTAACCCCCCTTCCTATAATGTACCTCCCACATGGGGGGATTAGGGTTCAGGCAGTTGCGCACGCAACTGTCTGGCCCAAGTGTCCAACATACCTACTGGAGTTATCGTGGATATGAACATACATGCATACACATACAGATAAGACATCCAGACATCATGACCGATCTTGACGAAACTTGGTCAAAAGTTGTAAAATGAGCTAATAATTCGATTTAGCGATAGTGAAAAAAGTCGATTTCATAACCTTTTATACCTACATATGTATATGTAGGTTGGAAGGTAGGAAAAGGATTTTCAATGGTGTAACAAGGATTATGGTGGAACTTATATATAGAAGTAAAGAAGAATTTCTAATGTGAACAATGATATTTTTAATTTAGGTAGCAACTCGGTTATCTGGGGAGAGGGGAAGTTCGGATTCACCACTTCTACCCCTCATTCCAATTCCCCCCCACTCTCCCCAAAACTTCAAATTTTTGTATTTAAGACGAAGCGGTTCCACTACAGTGTCAGTCCGTCTTTATGCGCCACCAAGTAAAGTTTCTAGTCTTATAAAGCGGTGTTACATCATGTCTTCAAAGAATAGTAAGTGTTAGTTTCGTATTGCATCTCTCCCGGCTACCCTTCCTATCCAACACGTATAGAGCCCTTATTCACATCAACCTACACTTCAGCATATAGTTATTATTCTTTCTTTGTTGCAGCAAAAATGTTCCAATGTCAATGCCTCAAGAAATTTACTCGAAAGGATTCTTTACTGAGACATCAAAAAACAGCATGCTGGATGTCAGTATCTACTCCACCATCTGGCATGCAGGAGGTTTCGTTACAAAACCAAACCACAGGGAGCAATGTGGTGCAAGGGATCGCTTCGGGCGATAACAAAGCAGTACATGGACATGTTACTGATTCCTATGTGCAACCAGTACCATCTGGGGTACACTATGCGAAGGATAGTGCGAAACCCGGACCATCAGGGTTGAGCAACTCGAGGAAGCGGAAGTCTGACCAACGCGATGAACCGGTACAACCGAAAAAAAGTGGTGAAAGAGTGCACTGCACAGATTGTTCAATGGATGTACGTAGGTATGCATTCCAAGGACACCTCAGAAGCAATAGGCACAAAGCAAATGTATGTTTGCTTGTCGCTACTGGGGTTGAAGTGATTCGAAATGCGTTTAAACAACGCATTGTGTCGTACCGCCTGTCACCATGCAATACTCATAATGATGTGTCCACCTTTATGGCAGAGGTTAAAGGGAATGTATTGAAGGTAGTGCAAAATCAGTTGCAGAAACACTACTCATTAAAATGTAATGTTGAGCTGTTTGGTTTATACTTTTTGAACAGTAGGGAAAGCACAGAACTGAAATCCTTTCAGACTAAGTATGATATTCTCAGTGTAGGGACGGTGTTAGAAGAGTATTTCCAAAGAATAAGTAAAATATTGGATGCAAAGCAATCCGAATTTCAGCATAAAGATTCTGGTAAGTGTGACTAATGGTGTAATCGATTAGTAACAACTGTTTTAGGGTGGTCCCTGGTGCAATTCGTGTATATAGAGGTAAACCTGCTTAAATTTTCTCCCACCACTGGTTCATCCTATATGGCTGTCCCCGCCGAAATCGCACATAAACACGCTATAGTCAATGTAAAAAATAATGATAATTGCTGCTTTGCATGGGCTGTTGTATCGGCACTAGTGACACCAACGGAGTACCACAACGCACATCTTCTTACCCTGATTTCCAGACGTTATTCAACTGGAATGGTGTACAGTTCCCTGTTAAGCTGACGAATATTTCAACGTTTGAGAGCAATAACAACATTCCATCAATGTTTATGGGTTAGACGATACATATCGTGATGGTCAGCGTGTCACAGAGGTAGTGGGGCCTCTGTATTATACCAAAGCCAAACAGGCAGTTCATGTCAATTTATTATTATTAGTCAGTAACCAAACAGATAATCAGCATTATGTATGGATAAAAAATTTTTCTCGTTTACTTAGCAACCAAATAACTCGGCGGAACGGAGCAATGTATTTTTGTGATGCATGCTTGTATTACTTTAGATCCGAGGAGCAATTAACCCGACACGTGTTACACGACTGTAACTTCGTATATACAAAATTACCGGGCGTGAAACAAAAAAAAGACATAACCGGGGAATTCTACGCGGAAAATATACTCGCGTTTCGGAACTATCAGAAACAAATGGTTCTACCATTCGTAATATATGCAGATTTTGAAGCGCTCTTAGTACCGGTAGATACGGCTGAACCAGATCCCGAAAAACCGTTCACGATAAAAACGTGTAAACACGAACCATACTCGTTCAGTTATTACATTAAGTGTAGTGTAAACGATATATAACGAACATTTCAAAGCTATTGTTCCAATGACACCATTAACGGATGAACAGCAGGTTACGTATGAACGCAGTGTATGTTGTTACATATGCGGCAAGCACTTTACGGGCGATCCGACAAATCCGAAAGTACGAGAGTACTGTCATGTTACTGGTGAGTATCGTGGTGCAGCACATTCAACCTGTAACTTAAACTATCGGGTACCTACATTTCTCCCCGTTTTTCTACATAATCTCAGTGGTTATGATGTTCACCTGTTCATTAAACAGTTAGCGAGTGAAACGGAAGAAATTACCGTACTTTGGTAAGCATATTTTTGTTGATGAATATGTAAACAATCATGGTATCAGGGAAAAGAAATACATTAATTTACGTTTCGTCGATAGTTGTAGATTCATGGCTGCATCCTTAGATACTCTATCTCAGAATTTATCAGATGATCAATGTATGGAGGTACGGAAATATTTTAGTAATGATAGCGACTTCAACTTAGTGAGAAAGAAAGGTAGTTTCCCTTATGCGTACGTAGACAGCTTTAGTAAATTAAACGACGTTACGGTACCATCATATGACAAATTCTACGATAAAATGCGCGATGCAAATATTTCCGATGACAAATACTGTCGCGTTCTACTGGTATGGGATCACTTTAAGTGTAATACACTAGGTCATTATGCTGATATTTATTTGAAATCAGATGTGTTGTTATTGGCTGACGTGTTTGAAAACTTTAGGAGATTATGTGTGTATGGGTTAGAACCTGCACAGTATGTAACTTTGCCTGGATTGGCGTGGGATGCCATGTTGAAATGTACGAAAGTAGAGCTAGAATTACTGACGGATATGGATATGTATCACTTTTTTAAACAAGGTATTCGGGGTGGAGTAAGTACTTGTATCAAGCGGAGAAGCATCGCTAATAACGAGTTTGTTCCAAACTATGATCCTAAACAACCGAAAGTGTTTTTACAATATTTAGATGCCACGAACTTATACGGATGGAGTATAAAGCAATACCTGCCCCACGATGGGTTTATGTGGTTACCTCAAGAGGAAATAGATCACTTTAACGTATTAAAGATTGATGATGACGCCGATGTTGGATTTGTACTGGAGGTTGATATACATTATCCCCACCACGAACACAACGATTATCCGTTTTGTCCTGAAATGATCTGCGCACCACATTCCCAGGAGGAGAAGTTAATCCCTAACCTGTGTGATAAGACCAACTACGTTATACATTACCGCTATTTAAAACAATGTATAGAGCATGGCTTAATTGTTACTCGTATTCATAGGGTTTTACGCTTTCGTCCGAGTCCGTGGCTAATACCATACGTAGACCTTAATACAGCTCTCCGCAGCACAGCACAGAAAAAGTTCGAAAAGGATTTCTATAAAATCATGAACTGTTAACACATTGGGAAAATAACGGTCGTCGGGTAGGTCTTGCACGGTACGTCGCAAAACCGCAATTTAAAAATTTTATTCAATTCACTGATAAATTGTTTGCGGCGGAATTGTCGAAACAGGTAGTTACGTACGACAAACCCGTTTATGTCGGATTCAGTATTTTAGATCTTTCCAAAATTATAATGTATCGGTTTTTTTTTGATATCTTACGAGCTCATTATGGCAAGAATGTCACGTTGCTCTATACTGACACGGATTCTTTGATTGTTGAGATAGTAACTGATGATATGTATGCACACATGCGAAATAATTTAGACGAATATGATACTTCCAACTATCAAAATGAGTTGCATGGTATTCCTACGACTGCTTCCGTCGTTGGACGAATGAAAGATGAGTACGCAGGGAAAGCGATTCATTATTTTTATGGTGCTGGATCGAAGTCATACTGTCTAAAGCTTGCTGATAATAAAGTTGTTAAGAAAGCGAAAGGTGTTAAGAAAGTTGTTATTCAGAAAGTGTTGACGGAAGTAGACTACAAAGCGGTTGCGGAGGGGTCTGATAAAACAGTAATGTGTAAAATGCTTGTGTTTCGATCAACCTTACATGATATATATATATACCGAAATGTTAAACAAAATTGCCTTTAGGTCCCAGGATGACAAACGATATCGACTACGTGATAGGTGTTCCACATTGGCGTGGGGGCATTACCGAATACCGGAATTGGAGAATGCTGATCCGTTGAGCGAACTATTGCAGGTTGCTAAGTAAATGAATTTATATTAACCGGAAGAAGAATAGTTTGGGTACTGACACTTGCTAGTTTCTTTCCTATATTCTCTCCATAATGAAACTAATATTAATAATAAGTTGTATAATTCCTTTAGTTGTTTAACATATATTAATATTATGTATTAATTCGTTAGTAAGAGAATATATGCTATACAAATACCGTGTGATATAAATAAAAAAAAACGAGAATGACTATTTACTATTTTTTATTAAAAAATGTGTACAAGACTTATTGCTATTATATATATATATATATATATATATATATATATATATATATATATATTATATAAATGATATACCCTACTCAAAGCACAGTGGCATAATGATTTACAATGAAAGTAACAAATGGGTTGCATAGCAGGAAGAGGTGGGCTTTCCTCAAGTTCAATAACAGGCTGGGTCACAAATTTTCTGATGTAATCTGCTTTCTCTCTGCCCTTGACATAGACAGAATCTGTTGGCTGAATCAATCTCTCGAGTATTCTTCGAAAGTGGTGTGGTGGTGTATACCCTTCTTCCCATTTAATACAGTGCTGGTTATGTATTAACCAAGTAGCTTGACGACGACTCTCTGCATCCAATGTATGCCAGGGATACGGCGATTTAAAAATAAAATGGGCAATTTGCTTCCCATTATACATGGCGAGTTCTTTTGGTATAAAAGCTTTTGAAATTTTAAACCCTTGTACATCGACTATGACGGACATTGTATTACAACTGTCGTACTGCTTTGGTTAACGCGTTGTATGTAACTAAACGATCGTGGAGTATAACACAGTATGCTGTCGTATTGGCAGCTGTTTGCCGCTGTTTCAAACTCCACACGAAGAACAACTGCTTTCGAGTGCAATGCTTCTTTTTGATTTGAGCAATCTACGACAATCAACGGTGCAGCTGTGGTGAATTGCGTGGGGGTGAGTAATGGTTGCCCATCTCTTTGGTAATACGACATTTGGAATTTAGCAAACATTTCATATAACGTAGCAAAGCAATTGTTATCATAATTAACGTTGAGATTGTCATACGGATAACGATCCGTGTTCAGGAACACGCGAATATTATTTAGTGCACATTTATCGAATCTGCTCGTATCCTGCATAACATTATTCTCTCGCCCAGTTTGAAATCCTATAATAATGTATCTAGGTGTTTCTATACTAGTAGATGTTTTGATTGCCCATGTATGCTTATCGGTTGCTGGAACGGCGGGATATATGTGGGTTTCCCAACTTCTAAATGCTACTGGCGTATTTACATTTTTATCAATGTATTTCGTTAACGCCAACTCCTCTGCTAATGCTGGAATGATGTGTGGAACTTTCCAATATATCTTATCTGTCAACTCTTAATGCTTCTTCTACAGTTGAAATTACTGCGTCGGTATCAATGTTACTACGAATTAATACCAGTTCTTGTCTAATGTTCAAAATCACTTTACTGTAATCTTCGGCAAAGCCAAGTAGCATTCGTAACGGTATACAAACATTAAAGTATCCTTGAGCATTTGTTAGTGTACTGTTTGCAGTAGGAAACCAACCTGCATTTTCATGACGGGCGAGATCATTGGACGTCAATGATACCAATCCTTTCATTGTCGACGTTAATCCTACTTTCGTTACGGAATCTACCACTATTCCATTCATTTCATATCTAATTTCACTGAATAAAAATGCGATACCGTTATTAACGAACCTTGCGGTGTTAGAGACAATACCATCCTGACTAATAATCGTCCCTCTACGTAGACATAGCTTTCGGATGGTAGAGTGCACATGTCTTCCTGAATGGATATCCTGATTTCATCATTGTTTCCAAATCTGGTAGTGTATGGCTGATGGGTGTGCAATTCGGAATTAACGATAGCATTATCAACGACAACTTTTTCATTAACGTTTAATATACTCATTGTAGTACTGTAAAGCCGAGACTTTCCAATAATGCTTTGTTCTGCGGTGTCAATGCTTTTGGCGCTGAACGCTTACTGACTCTCACCTTTCCACACTTTGATCTTTTATAGTTTGATTTGCACTGGGTACATGCACATGTGTTATAGCGCGTCACCATATTTTCTTTAAATGTAGTCCTATCGTTATGACTTCCCCGTTAAAATTGACGAGATCTCCGTCTTGGTCTACTATTTTAAGTGTTATTGTCGAAATGGTAGATGTATTGATAGGTAGATGGATGACATGTTGAGGGGACTCTATTATTTTATACCCCGCTGGTACACTGGGAAAGAACTGATGAATTATGTGTGATGTTTCACCATTCTTAAAACTACCACTTGTTATATTGCACTCGATAATTAATGAGTTAATTTTGATAATGTTAATAGGAGTATCAGAGGTATGCACTTTCTGAGCCTGGTAAACAGTTTTATTAAATCCCAGCATAGGTCCTATCGAATTTTCCACATTGAAGTTAATGTCATGGGTTGCTTTCATACTTGCTTTCATAGTATTATTATTCGCTTGTAAATGCATAAATGCTCTCGATCTTTTCACTAACTCATTAATATATTTATTCACATCCGCGATTTCGTATGATCCTGGTGGTATTGTAATTTTATCGTTTCCAAATACGAGTTGGTTATTCTTTGAAGTAATATTCTGTATAGTATTGAAAGATTCAAAACTAGTCAATCCCATTACGTATTCCGACTCATTCTCAAGAAAAATCGGTGGATTAAAGGTTGCTTGCAAGATACACTTTTGCCGGTAAATGTAAATGTGTACGACATTACGATCACGTAACGACTACTGAAAATCAGTACGAGTAGTCATATAAAAAGTGTAGGACTAAATGACCGCAGTTGTATGTATCAAAATCTTGAACCTTGGTAAAGTTATACTCAATTGTGTTTCTGCTACCACCACTTTTAAAATAGTGGAGTAATTCAAAGGGTGGTTTAATATGTCCTATGCTATCAAAATATGTAATATGCCTGTTACGCTTAATGTAAGCTGTCCAGTGTGTACCCTTGTTAGTTTGATCATCCAGATTCACAATACCACATTTATTCGCATGGATTCGTGTAGGTAAGTTATCTCGCATATATATCCCTCTAAAATAGGGAATCTGTAATTGCTCCACAAATTTTGATAGCTCAACATTACTTAAGGCGTGACGTGGTAGCTTCAGTGGGAGTTTTTTGAATACGGTTGTAAATATATACCTAACCCTCGTTTATATGGCTTTATGTATAAACCTTTTCCTAATGCAGCTGCTTCCATTGCTTGGTTGTGTCGTTTGGTTTCGTCTAACGTTTTTGTCGCAGCTTTTGCGGCAGTTACCGCTTTTGCGACTGCCGCAGCACCGCCACCTAGAGACCCTAAAGCTCCTAATGCTGCAAAGAGGGGAATAAGAGGTATGAATCCCCCACGTTTTGGTATTGGCAATATTCTACTCTTGGGTGACATAATTTTTTTGTGTTTTAGAGCGCTTAAGGCTTGCTGTATTGTCGATTTTAAAGATGATCGAAGTTTACCACCAACACGACGTCGGGCTAGAAGGACTGCTTTGTTAAACGAAATTGCTCTGCGAGAATGCTTCCTTCGTCGTGATTTATTTCCCATTCCCAATTTCTTTTGTCCTTTCCGTGATTTGCCACCCATTCCCATTGTCCGTTTTCCTTTCATGATACCAGCTATGGTTAATGCAGCTGCCCTTTCTCTAAAGGTAGCGTCGGTAGAACGAAATCTATTCCAAGCTTTTTGTTGTAAAGTCTTATCTGCTATGTGTCGTTGTCCTAGATCGTTTGACTGGGAGTATGCAATATCGTGTTCTTTACACGCTTCGTCCAATGCGTTAATACCTTTGTCGCCACGAGCTAATCGTTTTTGTAAACGGGTGCCTGGCCCACAATATCGATATCCGGGTATATGCAACTCCACGGGTAATTTATTTATTAAAGTATTAATTAATCCTGAACCTTTTTTTTCCTCTGACGCTGGGATGTATACTTCATACCACACTGACTGACACTTCACTACTAAACTACTTTCTGCACGTGGTGTATATATATAAAAGCGTCATACAAGTCGTGGTTTAGTACCATAATGGGTGACATCCGTTTCATTCCGCAAGATACAGAATTACTTATCAAAAATTATGACATTACTCCTAACAAGGAGCAGTACTCTAAACACCGCGGTTTACTAAAAGGGGGATGTAAACGAGGTATAATCGTCGGACCATCCGGCTGTGGAGAAACCAATGTTATGATTAGCTTATTAGAACATCCAAATGGCTTACGTTTTGAAAATGTCTATATATATTGCAAATCTCTATACCAACCTAAATACCAGTACCTGCGGAAGTTACTGGCACCCATAAAGGAAATTAGGTATTTCGAATACAGTGATAATAGTGATGTTATACCTCCTAGTGAGTCCCGTAAAAATTCAATAATGATTTTTGATGATGTAGCATGTCATAAACAAAATGAAATTAGAGATCATTTTTGTTTTGGCAGACATCGAAATAATGATTGTTTCTATCTGTGTCAAACGTATTCTTCAATTCCAAAACAGCTTATACGTGATAATGCGAATTTACTTGTTCTTTTTCAACAAGATCACACTAATTTCAAGCATGTGTATGATGATCACGTTAATGTTGATATGTCATTTGATAAATTTAAAGACTTGTGTTGCTGTTGCTGGCGTGATAAATTCGGATTTCTTGTGATTGAAAAAGAAAGGGATGTTAATAACGGTCGTTACCGTAAGAGATTTAACTGTTTCATTGCAGTATAAATAACCTACTAGTACTGTCAACGTACAGTCGTAATGGAGGAGCGCTTAGTACAAGGCATTTTGCGTGCTCGCAAGAGTGTGCAACAGATATATGCTAGTTTGAAAGAAGATACTGCGCTTACAGAACGTGCAATGGAGGTACACTTTAAACCTATTACACAACCATTAAAACAATTAATTACTAAAAATGATGGTTCTCTCATCAAAGCTGAACCCCTTACGCCAGAAGTCGGAAAAAAGGAGTCAATTGCACATGAAAATGAAGCATTTTTACATTATACACCGAAATCCTCTAGAATACGTAAGGAGCCGCGTACTATTGTTCCTGACACCATTCCCACACCTGTACAGGAATCTGTAATTGCTGATGTCACACATGACGACGAGGTGGAAATTCCTCCTACCAAGGATTAGCGAAATACTACGTCGAAGGTATCTTTAGAGATACCGAAGATGAATATGACTTAACGTACGGTGTGCATTTTATTCCTGAAGAAGCGAAATTTTTTATAGGCGATGCTGAACTAGATTTTGTTGGAGAAAATTTGCGAATCGCTCTTCCCGATGGATCATCCCTAGATTATGAGGGAACACCGGGATTATATGAACTACTTTTTAAAAAAGTTCCTACGGGATACAAAAAGAGGGATCTACAGTACTACAATGACATTTTGCGTCGTACGCATGCTGCCCGACGTAATTATAACCCTGATGATCAAATCCGAGGAACTAATAGTAAGAAGTACCTTGAAATCATTAAACCATTACTTCAGCCTAGAAAACGTTCTGCCACATCGTCTATTGCACCTCCAGCCACCAGATCTCGAACAACTTCTATATCCAAAAGAGGTGGTGAACTGCAGCTATTGCGATACAATAATAAACCTATTGAGTTTGTACCGTGGAATAATCCGAATAAGTTAGTCGATTGGTTACGGGAATTATTAGGATCAATGTCGGCAGGAAATACTAGCAATCACAACGAAATAATATATATAATCGATGAACTACGTAACGTAAAAGTAATAAAGTAGCAGAACTTGTTATACACCTACCACTATAGGCACTTACTTTCATTGTTACTACGACTATCACTAAAGATAGTACTATATGTCCACCAGTGATGCCAATAGATAAATTTGGAGGCCATCTTCATCATCAAATGACAGTGGATAAATTTGGGAAACATATTGTTCATCATAGCGATCTGTCTTATGAAACTTTCATATCATTTTCTGGAATCGCCACAAAGAAGACAATTAGTATATCTACCGGCGTAGGTGATCAATATACCTATCCCTGTAACGACGGTACTATAGTACATTGCAGGTGGAGTCATCCAACTCTTGAGCTTAACATAGATGGTACAACATTTGAGCTGGCAAAGGATGTAATTGGTCAACCTCTGAAGAGGAACGATGTAATTCGTGTAACTATGCCGACGTTTATAAAGTTTTCAACTGCAACGATATTCAACGTAGAGTTCGTAGTAAAATCCAAAGCACAAAAAACATGAGTAAAGCCGATGTTGTCGAAGAACTGCACAAACCTGCAAGAAGAAATTTTCCGCGGCGTTGTGTTGTACTAAAAGGTTTAAATGATCTATTTCAAGCTGATTTAGTGGACCATATGCTCGGATGAATAAAGGATTTCGATACATTTTAGTAGTAATAAATGCATTCTCTAAATATGTTTGGGCTTTTCCCATCAAACGCAAGAATGGTAAACTGGTCGCGGATGTAATGGATAAACTTTTGTCTGGTTTGAAAAGGATACCTACACATATACAAACTGATATGGGAACTGAGTTCTATAATGCTGAATTCAAAAAAGTAATGAAACAATTTAATATCAATCATTACAGTAGTTATTCCACCTTGAAAATTAGTATAGTCGAACGTGTAAATCGCACCCTTAAAGCAATAATGTGGAAAACCTTCAGCATGCACGGATCCTATAAGTGGCTATCAATATTACCGCACATTGTCGCCGAGTATAATTCAAGAAAGCATAGAACAACTGGATACAAACCGGTAGATGTATCGGAAAAAAATAGTGCATCTATTTCAAAACATTTAAAATGTCAAAAAATTCTTGACCGAAAAACACCTAAATTTAAAGTGGGGGAACATGTACGCATTAGCAAACATAGAAGCATATTCTCTAAGGGGTACACACCTAATTGGATTTACGAAGTCTTTCGAATATCAACAGTTAAACGTTCAAGCCCACTCACCTACACATTACGTGATACTCGAGATGAAGAGATTCAAGGTCGGTTCTATGAGCCCGAACTACAAAGTGTTAAACATCCAGACATTCATCTAGTTGAACGTGTCATCCGACGTCAAAGGAATAAAGCTCTCGTTAAGTGGTTGGGTTTTGATACTTCTCACAATTCCTGGATTTCTACCAAAGACATTGTGTAATACGCTAATTAACCTTAATTATACATGTATTATTATACATGTATATCACTACATACTACTAAAGCGTCTGACAAACACACATTCACGATGCTGTTGTTCGAGAATTGGTGAAATTATATCACCACAGTCATCTATTCTTTTTTTAAATCGTGCAGAATCTCTAGCTATTTGTTCCCATTCTCCTTTTCGCGCATGTCTGTGCGCCAACTCCCATACTACTATGTAGTGAACTACGTTTTTGGACTCATTAATGCACACCTTCTTCACTGGGTGAGTCGTCATCTGATGGCTCAAAATTCGGTAAATATCTTTCTATTTCGTGTATAAATTGCTCCAATGATATTTCTTTAAGGTCTTCTATTAATCGCTTTGTACAACAAATACACTCTATATCACCTACATGCGAAGTTAAGTATTTTTCACAAAGGCGTATTCCTCCCCCATACCTTTAACTAGATTATTTAAATAGTCATCACTAAATCTACCCATTCCATACACCTTTTCATGATCAGCATCGAATTTGGACTGCACTAACACAATCTACAGCTTTAGGCCACGACTCCGCACTATAACACATCCACATATTGACTAACATCTAATACTATCCACTATTGACTACAAGCGCGTTACCCCCCTCCCTTTCAGTTATAGGTTTGGCAAGATCCATATCCATATATAGTTTCTCCTTGGCAAATGCTTCCATTTCCAGAAGGCAGGCTATGTTGACCTCAAATACATCATGCAATGGACCTATAACTTGGTAAATGTTACATTCAGGAATTACCGGTGCCGACTTTATTAGGTTTTTATAAAACTCTGGAAAGTTCACAGTATCTGCCAACTCCAATCGGTAATATATTATCTTCAAAAGCTTCCATAACTGTTCTATAGACTCCCATCCTAAATAGATATCAATTTCGTCACTATCACAGAGGCGTATAATTTTTTTCTTGTTAATATTTTCGTACGAGACAGTCTTCGATCCCAGTTTGGTAGGTAGCCATGTTCCTTCAGGACTGTAGAAATAATTAGTAATCACCCCTTGATTATCCATAAGTATACGCCATTCCTGCTTGTCAAACACCACTCCACCACTCTTCGATCCACCTAGTTTTACGACTGGCTCAAATCTAAATTTGGGTGATAGACCGACACTAACAAACTTTGTTTTACTTTTATTTAAGAAATAATGCACATTATTAAGCAAAATATCGCAATATTTACTTGAACTTATAGCACCGATAATCTTCACCTTTTCTATGGCTTGACGTACGATGTTATCCATTATATACGATACTGGCTTTACATACATTCCCTCTCTTTTATATATGACACTCTCCCCACTATGTACCCTCCTCAAGGCTACTTACGTGACCTTCACGATTATACCACACATTGCTTTAGCGGTCTTGTCGGTTACACCTTTTCAAGGTTTTATTTTCGTTCAAGGCTGTTACTCATTTTGATTTTTTTCCAACCTTGTATTCACCACTACTTCAAGGATTCCTAGGCATACTTATTTCCAAGGTTGTTCCACTTTGCCACAGAAAGGTCATCACACAAGGTTACATATCCCCACTCAGTATTATTCGTATACTTAAAGGAAGGGGTTTTTTACATATACTATAGTTACCGATCCTCACTATGTCAGTTACTCCAGTGCAAGACGATTGGAAGACTCCTACAATGCACCAACCACAAACCCTATTTCAAATTAGTACGCGACGGATATGTCAATTAATTCCGAACTGGGTAAATTTTGAAAAGGAAGGAATACTACCGGCTTCCATAACCAAAGTGCTACGAAATAATTATGAACTGGTTCAGTGGAATTCAGCGTGGTATACCGAAATGAGCAAGGTAATACGCGAGCACTTTGCATTGCATTGTATCAATATATGTTCGATACCATCTGGTGGACTTCATGAATTTGTGTCATTGCTGTTTCGCCCAATTGAAACCAGGAGATTACCGCATATTGGACCATCATATGCATATGGAGCGCTGGACTGCGCGATACCACCTGTCGCACGAATATTATTGGTCGCGTCGTAGGCGCCTCTCACACAGTTATACGATGTGTACGATGATGACTCATGTATACTGTGTGATGAGGTGTGCTACGTAGCCGAGTAGTCTTTTTTTTTACTGTATCTATTTTATCTATTGTATATATTGTACATATTGTACATATTGTATATATGTTGTATATATTGTATATATTGTATAGAATACATTATTTCCTGTCAGTATCATACTGTTTTCGCTGATGTTAACATGTGTGACCCAAACTTTTATTATCCTCAGTATTACAACTGTTTCGATAAACGATTACTAACGTATCGAACATGGTCTGGAGTTCACTCACCCTCATCGCTTGCTGCAGCAGGATTCATTTCCACATCTTCGGATGATACGGTTGAATGTTTCATGTGTGGGGTTAGAATAAACCGATGGAAGCCAGATGTCAATCCGTTACAGGAACATCTACGATGGGCACCACATTGCACGTATGCTCAGCTCCTCGCACCACGTCCGCGCAGATGTACTGAAACGGAAGTGGAGAGGACCTTCTGCACTTATACTGAATCAAAATGATTTATTCCTAAAGAAAATCATATATCTGAGTAATACATTTGTACATGTTTCTACATTAATTAAATATATTAACATATCGTTTTCTTTTCTTTTGTGGGTGGGCAAAAAGTGGGTAAGAGTGGCAACCAGGTCACACGGATGTTCTTGTGGAACAGGAAAGCGCGTTAGGTCGCTCGGATGGCCTTGTAGTTGTGGAACAGACAAGCGGGGTTTGTGACCTTGGTTTTGTGGTAATGATATGTCACACGGATAGCCTTGTAATTGTGGAACAGGAAAGCGTGGTTTTAAAGTAGGTCACAGTGATGGCCTTGTAGTAGTGGAACAGGAAAGCGGAGTTTGCGACCTTGGTTTTGTGGTAATGATATGCATTTGGGTCACACATTGCGCTTTTTTGACCTTGGTACGGTGGGGACCTTGGTTTTGTGGCAACCTTGTAAATGTGGGACCTTGGAAATGTGGTGTGTTCCAAAAGTCTCCAATCTTACCTACTTATATATATAGGGGATTTGTTTTGTGTGGATTTTACCATTTTACTTAGTGTAAAAGAGTATATATATGTATGTATGTGTATATGTATGTATGTATGTATATATAGTATATATATATATATATATATATATATATATATATATATATATATATATTAATATATATATATATATATATATATATATATATATATATATATTCATAAACCGGACTTACTATGTTTTGTTTTCATTTGGTACTCTCCAGAATGTCCCACACAGAAGTGAGAGTCCTATGTAATAATAGACATTCAAATAATCCTAAATACTCCATTCATAACACCTTTACACGTAACTTACAATCACATTCAACATATTAATCTACTTATACATTGATTTCATAACTATTTTCTTTGTTTTTCTTATAAGTATGACAATGTTTTTTTGTCCAAAAATTGGTTTTGACGTCTAATTCAAATTTAAATTGAAATATCTTCTTTCAATGCTACTTCAAAGTTTTTAACTGTATCCACGATCGTAAGTTACCATCTTATTTTAATTTATATGTATAATTAACGCATAACTTCTTGTAGATTGGTTGACAAAGGTAATAAATTTACCGAACGCTTCCCTTTCAACAAAGGATCGTTTCATTATTTTAAACTAGCCCCACAACCTTGGCTGCTACTCACTAAATTTTTCTTATTGTTTTTTAATTCGGGAAGAATACCTGTAACTTCCGGAACGGATAGATCTTATCATTTTAACACAAAACTTTTCATTTTTGAAATACTCGAATCTCCAAAACGAAAAAATGTATTTTGATCATTCTTGTTACAATAAATAGAGATATAGAGTTTATTCGTTTTATCTTATTAATACGTTTTTATTATGTACAGTGGCGTAGAACACAATGGGTAGTGCAACCTTTTAATTCCTAATTTCTACGACAATGGAGTAATTTGGATTTTCTCGTTAATATGCGAAACCTGAAGTTTTTCTGATACAAAAGGTATATTCTGTCTAAATCGATAACTTTAACAGTTTTCAAAATATTTAAATATTTAGGTATTTATTACCAACTGCTTAGGCAAGTTATTATTTCCGTGGCATTTGTTAAACAACATCAAAACGCGAAAATTAGTGTTATCTATTTAGACAAAGTATACCTTTTTTGTCTGAAAAACATTAAGGTTTCGTACTTTAACGCCGGTGGACGGCAAGCGACGTCTACCGTCGTCACTTCCATCTGCTGTCTTCACGGTTTGCCACCCGTGTGCCTCGCAGCCATTACACCCACATATTTTTTCGATTGAGTTGATATTTCGGACGTGTGGCGCCGTTTTGGTCAGAAAACTCTTTTTTTTTTTACTTTTTTGTGGCAATTTGGGGGTCGAATTTCGGCGCCTAGGGCACGAAAGAAATGTCCTGGCAACATTTGAAGTAGATCCGTCGAGCCGTTTCGGATGTGCGATGATTATCAGTGAGTAAGTGATTTTCGCTTTTATATATCTAGATTAACCTTCAATTTCGTTAGGATAACTATGCAACCTCGTTTTTATACTTTCATAACGAAAACAGGCAACATTGTAAAAACGAAAAAATAATCTGTAAGAATGAAGTTTAAAAATTTATGCCAGATGGAGATTAATATATCCATGTTGCCTTAAAAAAATTCCGAAGCCGCTCGCTTCTACAAGATATCAATAATAAAGTTTAACCATTTTTATTCCTATTCAATTAATTTTTAGTCTTAACTTGCGTTATATTAAGAAACTTTATACTGTAAAATTAAATTTTATTTAAAAAATGTCTCCACTTTTCTTATAAAATAAACCATTATTCAGATACTGAAAAAAAATTGAACCCTTACATTCTACCTTAGGAATTTTATTGCGTAATTGCATAGAACATAATTAATCTTTATCTTTAAGGTCTATCTCCAAGTATTTTTATATCTTTCAAATAAGCAGCTTTTTCAGAAATATTAGATAGAAACCAAAAACTAATCGGAATAAACCTCCGTCTTCGCCGCTGGACTACTCCCAAAATCGAATCGTGTCCAAACGAAATGAAGACAAGCTTAACTAGAAAATTTTAGGCACGTAGATGTCTTCGTTCTAGAGTAATCGTGGATACTAACATACAAACACACGCACACGCACTCACGTACACACAGACGCACCCACAAGCACATACACACACGCACACACACACACACACACACACACACACACACACACACACACACACACACACACACACACACACACACACACACACACACACACACACACACAACATACACACACAACATACACACACACGCAAACACGCACACACACACGACACAGACATGCGCGCGCACGTATGCAAGCACTCACGTACTCAAACACACACGCACACACGCATGCACGCCCTGCTAATTTGTACAAACTATCAAAAGCATATTTTACAAAAAGAACTGCTATGTTCCTTAATGATATACAAATTAACAGAGTAATTACTAGAGGATGCCCACAGGGTTCTTGTTGCGGCCAGGGTTTTGGAACTTACAATATAATGCATGTTTGAACATAAAATATTCGGAACATTTTTGCATTTGCCGATGATTTAGTTATTTTAACAAGCGGTCATATTTATTTGTACGCAGAAAATTATCCAAACATAGAATTACAAAAAGTACTTAAATGGACAAAAACAACAAAATTACGTTTAACGAAAATAAATCGAAAGTTATGTTTATTTCAAAAAAAATCTTTTAGAACAATTAAAATATTTGGGTATATATATATATATATATATATATATATATATATATATATATATATATATATATATATCAAACGGATACTTCGGGGACAGTATTTGCTGTACATCAGGCACTTCGGGGACGAATGGGCACTTTAAGGACGGTCCTCAATGATCCCGTCCTCAAAGTGACCGATCGGTGACAATACTTTTTTCATTTTTGGTTGTCATTGTAGCATGCAGTGGTGACGTTTATATGACTAATTTATTTTGACCAATAAATGATTTATTTAGTTTGTAATAAATTTCTTTATATTTTACACATTTCATTAAGTTTTTGTGTGTGGCGAGTGCTACACAATACTAGTATTGCTTCATAAATATAATTTAAGTAACATTCCATTTACTTGAGTAACTTACTAAATCATACATACAAACATACATAACTCTTATGCCACTCTCTAACCGGGTAGGAAATACCTTTTTTACCTCTTATTTACTTTTCGTTTACAACCTGTTTCGACGTTTTAATATCCTTACATACCTTGTTAACTATCGCAAGATAATAAAACTTCTTATCTTTCACAAAGTGTATTCATTTCATACAATCATCGTCTTGGTCATCCCAAAGTCCGTTATTATCTTCTCATTTTTCATTCTATCTCTTCTTGTCTTACCACATACGCTCTTCAGAAATATGAGTCCATAATGGTTCTCTTGTGCTTTTTACCTTTCAACCGCATATATTTGGTAGTTATAGAAGGTTGTGCAATCGATATTTTTTGACTATCGCTAAATCGACTTATTACCTCATTTTACAACGATTAACCGTAATCTGTGCGTACTTGAAATGTATCTAAGCTTCATTTCATCCTTTCTTGAGTTTATTAGATTTTCGTAAAAAATCAGGGCAAAGGGGTTTATTAGCTGCAGTTTTTTTTTTATTTTGTAATATATTTCTGAAACGACTGTATATTTTAAAGGTATTTTTCAATATCTATTTTTTTTCAAGTTAGCATCGCGATATCTATTATCCTGTATCTAATATGCAGGTTTAGACGTCCATCTGACATAGATTGTCGTTGTTTTTACAATGCAGCCTATTTTCGTTAGGAACATTACAAAAGAGATTTCATAATTATCCTAAAAAATTATTGTTACAATTTTTATTCTATTTTAGTGTTGTTCCACACCAGATATTTTTGACATACGTCTCACTTCCGGTAGGTTCATTCTCTCACAGACTTCCTCAAATTCTCCCAGCGTTGTTTGAAATTCAGACTGTATTCTCACTTAATAAGACTATACACTACATTCACGTCGCTAACCATTATACCATTTGCATCAGTACATGCTTGCCTAACAAATTTATCCTTGAAAACCTTGAACAGCCATAGTGACATCAGGCAGCTTTGTCGGACTCCTTGCTCTATTCTAAAGTAATACTCACACATACCCTCACCCTGACATATGCCCTGCTATAGTCATATACTCCCCGTATCCCGTTTACTAAACGGGGAATGTGTTCTATGGCTTATGTATATTTACTCATTCATACGCTTTCTCCAAATCTACAAACGCAAAGTACAGCTTTTACAAAAAACTTTTATGCCACCTGCTCTAATCAACGCATCCTCTCCCAAAAGGTAGGCCACCTTGCACATACCAAATCTTACTCTGGGTAATTGGACATACTCTATCAATTAAAACTTCTAAATTCTTCAACATACTCTCAGCAAACTGCAGTCACTCTTATTCACGTTATTCTTATTCATTGGCACTCTTCCAACCACTCGGTACTTTTCCACACTCAAGGTATGCATTAAATAATTCAGTATTTGCTCAAGCTTTGCACCTCCACATTTCAGCATTTTACTAGTAATTTCATCCCGCCTGCAGCTTTATCACCGTTCAACACTCGCACAGATTTCTCTGCCACATAGTTAACTCAATATCATCCTCAGTTTTATCCCTTATCCCTTCCACATTCCTTGTAATTAACTCTTCACTCGACTTATTCTCGGTACTGAAGAGCTTTTCAAAATATTCCCGTAGTATTTTGTTCCTAGTATTCAGCACCACTACTGCGGCATGATTTGGGAAACGATTTCTATTTCTAATTCACAAGTTTCTTATTTCTTTCAAAATTGTTCAGCATTTTCTTACCTTCTGCTCTCCTTAATTCATTCTTACTCATCATTAGAACCCCCTTCGCTTCCTTATTTCTTAGCCTGTACACTTTATATAACCGTTTTTCGTCAGTCTCATTTTTGCAGCAATCATAGCCATGTACGCGTTTTCTTTCTTACTGACTGACCGACAGACGAACAGACAGACAGACAGACAGACAAGACACCACACTTTATATATGCTCAATCATATCTCTATGGTGCTCACCATAAACTGCTGATGGATATCTACTACATCAAGGTTCATTTCCACATCTGCAGACGACACGGTCGAATGTTTCATGTGTGGGGTTAGAATAAACCGATGGCAGCCAGATGTCAATCCGTTACAGGAACATATCCGATGGCACCACACTGCACGTATGCTCAGCTTCTCGCACCACGTCCACGCAGATGTAATGACACGGAAGTGGAAAGGACCTTTTGCACTTGTACTAAATCAAAATGTTTTATTCCTAAAGAAAATCATATCTGAATAATACCTTTGTACATGTTTCTACATTAATTAGGATATTAACATATCGTTTTCTTTTATTTTGTGGGTGGGCAAAAAAATACAAGTGGGTAAGAGTGGCAACCAGGTGGCTAAGCATAAAGTAGGTCAGACGGATGGCCTTGAAATTGTGGAACCTGAATGCGGGGTTTGTGACCTGGCAATTGTGAAACATGAATGCGCGTTAGGTCGCACGGATGGCCTTGTAATTGTGGAACACGAAAGCGAGGTTTGCGACCTTGGGTTTGTGGTAATGATATGTAATTAGGTCACACGGATAGCCTTGTAATTGTGGAACAGGAACGGGGTTTTAAAGTAGGTCACAGTGATGGCCTTGTAATTGTGGAACAGGAAAGCGGGGTTTGCGACCTTGGGTTTGTGGTAATGATATGTAATTAGGTCAAACATTGCGCTTTTTTGACCTTGGTACAGTGGTGACCTTGGTATTGTGGCAACCTTGGAAATGTGGGACCTTGGAAATGTGGTGTGTGCCAGAAGCTTCCAATCTTACCTACTTACACCCCAAACCAGGCCAAAGTGTTTACAAAAGACAAATTTAACAAATTTTCATCCGAGGCGTCGGACGAAAAATACTTGGCAATGAAGGTAAGTTTTAGAAATAGAATGAAAACAAGTCTTTATATTTTGTATTTTTTTTAGATAGTTTTGATTATTGGTATTTCAGGGGCATGTCGTTGCGATGAATTGGTGAAGATGAAGGTAGACGACATCAAGAACCTGAAAACTCTGCTACAATTCCAGATAGCAAAACAAAAAAAATTAAATCATTTACAGTTGTAGGGGAATCTGTACCAAATTTATGTAACAAATGTTGCCATGAGATATGAATGACGGCCGATTTTTTTTTGAAATATGGAAATGGAAAATGCTCGAAAGCGGTGATGGGAATCCATAAAATAAGTAGTGTTCCTAGGGAGGTAGCTTTTTTCTTACAATTAGCGAACTATACAGAATACGCAGGGAATTGTCTAAGAAGAACCTCAGCTACACCGTTAATGGAGGGCGGCGCAGATTTAATGTGCTTGAAGCGCAATGGTAGCTGGAAATCCAGCACTGTAGCTGAGCGTTATATTGAAGACTCTATAGCAACAAAAAAAGAGGTAGCCTTGAAAATGTTTGCACCTATTGCAAGCTCCACGAGTTCAGAAGTTCATGTAGAAGAGGAAGAATGAAAAACAATTTTCTTAGAACGCAGACCTCCACTGTTACCTCTGGTGGATTGTATTTTGGAGAAAATGTTAGTTTTGATCATTGTACTTTTAATCTTTATTACTCTAAACAATAAATTTGTTTTCGTTGTTTTCCAAATTGGGTGTTTGAGTTTTTAACTTACATTACTTTTGTATCCGCTGCGAGGGGATGCAAAAGACTTATTTCATACTGTGCTGTAATTGTCAGTTTTACGTCATACTCTAGTATACTGTAAACACATTTTTACGGTATAGTAGCTTTTTACAGTACACTAGGAATTTTACCGTACTCAATTCAAAGGCAACTGCAGAAAAAATTTATTAACAAATTTTTAGAAAATAAACAGATACAGAATTAAAATTGAATTGAAAATAAGACTTAAGGTTAAATTCAACTGAAAAATTAGAGTTAAGGTCATTTTGCTATGTTTAAATTAATATTAATGGTACAACTTTCATTTCCATTAATTTGAATTGAAGGAATTTTCTCACTATCACACACTCTTGTGGATCGAGTATCAGTGCCAATTACATCAGTCTTTATACACGTATTGCCTTTGGAGCAAGATGTATTCAATCCAGGGCTTGAATTGCATTCGGATACAATTTCTGAAGAAGATGCTTTTTCTCGTCGTCTCGTAACAACTTCAACAAAACTTTCTCCACCTTGAATCATACGAGCAGTTTTATTTTTCCCTTCACGGGAATTTTGAACATATTTTTCTGCGCTGGTGCTGCTTTTCCATCCATCAAATCGCTTAAGAACAGAAATATCGGCTGCCGAATTGGCAAGGAGCGTAGAACCCGTTCTTCTGAGCGAATGTCCAGTATAGGTTTCAGGGTTTTCTAAACCCAGAAACTGTGCGATACGTTTTGCCACTCCACCAATTGTGTGAATTCCAGCTCTTTGATTGATGCACTGTCCATGCCTGTAGCCCAAAAACAGCTTACCATGTTCAGTAAATTTACATACTTTTGATATAGCTCCAAAAACTTAATTCTACGCGCTTCTTTAATTACTGTAAATATCAGCGGCCTACTAGTATTTGTTTGAGGAATAGTAATAACCATTTGAGAAGCAGTGATTTCTATATCGTTCAAAGACATTTCGTACAGTTCTTCTCTGCGACAGCCTCCAGCAACTTCAATCATGGAAACTACCTAAAAATAAAAAACGATTCCTAAATAATTTGCTCCCCAATGCATAAAAATGTTTACTCACTTTTGTGAGAAGATGTTCTTTATTAGGAGCACTTCTTAGAAATTCATAAATTTCTTCTCGGATGAGTGTTTTTGCTTGTTTAGCCTGATGACCAACTGTTTTATGTTTTAAGAATGATTTTAGCCTCGAGGATCTCGAAATGTCAATATTCTCAAACACTAGAAACATCGACTTCATTATGGAATATTTGCTCCACAAAGAAGTACCACAATATTTTGTAGATTAAAAATTTAAAAAGTTTCATTACAAATACAATTTATACTTAAAACACCAAAAAATACTTACTAAATCATACAAACACGCCAGCATAACATCCTCATCAACTTTTTCTACATTATCTTGTCATCGCCATTCACTAAACACTTCATATTCTTTTTTATAACGCTCTTCCGACTTTACGGGAATAATCTTGGCCGTAGTTTCTCTACATTTTTATGCAATTCTTCCGAATGCTGGTGCTTTGCGTTCTCGTTCATTTTAAACTTTTTAACTGTTTGAAAAATGTAAACATGTCACCTTAGCAACTGCCCAAACTATGCCAACCAGCGGTTTTTGTTATAATTCGCGAATGATTGATTGTTTGGACCACATTTTTGACTTATTTTAAATATTCAAAATTTTATTTTCAGTATGAAATAAAATACGTTACGTCATTCGTCCGGTGAAAAGCTATTACGTACTCATTGCGCAATAAAATTACTTATTCGTACGTAATATCTTTTTTACCGGACTTATAACGGAAAATACTATTGCAGCCGCCGGTGTTGTCAGGTGAAGTTTAAAATGTCATCTTTTATTGACATTTGAAGAAAAAACACTTCTTGCAAAACAAAATTATAATTGCACTTATGTTTAAAAAAACAAAACGCTATTTTAAAAAATATTTTAGAGTTAGATCAGAACTTATTGAAATGTAATAGATGTCAATTTTGGTTTTAATTTGTTGTAAATGATCATACTTTTTCCTTGTAATCGGAAGCATGTCACGAAACAGGCGAGGGAATTCATCTAAGCGTTTTGATAGATTTTTGGACCTATGTGGTAAAAAGGTAAAACCTTGGCCAAAACCCAAAATGTAACTTATAACCCCTTCTTCATATTTTAGTGCCCTTATTTGAGTCTCAGTACGCTCGTTGCTCTTTTTGTGGGTCCAATGCACAGCATCTGCTCTGAAATGTCTAAAAAATCAAATTTAGGACAGATTGCTTCATACGAGAACGGTTTTTGGCGAGCTTCTCTCGTAATTTTATGGTAGTCGTTCGGCATTTCGATATCTTTATTTTTAAGTTTCTTTTCTATTGTTGCATGTATGCTATGGCATTCCATTTGGGAGTACCCCTTTACTAAAAACGTTTGTATTAACGTCACATGGTATTTATAAGTTAGGCTAAGTAAGGCATTTGCAAAATTACTATTCCTAATTTAGTACGTACAACCATCACAATTGGTGTGATATCTGCAGAACACCTTGAATGTACCTTCTGGTAAGAAAGTCTGCAATTTACGATTAAACGATTCAGTAGGAGAGAATTATAACGTTACCATTTTAGCCAGTATGGAGGGTAATCCTACAAGTTCTTGCAGAATTATAAAAAGTAGTATTGGAGTTTCGAAAACAAGAATCCAAAGAATACCTGGCAAACATAAAAATATACCATATAAATTTAGGTTTGTTCAACATCTACACCCTTGGTAACGCTGAAGGTAGGTTCATATTTTGCAATTGGTACTTAAATATGTTAAATATAAAACCCACCTTGGAGACGATTTTTACTAAACGTTTCCTGCTTTATATTAGGATCAAAAACAAAAATTTTCATTTTCGAAGGTAAATTATCTGCTCCTAGACATTTTAGAAATGGTTGTGCCAGAATTATTAGATGACGTTTCTTTAGCTCGCTTGAACCAAATTCATTTCCAACAGGATAGAGCCCCATCTCACAATGCGCAAATTATACGCCCGTTTTTTGAAAAACAATTTTGGTAATAGATGGATTGGCACTAATAATCCGATAAGGTGGCCTCCTTGGTCTCCGGACTTGTCAGTCTTAGATTTCTTTCTATTTTTACTTGCAAAGTAAAATATACCAAACTCAATATGATAACATTCAACGTTTGACAAATGCAGTTAGAGAAGCTTTCAGAAATTTACAAGATCACCCTATTATTGTGCTTAATGCTGTAGAATGAATTGGAAGAGTGTGTGAAGCATGTATAAGGCAGAATAGTCATCGGTTCGAACATCTCTTTTAGTAATTTATATTAGGCTTGTAAAGTTGTAGGTATTATGGCAGAACTTAATAGAACGAATAAATTTATTCAGTCAAAGAGATGTGTGTGGATACCAAAAATATTCTAAAACTAATTGTCTCGACAGCCACAAATTTTACACATAGCATCAGAAGGTTCTAAAAGAAGGTGAATCTAGGGGAAGATTACTACAAGCACACAGAAAAGAGTGTTTCAAAGTATATCAACACAGTATACATAATCGTTTGGCAGTTCACCAGCAGTTTAAATTTAAGAAAAAACGTATATTTCAGTGAACAGGTACGCGTATCTAATGTTTAGGTACGAGGATTGTTCACCAACTGCGTAGTTTAGCAAAGAAAACTCCCGTTTTTAAAAAAAGGCAATCTATTCTTGCATATAGTCTCCTGTTCGCCCAACTCACTCGTTTTAACTATATTCCAAAGTAGCAATGCCTTTATTGTTGGTCGATGAATCCAAGTCCTCGAAATATCTGTTACCTCGAAATTAAACGAAAATATTTTACCACTCAGTCTTTTTTTTAAGCTTGAAAATAGATGATAATCGCTTGGAGCCATACCTCGCAAATAAGACAGATGAGCCACTAGTTCAAATCCCAATTCATAAATTTTGATCATTGCAATCGCAGACGTGTGAGCAGGTGCGTTATTCTGGTGCAAAAGCGTTTTATTATTTAGCAAATGAGGCTATTCTCTTTGATTTTGTTGTTAAGCTGTTGAAATACATTGGCATAATACTCCATTCATTGTTTTCCCTTTTTCAAAGTAGTAGACCAAGTACATTCTTTGATAATCCCGAAAAACGTTTGCTATGACCGTTTCTGTTGAGAAAGCGTTTTTACCGTCTTTTGTGGCAAAGAACCTTTATGTGTCTATCAGTTGGACTACTCTGTGGTTTCTAGGGTATAATGGAACACCCAGGTTTTATCGACTGTTACGAAACGACGCAAAAATCCGTTCGTATTGTGGCAAAACGTGCAAAAGGACGCGAGAAACACTCAAACCATTCAGTTTATGTGGCGATGTGAGCAACCGCGACACTTAAAATTCTGTGTATACTGTCATTTGAGATACCCAATATGCCTGATATCACGCACATTTTTACTCTACGGTCATACAATACGATACAGTAGACTTTTACAATCATATCCGGGGCCAAAGCTGTTTTAGGCCGTCCAGTACGCCATTTGTCGTTTGTGCTCTCACTACCACGCCTAAAATTGTCAATCCAAATTGGTAATCATTGAAGAGGAGAGGATTTCAATAGCGTTGATTCCAGCTCTGCTTTAATTTTCGTTGGTTTTAAGCCTGACAAGAGAAAGTGCTTTATCACTGCTCTCAACTGAGTTTTTCCATTGTTCACAAAATTACACGAGATGTTCACTTTGGCGTACCATCAAAAATAGACCAATTGACAGATCGATCTGTATTGTCGTATTTAACCTACTAAAAGATGATTATGCACAATGGTAAAAAATATTCCTCTAAATTCGTCTTATCCCTGTTTTAGGTCGCGTAGTTACCGGAAAATTCTCGTATGTATCGTAACAAAACTCTAGGAAAGCAAACATTTTATTTTTGTGCATAACAATAGTGATATTAACGTACTGTCATGTGCGTTAGATTTATCCATTAATTTTTTGTCTTTGTAGAACTACCTACAAGTTACGCAGAAAATTCCAGTAATTGTAAAGAAGGTGTAAAGGTGTTTTAAATATTGGTATTCCAACAATATTATTTTCGGCATCAAGCTACAAATTGAGGGGAAAGTTCAACTGAACCTCGCGCAATAATCAGAATAGTTAGAAATACACGAATATCCCTAATATGAGAATGAAAATATACTATGTGCGTGTTGGGTGCTTGTACGTGTATGCGAATGCATGTGAGTTTGTGAGTGAATTGCGTTTGGCAGTGGTATTTTGTGTACCTGTACATAGGATACGTGCTTATGCGGACGTCTGCGGAGGAGTGCGTGCATGTGCGTGTGCATGTGTGTGCATACGGGTCCGAGTACATTCGAATGGGTGTGTGCTTGCGCGTGTACGTGCTTGTGAGTGCATGAGCGTTCGTGTGCGTGCGAATGTGTACGTGGGCGTGCAAGAGTTTTCTGACGTTAGAGCCCCCGGCAGCATATCCTCTAATCCCCGCATTAGCATTCCAACCAGAAGCCGTCTCCGCCTTCCGCGGATTCTAATAAAACCGCGGACGCGCTACTGACGTTTTAATTCCGTTAGATCGCCTAGACTCTTTCCGCTCTTTGGAGAGTCGGGACCGTCCAGCTCTCATCGCATCCACCAGCGTTTATTACTGCCTCAAGCTGCTGTCACCTGCATGTTCGTGTAATTCATATTCCAGGCAAAATAATTAAAACCGAAGTGCAGGAAGCCGACAGGTTGAAATCAGTAAGCCGCCCGCAAATGGACATATTTCGGACATTCAGTTTAGTAGATTACAAGCTCCGTACGTAATTGTGAGTATTATTTTTTTTTTAGCGATACAGTACTTCCCATCAGTTGGATGTGGAAGTAAAATTAGTTCCTTTTAATATCTAAATACCATACTAATCGCATTTTCTCAGCAAACCTAAAGAGCAGAGCTGCCTAAGCAGTACAACAGCACCGACAAATCCCTGGACCGGAAGGGCTCCCACCCAGAAGAACCCGCATCGATTATTTTGTTTATGATACGTCAAAAAAATTTAACGGAAATAAAATAAATGCCGTGGGCATGAGATTCTTGAAAAGCGCATGCGGTTAAACGAGACGAGATAAGATGAATACTGAGTGTATAATGAAGGAGTGTGGCTAAGAAAAGACGATGATTAATAGGTGTAAAAGTAGGACACTACGTTGGTTTGGGTACATCAAAGGAATGAACAATACAAGGTTAACGATACAGATGTAGGTTGGTAAAGTTAGAGGTAATGCCGGGTCTGGTAGGCCCCGTAAAACTTGGCTGAATGCAGTAGAGCGTATGATAAAAGAAAGGAAGGTACGGAGTTTTAAAAATAAGGGCCATGTGAAAGACAATGTATAATCTTGCGGAAGTTAGGGAGGTATGCAGGGATTGGAAAGGATAAAGAAGGATTGAAAATGAAAGATAAACATGACGCAGGGATTGTCTTACATGCCCCACAAGGGAATGGCTTAGCTGTTTCTGTTAAATTTATTTCCAATAATTTCGTTATTATTAGGGGATGGATAGACAACATATTATAGTTTACAGTCTGCAATTCTTCAAATAGTATAATTTTAGAGTACCTAATGGCATACCACATACGCCAATTTACAGCACTTATCCTATTACGTTCACTGGGAGTGGATAAACATTATGGTTGGGTTTTTCTGTTTTAAATAAAAGTGGAAGTCGCAACGATAACAAGGGTTCATGTAAAAATGATTCAAAATTAGTAAATTGTCAAAGTTATTGATTGGATTTTGATATAAAATTTTTGTTTGTATTGAAGGGGACAGCCATTTTTTTGAGCGTAGCCTCTCTTAAGCCAGAATCAACAGTCGTATTGCTTATTCCGGAACTACACCAACAGATACCACTGTATCGAAATTAATATTATTTTCTATTAATTTTTCTACATTTGTTTGACTAGTTACGAGAATTCTGAACGACTTAAGTTATAATCTATATTTATTTTACCACTCGCTTGAAAAATGACGATTCCTTATTATTATTATTTTTTCTTCAAACGTCAAAATATTAGGTCATTGTTTGACTAAGTAGTTAGTAGGCACCAAAGTTTGGCATTTTCGTTAAAGCAGATTTTTTATTTACTGATGGTATTACTGTCGATTTGGGCGATGATCTCGGCAATGGCGCTGCTATTAGATTTCGTGCGTCTGTTTCCGTTGCCACAGTTTCGTTTAAATTTTAATATTGGGGCAGCATTCCCTTTTCTGTTGCGAATAAACTCTTCTATGTATCCTTCCGCCACGTAGGTCGACCTCCAACCTCACCCCGATGCAAACGAGGTCAACGAGGACGGGCATTATCGTCAACGTAGGATCCACCGAGGACTACAGGAGAGCCACCACCCTGGACAACATAAAGGTACAGTTTAACACCTATATGATACAGGAAGCCAGGCCACTGAAGATAGTGATCCGAGGAATCCCCCAGGAAGAGGACATGCTGCATCAGGTTGCCGAGGACCTCACCGCCCTCGGCCATCAAGTCCAGAAGGTGTCCCGGATGCAGGCGAGACGAGAACGCCGACCCACGTCACTGGTATTGGTTCAACTGGACAAGACCGCAAGAGCCAAGGAGATATTCGAGATGAGGACGCTAGGCTACCTCAGGATCTGTGTGGAATCCCAACACAAGAAGAAGGGAAGCGGACAGTGCCACCAGTGCCCACGGTTTGGCCACTAAACCAGCTGATGTTACGCCATCGCCAGATGCGTCTAGTGCGGAGGGCTCCACCACACCAGCACCTACCAGAAGTCCAGAAATACGGCAGACAACTACTGTAACTGCCAGAGACCACACACCGCCAACTACGGAGGATGTCCAACCCACCCCAAAAACACCACCAGGGTTCAACAGCGCCCCCAGACGACCAGCACCAGATCCACTACCAACCAGGATAGTGGAAGAAGACTTCAGCTACTCCCAAGCAGCATCAGCAACACCACCGCAAGCAGAAGCAGGAGCCCCAAGAGCCGCAGCCCCCCAGATCACCACCTCGGAAGAATACACCAACTTCCCCCTCGCCATGAGGATCCTGAGGGAAATCCGTGCCGAAAAAACCGTTCATGGATAGACGCCTCTTCAAGCCAACATCCCTCCACATCGTGATATGGAACGCGAACGGTCTTCTTCACAAGAAAGAAGAGCTAGCCGCCTTCATGAACCACCACAACCTGCACATGTACTGGTATCGGAATCACATCTACGCCCATATGGCAATCCGAAGATAGCAGACTTCACGCTCCACCGCACGACTGACCGAATAGGCGGAGCGACGGCCATCTGCATCAAGATCTCCATCGACCAACACCCACTGCCCACACCGAGGATGTAGAGGATGGCAACCAACGCCATCGGAGTCATCACCAGCACAGCCGGGAAAGATGAAATGACCTCCAACTCCCATGGCGCTTCAACGAATTCATACTTCCCTCACGATCGATTAGTAATGTAGCAAAGTACGCCTTAAACAGTGACCCGTATAAGGATAATAATAATACTTATTTCACCAATTCATGATTGTCTACACACGGATGTATAGGTACCCCAGTGGTTATAAGGTTATATATGGCAGTTATTACTAAGAGACAGACACTAAAAAAAATACAATTATTAATAAGAGATGAACACTAAAAAAAGGTACTAAGGACAAACGATTTAAAAACTATAAACACTATCAATAGTGAAGATCACAGAATCATTGACTATAGTTCAAGAACTCTTCTACATTATAGAAACAATTAGATCTAAGAAATTCTTTTTATTTTTTCGTAAACGTTACTAGAGGTTCGTTCTTAAAGTTATTTGGCAAATTATTGTAGATCACACAGTCAGCAAAATGTGGTGACCTTTTATATGCTGATAACCTACATTTTTTAACATAGATTTTGTTTACAGACCTCGTGTTCATGTATACTACCAGTTAATTTGAATTTGCTTAGATTTTTGTGAATGGAAGTTGCCATCTTAGCTATGTAAATGCATATTACTGTCATAATTTTATCTCGAAAGGTGTTTCTGCAAGAATGTTGAAATGGTAAATCAAACATTATTCTGATTACGCGTTTCTGAAGGATTAACACCCGCTTAATGTTTACGGCTTAGCTGCACACTATTATATTGTACGAGAGAATGGGATACACTATAGAGTAGTAAGCTGAAACAAGGTAATTAGTGTCCAGTTCAGTTTATAAACTAGTTATTGCATAACAGGGCTTTTGTGGATGTTTACAACGCTCATCTACATGGTAGTGAAGTCATAACTTATTGTCTAATAGTGTCCCTAAGAACTTTGTGTGTTCTACTACATTTAAAATTCTTGTATCTTTATTTTGTGGTATATTTAGACATGCGTATAATATTAGCATATTTTGGTCGCACCAGTTTTTAAACTTATTTATTACACATTCAGTTTTTATTTTAAGCGTACTTTCACATTCAGCGTCAACAATGATAGACGTATAATCTGCATACACATAAACTTCTCCAGACATATAGTTAGGTAAGTCATTAACAAATAGTACAAAAAGTAGATGACCTAGTACTGATCCCTGACTGATCCCTAAATTTGTTTTTACTATGTTGGAGCGAACTATACCCATAGATAAGGATAGCTCTCTGTCGCTTAAATATGACAATATTAAATCATTAATATTTCCACGGATACTCAGCCTATTTAACTTTTCTTGAATAAACGTTAGGTTAACTGCATCGCAGGCGGGTGAAAGGTCAAAAATAAACAATTGGCAATTTTTTTTTAATCAATGCTGTCGTATATTGTTTGGATAAAGTGTACAGTTGCCTGTTCAGTTTAAAATCCTGAACGTTGCATAATTTTAAAAATTTGACGACTTTTACGAGTACAGCTGATCGTATGAATCCCCACAACATTGCTATACCACTTCTATTTTGATATTTCAAAAAAATCTACTCTCTTGCATATATCTCGGTCTTAATGAAGGGTATGTGTGATAAATTTTGATGAACATTTCTCCTTTGATTGTAAACGACCGCACCTTTCTCGTTTTGCTATCGGGAATTGTTATTAGGATTAAATTTCCCATATCTTCAATGTCATCTGTATTCATTTTCATCATCTCGTCTCATCTGCATGCACCGGTTACTCCGATCAATAAAAAGCTCTGAATAAATCATATAACATTGGGAGGGCACAAAATTAAAACCGATTTAAATTTTAGAAGAGTCGATCGGCCTATTTCCACAGTTTCGAAATATTTCGAAAGCGGACTCTTCTTCCGTCATCAAGCTTAGTCCTGAGAAGGACTGTTTTCGCACTTGAGTCGAATTCATATGCTATGATTGTTTCTCAAGCACTTGACCACCCTCAGATTCAAACCTTGGTATCTTTCACTTACTAGCCTGACACCTTCACCGCTGAGCCACTGAGTAATACAATATAGAAGTTTATTGCGCATGTTGCGCCGTAACCTATTGCGCAGGTGTAGTTCGCTTAAGCTATTCGTGAATTATTGGAATCCATATGGGTTGCATTTGCACAGTAGCTTGGCTAATTGGATTTTCTGCTAGCGCGATGTTATGTGGCATCTGTTAGATTCCGAGGAGGACTACTGAATAGTCTACGACTAAGATATATATATATATATATATATATATATATATATATATATATATATATATATATATATATATATAAGCTATAAATAAGTGATTACTATCCACAAGCATGAGAATACTAACAAAAAAAAATTGGTTTCCGACGAGTTGTGTTCTCGTCCTTTGCCCCTATCTGTATGTTATTCCACTGAATACGGTGGGCTTCGTTCCAGACATGGTGATTCTAGATCTTTATGTTTCGCCCTTGCGGACGGTGTTCTTATGTTCCTGTGTTCCCTCTTTGAGTGCTGTACTGCTCTCTCCTATGTTTTCTGTGCCGCATTCGCATGGTAGGTTGCATACATAATTCTTGGAATTATGATCTTCATTGGGTGGTTTGGTTTTGGTTAGTATTCCCCTGAGTGTTCTGGTCGATTTGAAGGAAGTAGGTATCTTGTATTTGCTGCCTATTCTTCGTATTTTGTCTGAGGTACCTTGTATACATGGTATTATCGCTATATATTTAGGTTCTTCTTTTTCGGTTGTCATTTCCCTGTTTAGGTTGGGTGTTACATCGGGGTAGCCATTTTCTTTGAGTGTTTTAGAGATATTTCCTTTTTATTTGTTCATGTCCTCTTTTTCTGAACATATAGTTTTCGCTCTATCGTACAAGCATTTTTCCACGCCTAACTTCACGTTTTGATGATTGGAGTTATAGCGTATGTAACCCCCCGTGTGGGCACGTTTCCTATATACACTTGTCGTGAAAGTGTTATCATTCCTGTATACAAGTATATCCAGAAATAGCAGTTTTTGTTCCAACTCCAATTCCATTGTGAATTTTATGTAGGGTGCGCGATTATTTAGATGATGTGGGAATTCATCTAGCTTATGCTTGCCGTCTTGCCAAACTACGAAAGTATCGTCCACGTATCTAAGCCACATCCTTGGTTTCTCCATGAGTTCGGATATCGCTTGGGCTTCAATGTTTTCTATATATATACATATATATATATATATATATATATATATATATATATATATATATATATATATATATATATATATATCAGTTTCCACGAAAGTTCTCTACAAATGGAATTTTTTGTTATTAATTATTGGACAAAAAAATCTTTTTTGTCAAAAAGTTCTGCTTAGTTCAAAACTACTAAAACACCCAAGAATACTGTTTTTGACCTAAACCTATACGGAGGAAATCAAAAAGTTTTATTTTACTAAGAATAAACATTATCCATAATAATCAAAATAGTACACAAATATTTAACTAATCAATTTTTATTAACAAAAGTAATTATTTTTAAGTAAATGAATTATTCAGAACAATAAATCAGAATTCAATATTGAAAATTAGATTTAAACGTGGTCTTCAACTCTCTTTGGGATCAGTATGATTTTCATGCGTCCTGCAGTAGGCTGGGGAAATAAAAGAATGTCCGTTAGTAAATGTCAAGTAAATTGATATCTCACAAATCGGTTATTGAAAACAAAATGCCTACAAAATTAAGTTTAGAAGAAAAAATAGAATTAGTGTTAATTGTTGGTGATAATTACAAAACGTACAGAGAAGCTGCAGTGATATTCAATAACAGGCACCCGGAAAATCCTATTTCACATGTATCTGTGAGAAATGTCATTGTTAAATTTAAAATGACTGGGTCTGTTAATAATAACTTCAGGAGAAACCATGCGCGAAGAGTTAATCACGAAGAAAATCAGTTACAAATCATGCAAGCCGTTGTGGAAAAACCAAGAACTTCCTTAAAACAGATTTCGCAAATGTTACCAAATAATGTAGGCAAATCAACAATTTCGAAAATTTTAAGGTCTAACAAATTTCATGCTTACAAACCAAAATTTGTTAATACTCTCAAAGATAGGGATTTTATATCTCGATTAAATTTTGTGCCTGTTTTCAAGGAATGTTAGAAGACGATCCGTTTTTTGCAAGAAAAATACTTTTCACTGATGAAGCAACGTTCACATCTAACGGAGTTATGTGGTCCCAGAATTCTCGTTGGTGGAGTTCTGAAAATCCCAACTGTGTGGTTGAATGCCGTGATCAGTATTCATTCAAGACCAATGTATGGGCTGGCATTTTTCATAATCAAATAATTGGACCTTATTTTTTTCGACATAACCTCACTTCGGAGACATATTACCAATTCCTGAATAATCAAATTTTTGATGTTCTGCATGCAATTCCTTTGCATATTCGATCCACTTTATGGTATCAGCATGACGGGGCCCCATGCCATAGCTCCAGAATTATAAACGAATACCTGGACACATCATTTCAAGGACGCTGGATTGGAAGATATTCTGCAAACCCTTGGCCAGCCAGATAACCAGATCACCTGATTTGATACCCCTCGACTATTTCTTGTGGGGCTATCTCAAAGAAAGGGTATACTCTGAAAGGCTTTTTCAAGATATGGACCATTTGGAAAGGATTATCGCTGAAAAAATGAACCAAATTCCTGACGCAATGATCAGAAATTCAGTAAAGGATTTTGGAAGAAGAGCTGTTCTTTGTATGGAAAGAGATGGAGGACATGTTGAATTCTGAATAATTGATTTACTTAAAACTAATTTTTTTTTAATATAAATAGATTAGTTACCTAGTTTCAGTATAATTTTGTTTATTATGGATAATATGTATTCTTAGTAAAATAAAACTTTTTGATTTCCCCCGTATAGGTTTAGATCGAAAAAAGTTTTCTTTGGTGTTTTAGTAGTTTTGAACTAAGCAGAACTTTTTGACAAAAAAGATTTTTTTGTCCAATAATTAATAACAAAAAATTCCATTTGTAAAGAACTTTCGTGGAAACGCTGTGTATATATATATATATATATATATATATATATATATATATATATATATATATAACAGGGTGAATCTTATCTAATCCGCCAAAATTAAAACCGTGCTAGAACTCATCATTCTAAGCAAAAAAGTTCATATGTACATGGGTCCGGAAATGCTTCGTTTCCGAGATACAGGGTGTCAAAGTTGAAAAAAAAAATCGCGTTTTCTTCAATATCTTTCGACTGTTTCGAAATAGTTTCATGAAATTTCGTATAGGGTTTTTTTTTTGGGATGACAAATTCAAATTTGTGGTCCATTTGGTTATCGTTTCTAGAGGGCGCCAGTGGCAACGATTTCTACCCCTTTAAATCGTAGCAATTTTTTTTGCTACACTGTATGCCATTTCGGACTAGAAAAAACGATTCTCCTATCTTTTCTTCTAAAAAAAGTATATCTTAGTGATGTCGCTAGGAGCAACCCTTTCCGAGAAAAACGCTTTTAAAACTCATGATGCATACACATTTTCGGAGGGTATTTTTTTGACAGGTTTATCAATAGGAATTTTTAATTGTTACTAAGTAACTTACTTGTTTACTTATGTACTTATCATCTCTTTGCGTTCATTGATAATAAAATTTTAATAAAAAATCCATAATTAAATACGATAGAATGCCTAGACATACAACATGTATACTTTTAATATTAATTTTTTTCTTTTTTTAATGTCTTTTTCTCGAAAAGGGTTGCTCCTAGCGACTTCACTAAGATATACCTTTTTGTAGCAGAAAAGACAGGAAAATCGATTTTTTTAGTCCAAAATGGCATACAGTGTAGCACAAAAAAGTTGCAAAGATTTAAAGTGGTCGAAATGGTTGCCGCTGGCGCCCTCTAGAAACCACAACTAAATGGACCACAAATTTGAATTTGTCATCCCAAAAAAACCCCGTATACGAAATTTCATGAAACTATTTCGAAACAGTCGAAAGATATTGAAGAAAACGCGATTTTTTTTCAACTTTGACACCCTGTATCTCGGAAACGAAGCATTTCCGGACCCATGTACATATGAACTTTTTTGCTTAGAATGATGAGTTCTAGTACTTCTTTAATTTTGGCGGATTAGATAAGATTCATCCTATATATATATATATATATATATATATATATATATATATATATATATATATATATATATATATATATATATATATATATATACAGGGTGACCTAACTCGATGGCCAAAACGAAAACAGCTGATTCCTCTGGCCAAAAGGAACAAAAAATTGTTAATACAGGGTGTGTCTATTGTTGATGGTTTCCAAGATGTTAACTTTATTTTAATTTTTTCTATTTCGTGGACTTATTTTTTAAATCACGCTGTATCTTCCAAACTAGAAGAGTTACAAGAAAACACGTTAGGTGAAATTTGTAGAAGATGAAATTGCCTTAAAGAATATTGAATTCATTCGAGACAAACTCATCATTCAACATTTTTAATGACATAATGAATTCAGAAATGATTTTTTTTCAAATCCCAAGACAAATTTCCAAGAGGAATATTTTTTCAGTAGAGATGGATTTGATACATAGCCGATAAAGGGAAAACTTCCTTTTTTCATAAGCTTCACAACGATATGAAAAAACTTATGGTTGACGTACTAATTACTGAATTGTTACAGGAATACACCTCAGGAAAAACTTTTAGAGCATAACATTACCTTAAAAAATATGGTAGAGTAGATGAGAATTGACGATTTGTCCCTCACTTTTCAATCAATCTATACATTTACGGCAAGAAATACGTCTCCTTTACTGATATCTTTTCATCACCGTAGCAACGACTTGACATTAGTAAGTTAGTTGTCAAAATTTGTTTGCTATTACAGTTTTGCTGATTTCAATACGAGTTCTTTCTGTTGTAGTGATATTGTAGTTTAGTTTTTGAGTCTTGTCTTGTGCTTGTTATTATTATTGTTCTTGTTTGTGTTCGTGTTTTCCTTCCTGAGTCAGGTTTTCAAATGAAGAATATGCCGATATTCATTATTATTATGGTGTTGCCCAAGGGAATGCGAGTGAGGCTGCTAGACTGTATGCAGCTGCTTTCCCAAGAAGAATTCATCCAGAAAGGATAGTTTTCTCTAGAGTACACACTGCTCTAAGAGAGAGAGGATCTTTTAGGATCCTAAGAGATCAAGAGGAATTTCATAATGTTGAGAGGATTGACGACGTAATCCAGCATTTCGAAGCAAATCCTGAGACTTGCTTGCGGCGGTCATCAAATGTATTGCATATGCCACGAGAAATAATACGGAGAACTCTTAAGGCTGACGGAAGACGTGCGTATCACGTGACGGGAGTTCAAGAACTTTTAGATGGAGATCTAGGTCGGCGAATAGAGTTTTGCCAATGGTATCTCAATTCAGTTAGGAATGATCGAGATTTCCAAAAAGCAATCTTGTGGACGGATGAGGCCACCTTTACAAGGTCAGGCATCTTCAATATCCATAACACGCACGTCTGGGCACATGAGAACCCACATACTATGAGACCAAATAGCTTTCAACACCAGTTCAAAGTTAATGTTTGGGTTGGTTTACTCAACAATTAACTTATTGGTCCATATATTCTTCCAGATATGATATCCATTGCCACAGTCGCATTTCTTTTACCTGTCGGGAGAATTTGTATCAGTACATGCTTGCCTAACACATTTATCCAAGTGTATATTGTACAACCACACCTCACAGCCTTCCTCAATATTAAAGTATTCACTCACACCTCCTCTCACCCTAACATACGTACGGCTACCGTTGTATACTGCTCTTATTCCGTTTATTAGATATTTATTTACGCCATATTCATTTAATATTTCCTACAGCTTCTCCTAATTCACTCTGTCGTACGCTTTCTCCAGATCTACAGACACACGGTATAACTTTTTTACACTTTTCGATCATCTGCTGAAGAGCAACCATCTGATCAACACATACTCTCGCTGGCATTAAGGCACCCTCACGTTCCAAATTTTAGTTTGTGTAGTTTCTCGTACTCTATCAATCAATATTCTTCCAAATACTTTACGAGGTACACTGAGCAAATTTATTCCTCTGTAGTTATTGCAATTACTCTTGCTCCGCTTACCCCCATACAGTTGTGCAATGCTCGCGCTCTTTCAATCTCTCTGCACTTTTCCTTCCTCAAGGCATACATAGAATAGTTCACATAATCTTCGTATTAGGGTTGCACCTCCATACTTTAGCAGTTTACCAGTGACTTCATCTACGCCTGCTCACTTACCGTTTTTCAACCTTCCTACTGTTTCCTCTACCTGATTTATCCCAATATCCTTTTCAATTTAATTCATTAATCCTTTTACATTCTCCTTATTTAACCCTTCAGTCTTACTTTCCTCACTACTGTACAGTTTTCCGAAATATTCTTGCCAGCATTCCCTCACTTCACAATCGTCCCATACTGTTTCGTTGCTCATATTCATCACTCCTGCGGCGTTTTGTTTTGGGCCACGTTTTGTATTTTTACCCCATTCTAGAAGAGATTCTTGTTTCCTTCAAAATCGTTCTGCATTTTCTCTCTTTCCACAGCCACCACTTCATCTTTAATTATCTTCACTGCCGTCTCTTCTTTGTTTGTTAATATCTATACCTCATAAAATAGCTTTTTCTCAGTCTCATTTATTGCAACAATCCTTGCCACGTACGCATTTTTTTCTTACATATTGCCTTTTTTGCCAATTCATTCCACCAAGTACATTTTTTCTGTCTACCTACAGTCGCTCTTCCACATATCCTCACGGCACAATTGACAACGCAGTTTTTCAAGCTTATCCATGCACTCTCAACGTCATTTGTTCGTTCCATACTGTTTTATTCACATTCATCTCTTTACTCACAGCGTCTGCGCATTCCCTCTCGCACTATTATGTACTAGTTTGTCGACCCTAATTCTGGACGTTCGCCCTACGTTTGCTTTTCTTCTCCGTGTACTATCAAGTCAATCATACTTTTAGGTTCACCTCTTTATCGTGTATACATATGCACATTTTTGCGTTTAAACCACGTACTAGGTACAAACAGGCTCCTATCCACACAGATGTTCACCAGGCGTTCACCATTCTCATTCACTCTTTGGTTTCCGAACTTTCGTAGAACGCGCATATTCTCTCTTTACACCCACCCATTCGTTCATATCTCCTACTATCATCATTCTTTCGTTTGGCTTACATGCGTTGAACACGTTCTCTACATCATTCCAGAAGTTTTCACACTCTTGGTCTCTTTCTCGATTCACCGTTGGATAGCATGCAATAAGAAAAATTTTTCACAACTCCACTTTCTTTCTAACCCACATTACCGGAGGAGACACCAATTCGTACTGTTTAACACATCTTATCGATCTTTCACTTACGATCACCTCAACTCCTTTTGCGCCGTGCACTTCAGATTCAACTCCTGACCATAGTGCTATTCTGCCATCTTCCATCTCCACAGCATCCTTTCCTTTGCCCTTTGTCTCCGATACACACGGAATATCAAGCTGCCTTTCGCACATTACGTTCGCAATTTCAAATTCTTTACCATGCATATCTCTAACATTCCACATGCATACTCGCCATTCATTTCTTACACAGTCGTCAGCAACGGGGGTTGTCTGTTTCGTCCTTGACCGCCCCTTGTAGCCAGGCCGATCCGAGGCAATTGTATTGTTCTCCTCAGTAATACTATGGCAGTCAGACCAGTTACTAGCCAAAGCGTGTCACGGACGATTTAGTATTCCCTACTAACGGTATCGTTGTACCACCGGACAGTTATTTGTCTACCGCCCCGACACGTAAGGAAGTAAGAAGTAGAAATATAAACAGTGTCAAGAAAATGTGAATAATATAAGTGTATGCTTACTGTATGAATATTTAAATGTACATATATACATATACACCTTTTTTCGCTTACATACCTTTCAGTCACATTATGTTTCAATTAGATTGTTCCCAACGCGATTGTTGGTCCTCGTGTTACTTATCGGACCAAATGCTTTAATTATTTTTAATTTAGAATTCCGAGTTAGAGTTAGTCATTTGTTATTTAATTTAATATTTATTTATCAAACAGTTTTATTATTTTCATGAATTGTGATAACTGAAACGTTTCTATTTATTAAATTTCACTTTTATTTAATTGAAGGGTAATAATAAATAACGATAATGACCCTGTTAATGATTATAATTAAGGTTAAATATAGTTAAAGTATGGTTAGATTCAATTTTAAACTTGCTGTCAAAGATAAATATAATATAAAATAATATGAAATATATTGTTATAACTAAACTTAAAATTTCACATAGTACCAAAAATAAAAGTTAGATTAAGTTTTAAATTTGAAAACAATAAAAAATGTTCAAGAACTTACCAAGTAGTCTGCAATCTGTACCTAGAATTTACAGAGGTTTTTTTTTTATTTAGGGCTCTGCCTTGCATAGTCATATCTTTTTGATAACATATTTTTGTCAAAACAATTTTATGAATTTCAACAATCATTTGGTATGGCAATCCTAAATATTATTTACTCGCCTTTTTTATTTAAAGAGCCATTTCACACGTTAGAAAACTTCTGCTGTTTAGATTATTATCATTTTTGTTTATTATTTGTAATCAAACCGATAAAAATCTATTCAATAACTTCGTACTTCGTGTTAGATTTTTCCCTACGCGACTTGCTGTTATTTATTTGAGAAAAGAAAAATTATTTAGTTATTTTTAATTTAGAATTTGGATTACAAATTAGAGCTAGTTATTTGTTTATTTTATCTATTTATTTGCTTTTGTTTATACTTTGGATTACGGATTCGAACTAGTTACTTATTTTTATCATTTAAGCTAATAAAATGATTCTTATGCTTGGATTTGTTATAGAAAGGGGTTTGTTACAAGGACTAATCACATCTGGTATCTCCCTACATTTACAAATACCTATTTATGATTGTTTTGTACCCCACGTTACCGTGGGATAAAATAAGTTATTTTTAGTACTTCTATATAATTCATTGTTATTGCAATAATGTTTACCTGTTTGAGTTCAGTTCGGAGATAAAAGAGTGGTATTTGCGCTTTAAGTGTGCTTTACCATTTTACGAGTTTTAACAATCACATCTGGTATGGACTTAAAAGAGCTGTATTTTTTTGTAGAAATTCAATCCTATATCAATCGTAAAGTGTTTTTACGCGGCTTTTTTATTTATAAAGCCATTTTACACGTTACAAAAGTTCTACTGGTTAGATTATTATTATCCTTGTTATATTATATTATATTTAAACCGTTGAGTATAAAAATCTGTTTAAAACTTATCCTTACCGCACAGTACTTTATTGATTTAGAAGTTGTCATTTTAACACGCATTTGTTTCACTAACCGAAGGTAGAATCTGGGGCTACTTTAAACACGTCCTGTTGCTTTGACGACCCGACATATTTATGACCAAGACATTATTACTGAGAATGAAGAAATTGGGCAGGCGATGGATAGCAAAAAATGTAGCCTCAGTAAGATAAACTCTTTACTTGACATTGGCCGCTTCATTTGCTAATTTATCTAATTGGAATTCGAACATGGAAGAACCACAGTTGACCACCAAAAGGCACAGGCCCTCCCATTACCGCTGTGACAGAGAAAAGATTATGGAAGCAGATAACAAACCTAATTACGCTGTAATAAAGGCTCAGCTGAGGATTGGGTGCTCATTTGTAAAAACAACAATACACGACCACCTTCATCTGAAAAAAGTCGTAAGTCGTTTTGTACCCCATCATCATACAGGTTTTCAAAAAGCAGTACGAATTTTCCATGTAACTCTAACATTGTTTAAGAATGGTGGACACCAACTTTTGTCGTAAATTGGTACAGGCGATGAAACTTAGATTCCATTTTTCGACATAATAACTCGAAAAGAGAGCCGAGGCAACACCAACAATAATCAGAAAGCTGCGAGCAATGAAAAAAATAATGTATGCTGTGTTCTTTAGAAGTACCGGTCTAATGAGCGCTATTAAGCTAGAGGATCAGAAGACTGTCACAGCTAACTGGCACGTCGAACTCTGTTTGCCGGAAGTGTTTAATAAAGTTCCAAATTATCATAATAATGCTTCTTCCCACACTGCAGAGCTAACTCGGCAGTATTTGGCTGGAAACAAGATGAATGTAATCTATCATCCTCCCTACTCTTATTTCCTTGAATTGCAAGGAACTTATAAAAAATAAGGTTTTTTCCCGAAGATGAGATCCATGCTGCTGCTCGGTGTTATCTTATAAAGCTGCTTGGATTGCAGCACTTATGCTGTGGAAGGAAAGAATGACTAAGTGTAGCAGAAGGCAACTACTCTGAACATATCTAAAATACAATTTTGAAAAAGTTACACTGGTTCCTTTATTCTCAATGATAATGGCTTGTCCCTCGTAATAGGATATTATCACATCTATTATTTCCGAAATAAATAACATACGTTTACTAAACTCTAGGTCGCTTTGCATACAGTTTGGGATTTCAAGTACGTAAATAATTCCAATTTCGAAATTTTGATTTTGTACTGAAATGTAATTTAATATTGAAATTCAGTGCAAATTTTAAAAAAGATACAGTTGGACAATTGAGAAATTATTTCAAGCTTATTCACTAGAATATTAATTAAAACCAAATTTGAATTAGTATTGTGAGGTTTCGATTGTAATCCTATGTATTATGATATGAATACAGTTTATTTAGTGTCACCTTTAAACGAACATAAACCGGATGCTACCCAGATTTTACTGTATAAGCAGCTAAATAAAACTGATAGTCTGAGTGAGATGATCATTTATTTCACCCCTGTTTCCTCTTTAAGTATGATTCCACAGCACTTAGTTGGTTTTTTGTCGCTTTTATTCCAACCCTATGCAATCTCCTTTGTTGATGACATAAGATACGAGCGACCTACTAAGGCAGTAAACTTAAATATTCTAATAGTTTAAATAAAATATGTTTATAAACTTTCAATGATTACAGGGAACTTAACATTTTTGTGTTTACTTATTATTTATTGTTGTGTAAAATTGTTCTGTAAACCTGAGTAGGTAATCAACTACGCGCAACAGGTTTTCAAAATAGTTTTACACAAAGATCAGGATTATTAGTCTAACAACATATATCAACTTAAAACATCAAATTTCCGCTAAATAACTGATAATACCCGGAAAACGAAAACAACGTTTGGGGTAAATATGAAGGACAACATTTTCAAAACACACAAGATCCTAATCGATAGTAACTAATTACTATATCTAATCTAAGATTCCATCGCAAAGAGGGTAATTAAAACATCCCCAAAAGGCTAAAGTATACTGGGAAGTAGTAAATGAAACGAGATGCATTGTAACTTCGCGTTGTAAAACGATGTTTAAGATTAAAAAAAAACTGAAATATTAAGAGATATTAACGTCTGCATATTTAATAAAATATTATTGCTAAACATAATAACATGACAATGGCCAAAAAAACAGAGACACAATGCTCTTAATAAAAGGTCATCATTGAAAAAGTACTATTAGACTGCATTAAAACTTTAGGAAAAATTTACAAAACGGTTTTTCATAATTCATCTCCAGCCTTATTAAAGCTTTAGCTCCAAATGACATTTACTTTATTCAAGTTTCAGTTACAAAGAATAATAAAATCCTTCAATATAAACTTCATTGCAAAAGTTTCACAAAGAACTAGGGACATATCTTATATACGTGTTTACCTGTTTTCGTTTAATGTTTATTTCCCTCTATAAATTTTTAATTCAAAATTTTTATTGTCAAAATTTTATTTCTACGGATCTAATTTTATAGCCCACAATCCAATATGTGGCGGTTCCCCCTTTTCTTTTTCAACAAATTTATTTAACAGTTATTTTAAATATTTTTGTTTAAATTCCTCGAAGGGAAGTAAAAAACCTTATACGTTCAATATTGAGACTTTTAAGAGATTTTGTATCATACATTTAAAATTCCATCACGTACTGTTTACATTTGAGTTTATTTTACACTTAAATTGATTACATGAAGCAAAGGCGCATCAATAAAATTGGAAAGTACATTTTTAAGTTATGTCTTTTAGAAAATAACCTTTTTTTTTGTTAAACAACACAATATTGAATAAAGTTATTTGAGATGTAAAGCTTTCTCATAACTATTGTGGTAAAAAGTTGATTCGAATCCTATAACGACCAATTGATTCTCATGTATGTGTGATCATTATCGTATCCACTATTTTTATTATAATTTATTTCCAACAGCTTTCTGTTTGCATCCATTTTTGCTTTCCGCTTCATGACTGATCACTGCCACAACTCTTAGCCAGCAAACAGTAGCAGCATGAATCCATGTTACACAATTTCTAAGGAATTTCATTTCAGTTAAGGGTGGGGAATTTGACACAAATTACAAGCACTCCTTATGTCAAGAACAACTGCCAAAGTACATAATATTACACTATAAAATTTATCCCACGTGTAGATGATGAACCATGATCTATTTGTAATAAAAATTTTATAAAATTCACAATAAATTGAGAAATTTTTGAGAAAGAAACCGTTTTGCGAGATGATATATTATTTGCATCAATTTACAGTTACCATCATACCATACATACGAATTGGTATTAATAATTGCCCAACGTAGAAGCAGATTGAACTTGAAATGTAAGAGCTGTTCGTCATTTTAGCTAATGCCATCGTTTCTTATGACAACAAAAGTGGCGGTACAATTTAAACATTTTTAGCAGTTATAGAAAGTTCTCTAGTAGATGGCACTCTTCCGACGTAAAGTTGATCCATTTTACAATTTCAAAGGCACCATTCATTGAAAGCTTGTGGATTATGAACAATTTCAATTTTTGATTTTATAGTAACGTATGGCAACTTATCACTTCAACACAACGTGAATTATCTTCTACAACCATAAATATAATATTTTGGTAATCCAATGCAAGGGGTATAATGCACAATGATATGTTATTTATTGTACATAGTAACATTATACTTGTTGTTTATTCAGGTACAATTTTCACATATTTAAAAATTATTATTAACTAGCCCTTCGCGCGTTCCTGCGATCTCAGAATGGGGGGATATTAAAATTTTGTTATACACGTATCTCATAATTTTAATTGAAGGGTATGTTTACCATTTTTCAAGTCAATCGACCCATGGAATAAAAAGTTTCACAAAAAAATTCAACTCCCCATTTCACCCTCTTAGGGGTGGAATTTCGTAAAACCCTTTCTTAATGGATACCTACACTTCACAAAGACATGTAGAGTAATATAATAATATAATAATTCACATATTTAGATTGAAAATATTAGAATGTATGTCTAATAGGTAATGTGAGACCTTACGAAACACGAGGAACTTGGAATACCAATTACCTACAATAAGCGTACCACTTGTAACGTGCAAAAATCGATATAGGATCGATTGTATTATTTTATCTGGTTACTGTTTCTAATAGCGACCTTAAATAAGTACCTGTGACTTAAACGTTTAGTAATATGCTTTAAGCTTGCTAGTTTCTATATTCTGTACTAAATGATTTAAAATTTCTGTATTTACGATCTTACTAATGAGTATGGTGGATTAAATGATATACAAAATCATTCCTGTAGTGTAGTTAAGTTCTACTTTACATACAATTTTATTTTAGGACGTGTACGCGATTACATTACACGAAAATTATTTCTCTCTCGTATCTACTTCTGTATTTTAAAAGTTTACTCGTTTTTACAAAATGTAACTTCAATTAATACCTATAGCGCCATCTCTTAAATGAACGTAAGTTCTGGTTATTTTCTACATTCTTAGATTTTATAGGTACCTGTCACTTTGCTGAATCACCACTAGATGGTGAAACCATTATAAAACTGCATCATGCTTTATTTTGAAAACAAACATCTGTTAACAATATTTAAATGTGGTAACAAATGAAGTTGTAAATTGTATCTTGAGGTGTTGGCTTTTTGCTCAAAATCGCCATTGTTGTAGAAGAGTTTCTAGGAAATTTTCTTGTTTCTATTTACTAGATGCTAAGCATCATTTTTATGGAAAATTTTCACTATATAATATCGCTTTGTTGTATAAAAGTGATATAATCGCTATTTAAGGCGGATGTAATAGAAATATTTCACTACACCTACACATTTTGGTAAGCCGTATTATATCTTGTTAACCTCGTTATAATTAAAACTTCTCTTTCAGGTTTCACACACAAAAGAATTTCACATTCCTTCAAAGAAATAAGTGTAACGAATTGTTTAAGACATTTAGACTACCGCTCGTACTCGATCTTAGAGGTAACACCTTATCACTGAATAAACATCGTTTTCATTATTTACTTTCGTTTTAGCAACTAACTTGGGTTTCCATAAACCTACGTTCCTATATATTTAAGCTTTCACCTATTGAAGTGTCCACATAACTTTACCGTTACGAATCCAAGTTCATGTTTACATTTGGTTGTCTTGATTAATCTTACAAGAGTATCCGTTCTGTACTTCTTTGGCTTATTGTTTGGATTGTGTTGCTGATAAACTGCGATCAGCTGTAGCTTACGTACTGGGGTCTGCTTGCTCGTTGCTTGGCTGCTTTGAAAAACTCATAAATAAATTGCTTTCTACAACGAAAGAAGTACATTTACTTTAATTCCGTTAACAAGTATTTGACAAACATCTTACCTCTGAATAAGACTCGTACCTAAATTGCCTTCAGCAGGTTACGATTGCCTACAAGGAAATTAAATATATTTATATTAGTGATATCAACAAGTATTTGTTAAACATATTTACCTGTAGTGTAAGTTCGGTGTCAGTTGGAGACCCGCCTGTAGCTAATTCTAATACTATCTCTCTCATGTACAATTGCTATATGTTCATTAACCATCCTTTAATATTTCACGCACAATCAACAGTCTTTGAATAACTTTGATTAAAGTTGGATTTGTATGCCACACCCATGAATGTATAACCTCCATTTTGAATAATTACCTTTGTACTACTGGTTCTGTAGTCGTACGCAGGAGCATTGCTTCAACTGTATACCAGATGTAACTTTTTATGTATACCAGATGTATTACTGAATCTGTTACTCTGTTGGTGCGAGATTTCGTGCTAGTTTGAATTACTTGGTAGCTCAAATATATAATATTCTTTTCTTTACTCGAATATGGATAAGGTTGCTGGGACCAATTGCTGTTTCTATTTTTAAATTGCTTAATTACTATTTTTCTTTGTTTCTTGAAATAAAATTGGGACTGAGCAAGCTTTTCCAATTGTATTTATGTAACTTAATCAAAAAGGGGTTTGTATTCAGTTTTGTTATACGAAAGGCAAGCTGAATTATGTTATTATTTCTTTCTTACGAGTAACTGATTTAGTAAGTTTATTAAATTGGTCTTTTCAGGGTAAGCTACGTAAGATCTTACGTCGGCCGGATGGGGCATTGTTTGTTTTGGTATTCTAAACTGTAAATTCTTGTGGGCGTAAATGCAAGCTCACGACTTGCCCTCGTCAAGCCAATGCTAACTTATATTAACTTTTTTGATAAATTTTGGCGACGGTAGTGTTTGTTTTGGTATTCTAATCTATAAATTACTGTGGGCGTAAATGCAAGCTCACGACTTGCCCTCGTAAACTTATTTTAATTTATATTTTATTTTCTTTTGGTGTGAATTGTGGAAATAACGTATGTACTGTATATAATTTGTTTCGTTTATTATTCATGTTTATATAGCTATATAATAATATCTGGCTTATTGCCTCCTTTGTTGGGAATTCCAGAAAGGAAATACATTTACGTTTTTTGAGGGAATTGTTCACTTACTTATTATTCCTATTACTTACTTCCTGTTTCAAGCTTTACATTTCTGTTCATTCTTTCTTTAAAGCTTGTGGCGCCTATTCCGGTTCTTTCCTCTCTAACCAAATTCTTATTCCAACTATATTATCGATACTTCCAAAACAACCACGCAATCCGGGTCTTCAGACCGTTTGATTGCGTTTTAGCCGAGCTCATCATTTCTCCTGTATTTGTGCCGTGTGCTGGTTAGACACGTGGCACACTTTTTCTCTGATCGGAATTAATTATTTTCGCAAATAATATTTCAGTACAGTTACTGCTACCTTGAAATGGCTGGAAAAGTATTCCTGCCTAATGACGTGCAGGTGTCAAGATTTCTCTTTCGGCCGAATGATATCTACAGATATGAATTTTGTCATCGTAGATATATAGAAGTGCTTTTAGAGTGGTCTGGAGCGGTGACAGGGATGTTAATAAGGAACGTATACACCATGTAATATATACCTGATTCATAGTCTCACGGATACTAAATAGTACTTTATTGCTTCATTACTGTATTTTAATTAAACACAATACATTTTGGAAAGATTATAAACTGTTATGTCGTGGTACAAGTTGCGCTAGCGTTACTTGGAGCTGTCTTTTTGGTTTCCTTGACCCTTTTTTTTTCTTTTATTCTGCGCATCCATGATGTGTGGAGGATCAACACATCGCAAACCTCGTTTTAGATTGCTTCGTATTATTTTTGGGAAAATGCTAGTTTTGAGAATGGTGACTAGTTTCTCTTTCATATTTGTTTTACAAAACATATTGTCACGTGCAATCCTTTCTATATATGATGGCGGTTTGTCATTTATAGAAATAACAAAGCTACAAATTTCACGTTGAATAATATGCAACTACCTTTAGATAAAACATTTTTATCTACTATCAACATGTAATGTCAAGTTTTACGACATTTAATGGCATATGGTAATGTCTTACTTTACCGCACTAGTTCGGTAAAGTATCACTTCACTATTGCGGTAAAGTAAAAGTGAGAATAAAATAATTACTGAATTAAAATCTAACAAAATTTAATGAACTATTTATTATAAACATTAATAATAAAATTCTTGCTATTAGAAATCTTTAAACCAGATGTAGAGGCAACACTAACGTTGTCTACAGAATTGACAATCCAAGTTTGGTTAAACATTACAATGACAATTATATAATACGCCTGCTTTGATAATACCGTTCTTAATACATTTCGCTGATTCAATTACTTATTTCTCTATATAATTAGAACTGTTGATAGTAGATAAAACGTTGTACGATACGCGATGGGATAACCCATCAAGTATCGTAATATGAAACATTACGATACTTAAATCGTAAATAACTATTACATAAGCATACATGAAGATACAAAAATGAACATTTCTAACCTGGTAATAATATTGTGATAAAGTGCCATTTTTATATTCAAGGTTTGGATTAATTTTTCCATACTCAATTGCTTCGGAGGTAAAGTACTGTGAAGAAAGAATCGTCCTCGCCAAAAAATGGCAAGAATTGTATTCTCTCCTCTTTATAACTGTTCCAAAGTTGGAGGCTGTCAAATTTACTGCTCCACAGTAAGTTTAGCAAATTTCATCTCTGCTCTCTGGTGTAATCTATCAAATGAAGAGTTCACTATAAAAACATACAATAAGAATCAGTTATACATTACTTTCAATTTCTCTAAACGCCTCTTTCACTCATTGCTATTTTTTTTCAATTACGTTTCTTTCATAATTCAGTTTTCTTTTATATGTTGACTGTGAAGTCTCGAATTTTTTTAACGTCTTTCCTGGGCTTATCTTAGAAATTATTAGAAAAAGGTATTAAAATAAATTAAGGCGAGTGCCTGCATTATACCGAAGGGCCGACCAATAAGACCGAGTCTGAAATGAACTTCTTTGAACTAGGTTCAGTCTCTGGCCTGCATTAAATTGATCCAGTACGGACATGAATAATTCAGTTCAATTGTTCGTCTCGTTATCGATAAGTAAACCAGCCTAGCGTATAACAAGACTAAGAGTTTCTAACTCAATATGATTATAGCAAACATCATATACGTACTTTAGTAATTACGGTGAATCAATCCGAAGAGGCCTAATGTCTGTATTTTATTGAATTCTGGTGCAGTTGCATTCATAAATTCGCCACAATAATAATCTTTACAAAATAAATGATTAGAAAATGCGTGGCTTGGTCCATTTCCCAAATTCCCAAATCAGTGATGCGATATCACCATGGGCATTGTCATCTATTTCTTTTTGAGTAATTTTCAGTAACTACCTGCATACTAAAACAACCACCCGGTAATAAATTGTTTATATTTTAAATTGTGCGTTTCTTCACTACGTCAAAACCTTCCGCAATCATACATAAAATTTGTCTATCTTAAAATTTTTAAATGGAAACACCTAAGTATTGTAAATTACAACGGAAACTGACTAAATTCGTAACAAAATGGCGCAAACCACATGTCGATATCTTTTGTCTAACTCGAGGTATACGTAAAAACGCGTAAACATACGTAACTAGTATTGGCTCACACTATATTAACACTTCAAATAACAAAATATATGAAAAGAAGATCACACACATTAAATTAAAATTTAAATGTTTTCCATCATTGTCCACACAAAGACGTAATCTATCGCGGGTATTCATAAGATGCAGCTGGAGGATCGGCTTATTGGTCCACCCGGTACAACTGCCGCCTAATCACGAACTAAATAATACCAATTAGAAGTATAATCTCAAAATAAGCACATACAGAAACAATTAACGAAATGTGAAGTAAAGCTGTTATTTAGGGAGGATGCGTATTTATAAGTCAGGAACTTCAAGATAAACTGTAGTTCATAAGTTCAGATTAGTCGTGTCATACAAGGTCTAATTTGGTTATAAGTGCAAATCCAAATATACATGCGTGTAAGCTTACCTGGTAAATTATAGTTCATAATCGTACTAACGCATAAATGTTAACAGCAAATGGCTAGATTCTGTAAATAATCATACTGTTACTTACTTTATGACACAAGCGGTCAATTGGCAACTCACGCCTTAATATATGTACAAACAGGTGCACGCGGAAAGACAATTATAAAAAATGAACAGGGATGACAACGCAGCCACGGTCAAACAAGGTGACGACAAAGAGACTGAGACTACTTCAAGACCTCACTATTAAAAATAGACCAGAAAGTAAAGGGCCAACCCGCACTAGACGTCTGGCAGGCCTACCGAAGTAAGCGGGTTGCCCAGCCAGCTACACTGGAAATGGGCGAGGTCGACATGAGGAGTAAAATGATTGAAAGGTAGTTTCAGGCACTTTTCATGTACCATAAATCCAGAACTAACAACGCCCAATTCAGGAAAAAGCGCCACCACAATCTTAAATTTTTCTAAAATAGTCAGGCGGGTGTTAAAATCCTACCTGGCTGTGAAAGGTACTACTGCAGCGTACTCAGTAAAATCATACACTACTTAAGTTCAATCACACTTTAAAAGAAATTTGTCCCAAAATCTTTAAAAAATTTTGAAGCATACGGATCGTGGTAAACTTATTGATCACACCCTGTACATATGAACAATCCAAGTTATAAACATTATTTGAATACTTTCTAAAGTAGCCCTCGTATACATATAAATTGATCATTATACATTATAAAACTCTGAATTAAATGAATATTAGCCAATCCAGAATATATATATATATATATATATATATATATATATATATATATATATATATATATATATTATACTGTTTTAAAACCCCCCACACTATTCTTTATTTTATCTAGTTTAATTTTTAATTTAATATTATATAATTTATTTATTATTATAATTATTTGAAATTGGAATTATTTTTATTATGGCTAAAACTCTAAATATTAAAAATACATTTTTGGAGAACATGAGACTCATCAAAGGGGATAGGGATCAAAATTTAGAAGAAACTTTACTTTTAAAATTATAAAATAAATGATTATTAATTTGAATTATATTGATTTTTTTGAATACAATAATCATAGTTAATATGATTAAAGCACATTGAGTTAATGTCCTATTATTTTTATCGTATCTAAATTGATCAAGTAAATTGAATTATAAATTTTAATTCGCATTAATACCTGTGTCACACCCTGTACATAACAAAATTCTTCTAAAAGTATACGTGGGCATGCGCTGTGAATACGCAAACATGTGATTTGACTACAACAAAAAGTGAAATTTGACATACAAGTAAGTTCGAATTAAAAACAATATTAATATAAACCATTTAAATTTTTAGAACAAATAATATTCCCTTTGAACATGCATACATGTTGTTGCACATCATGATTATTACAAAGGATTGAAATTATGAACATAACAATAAAGTATCAATGTCAACAATAAAGTACTCACATAAAATGTCCTCCTTTTGTGGGTTACTGCTGCTGAAGTTGATTGAAGACAACAGCTCCTGCGAACTGCAACTCTGCTCCTCGAACATCCAAATTTTCTTTTATATAAACAGCTTATACACTTAGGTAAGTTTCACTATTGTTATTATAATATTGACGAATCTTTATTTTTAGGCTCATCACTTCTTCTTAAATTAATTTCAAAATAAGTTTTGAAAAGCATGGATCGTTGAAGGTTGTTATAAATTAAACACACTTTCGATAAACAAGGTGTATAATGATAAGAACACGAAGACAACACAATTAAATATCCATACTAACATAAACAATATAAATTTAAAAACAAACAATGTCGAAACTGCGGAAATATGTTTATAACTTATCGAAAACCTCCGATTTGAAATTTAAAAAGGTAAACTAACCTTAATTTAATTATTTCCCGAAAAAAGACTATCACTTGTTTCGTTAACACTTCCGATACTAAATCGCACTTTGTTATTTTACCGAAGTGACGTTATTTTGTTTAAAAAAATTATTTTCAAAAATTTGGCAACACCTTATTTTGGCAAGTTGTTGAAACATAGAAAAATTAAGAGAGTTTGTGAACCTAAAGCACTTGTATTTATATGATTTTGGTTGACGACCAAATCTTCGAATGTTCTCTATAGTTACCAAGAATATTTCCTAAATTCTGATTGGCTACTGTAATTTTTACATTACGATATTTCTTTAAAACCTCATAACTTTCGCCTCCTTAAACATTTCTTAAAACTAATAACATTTTCATGTTCTACATAATTTTCTCTATAATTTGAAACCAAACACGAATTAATTCCTACACTTAATAACTACGTTAATTTTTACACTTATTTATTGAATTTACGCTAATTTTATGAATTTTACAGTCCTGGAAATGACCTCTACATGAATAGGGGATGCTACTACACCCAAATATTCATCTTAAACATGCCTACGGCCAATTTGAGAGGAATATTATTTAAATTTTACCAATACTCTTAAAAACTAAAATTAACAAAATGGACATAAATATAATGAATTGTAACATGAAATTGAGGCTACCTTACTATTTTTGCCTCTACTAATTTATTGTATACAAATTGTCTCAATTTAAAATACTTTTTACAAAAATTTTATGCGAGGAAATAACATAACCTCATATTGTTTATATAATTTTAATGTAAAATTTCACACTTTTAACCACAATAACTGTTAGTATAAGTGTTTAAACTTAATGTTCAAGTCACCAATTAATTTATTTTACCACTTTCGTAGGTTCATAAGTTCTTCTACGACTAGTGTCGGAATGTTGTCACTCACTAGTTTAAGGTCATAAAATGTTGATTAAACACAATAATCCCAGAGCTGCTGCTTGATTTATGTTTTATTGTTACTCACTAATGTATTTAATCTGTTCTTTCATAATTTTTGCACTGATATGTGTTTAACGCACTAATACGAATGTTTTCAATAATCTTGGCTGCGTACATGTAAATTGCGACATTGATACCAGCCTAAATCTAGTTTTAACATTATTTCTGTCAACCACAACCTGTATCACATGTCGTCGGGGAATATTGTTTTAAATAAACTTACTAAACTAAATGAAAACTTGAATTAAATCAAAACGATAACAAACATACCCTATACTTCAATGTACTGTGCTGTCGATTACTTATTTATACTAAAATTATATTAAGAAATATTTAAAACTTACAAACCTTTCAATGTTTATCAACCATTCTTATCTAGAATTATTTAATGATATGTACCATTTTGTACGAACTAAAGAAATACTTTACTATGCGACTTACATAGCTACATGCATGTAATTTGAATCATCTCAATATATATATATATATATATATATATATATATATATATATATATATATATATATATATATATATATATATATTTCTGTCTAGTATTATCTGAACACTTTCTCTTTAAAATCGTATTTAAATATTCGTCAATGTCAGTAAATTTTAATAATTCAAATCTGGAATTTCTGCTAAATAAAGTATCTTGTTATAGTGTTCTATATTTTAGTGACAGTAAAATAATTCTAAATAATTAAATTTTGTAATCGATCTGGCTCAATAAGCAGCTTCAGATCAATCATTAACCCAAAATATTCAAAGATAAATTACTACTTAAAAGTTGTAACCCGCGATGTAATTTCACACAAGGTAGCAATAAAATTTTATCACATTTCAAACAATAATAAAAGAAATTAGTTAAATAACGAATCTGTATTACCAATCTTCAAAACAGGAAAATTACAGACATTGCTTTGAAAAGCACTAACCTAAAATTCCTAAATTTTATATACTAATCACATAAAATCCGGTGAAAGAGTTTGATTATCTTTATATTTGAGTCACATTAACCACGAACAATAAAATTTCTAACGATAATCAAACTAAAAAAAATTAAATTATTCTTAATTAACTTTGGTAATCTCTTGTCCGGTATAACATGATGTTCACTCGCGCCTAACACGCATATAACTGTGTGTCACAAGAAGTATTTACTTTCACTTGAATATAAGAATTCTTAGATGCTTTTGTATAATCGATTTCGTACTATTAACGATTTCACATGTACTACAATCAATGACAATAATGTCCACTACTATCTAGCTTAATCAACACACTTTTGTTTTGTTACCTAAAGGGTTACTTTAAGTTTCTATGCTTAATACTTTTAACTAAATATTTGCTGATGTATTTTTAAATCTGCTTCAACACTTTTCAAAATTATTTAAAGAAGAACTAGTGTTTCCTTCAATTCACAATATATCCTTCTATTCGTAAATGTTTAAATACTTCATCTCCAATATGGGCGACAAAACGTCAAAGAATGTTCGCTCCAAAACCGAAATCGACCTATCACAAACGAGGCTCCATTGCGTCTCTTTGCCGAGTGGATTGGCCGAAATGGGACTAAAGCAAAAGATACGAAGAGAATTGCTTTACAATTATTCATGTTCAAATTCACTCCCTATACTATCCAGAACTTGATTCACCTTTTTATAAAAATTTCTCATGTGAACGATTTTTCTTTGCTTACAATTTAACAAATTCCAACACTAATTTGTCCTTGAACACTTATTCCATTTTTATTATTGCGCAATGTTACGACATTTATACAAGTAAAAAGATACACACATATTCCTTCCTACACATTAATACAATGTCAACATATCATAAATTCACTCACTCAGATGACTAAACCATTTTCTATCGGAACCGCAGACAAGTGGCAATTCGGTAGCCTTGAACCATTGTCGTTTCATTAGAGATTTTGCCAAAACATTATTTTTCAATCAAGTTTAACACTTTCAACATGAAAATTTTTGTGCAACATTCAAATACTCTTTATTAAAATTCCAGTGGCGTAGCATTTACACCAATTTACATTCTGTATTCGTGAAAACTCACTTAATTTACACTGAAAATACATTCCATACGTTCATACGTTAACACACGATGCGTCAAAATAACCATACAGTAATCGAGGATATATGGTTTATTTATGTGTTGATGGTGGTCGTATAGGATAAATCTTTCCGTGGAATGTTTTGTTGTTTTAATAAGGGTTAGCTGTGAGGATCATATAGATTGTTATGGGAGGAGGAAAGGTTCGGTAGGGAAACAGCCAAGAATTGTCTGGGCAGTAAGTAGACCGGATATGAGAGGGGAGACTAAACGCTACATTTCATGAAAATGAACTTGTAAGGGGGTGAGATTGTAGATAGTCGAAGTTAAGATAAAATTCTCTATTAATATCACCTTAAAAACGTTCCATCTACCGTAAGAACTATGTGATAACAGGGGTACAAATAAGAATAAAAACAGAAGTCGTAAGGAAGTTTCTGTCCAATAACAAAATTAACTGATTTAAGAATTATGCAATCCGACTATCACCACCGCAGGCAGGTTGGTATAAGCACATCAATACAAACTTATTTTGTTTAACAATCGCTTACCGGTTCACAAAACCACGAGGATTGTTCACATCGTGTAACGTGATAAATCAAGTTTCAATTAACTTTTAACCCTCTTCTCTGTTTCGTGGGAATCATTTCTTCTATTTCAGAACTTCGTTGTGAATTTGCGTATTATTCTTAAATAAACTCCGTGATGTACCCATTAACTTTATTTGTAGCTTTATTCGACATAAACTTCAACTTTCCATACAGCGTGAGTAGTTTCTGCAAATAATTCAAACCGTGTCTTAATACACTTACTTAAGGGCAAAGTGACAACCGCGCAAATCTTTTAACACAATTTAGAGAGAAGGCCTGTCAAAAATAATATTTTCTTCCCTTACCCCTCACCCCCTCGCCCCCTCACCGCATCCCCCGCGCCCCACCCGCAACCCCCCTCTCTCCCTCTTCCACACCCCCCCTTTCTCTCTCTACGTTAATAGTAAGTTTAAAAATTGTCAGAAACATTTAAAAATTGCACATATTAATGTACAATCTTTGATCACACACTGGGAATAATGTAAAAACATCCTCGCAACCAGCCAGGTTGACGTAACAATTTCAGAAACTTTTTAAACATTATTTGTGTTCAAATTTATTCGAGCTTGAAGGGTATACGTTTTTTAGAAACGATCGCCATGGTAAACAAGGAGGAGATTCGCCAGTGTACGTTAACAACAACTAACAGTGTGATATTCTCCATACTTACTCAAAATTATTCAAATAAACCGGAATTTATAATTTGTGCTCTAAAAACTGAGAAAAATAAATTCCTATTTAGTGTAGTGTATAGACTCCCTAAATCTCAAAATTTTAAAGAGTTTTTTGAACTAATTGAAAATGCGACATTACGTTTTGATAACGTTCTGATTGTGGGTGATTTCAAGTGATAATTAATTGCAACTGATGTATGCCATGTCAAATCTTAATTATACACAACTGTTAAGATCACAAAGAGCTCAAAATAATTGAATAAAATACATTCTAAAGCTAAACATTATGACAAATACAATAAATTGTCAATTCTAAAAATTAAAGACCTTCAAGACTTCAGAATAGTGACCATGTTGTTTACAGCAATTAAAAACAAAAGCCCAAATTATCTTTACGAATGTGTAACTTTCTCCAGAGGTGCGACTAGTTAAAACAATAACTATAATATTACCCAAATATAAAACTGAACTGTACGCGCAATCGTTTATTGTCAAGGCCATAAAACTTTATAATAATCTAAGTGAAGAAGTGAAAATTTCATCATCAGTGAATATGTTAAAAAGAAAACTCAAAGATGTTTTATTTAATGAATACGATCGACGGAATTCACCTTAAATTTTTACTTTTTTGCCATAGGGAACCTCATTTTTGTTAGCACAATAATATTTCTCTCTAATAGGGTCGCATCGCTCTACATTGTTAATGGCATGTTTCGAGTTTTGGGTGCAAACGATATAAAAAGCAGTGGCGCCTTTTCTCTCTCTTCGGGTAAATTATGTTTATTACTTCTCAGAATAAAGTCCTTATTATTAGTTACACCCATGCATCCAATGCCTCCGTCGAACTGATCTCCGGCATTCCTTTTAATCTGTTGCCTCTGACCTATAGGGTACGTAACAACGGTTAGCAGAGGTAGTGAGACTGCTGTATTCATTCTTATTTAGGCCGAAAGAAGAATGTGTGCGTGAAACAAAATTGTAAATTACATAGAGTATGCTAACGGTCATAAAACAAACTTGTGTGGGGCACAAAGGCATAATATTAGCTGACTAATGCATAGACGTCATAAAATGGAAACCATAAATTAAACATATTATGATCTTTCCCAAAACCTCATCAAGCTTTGATGTTGTTCATTACAGTTGATGTTGACAATAGAATGCCTTCTTTAGATAATGCAGCATCTTTAAAAGGCCTTTACTCGTAAAACCTTTACACTGACATTAACAAAATTATACCCTAAAATTGAGAGTATGTTTATAAGTACAAAGGAAAACTTACACAAGAATAAAAGTGTAATTTAGACAATTAACGTATAGTTACAGAGTGTAAACGTAAAATTGGAACACAAAAGGCAAACACGGGATCAAGTTAATTTACAAATGACTTGAAAGCTCATCGCATCCTTTATTCACGAGGAGATGTACAATTTTCCTCGTCGACCTCGTCGCAATAAAAAAAGCTTGCGATAGCATAAATTAATATGAACATCGTGAAATGTAATGACCACCATTTAATATAAGGCCGATGTACTTTATTTATTTGCAAAAGCTGTATCTTGTATGTACATTTTTAATAAACGCATCTATTTTTTATACACCTATTAAAAAAAATAGAGTAAGAGAGAGGTTAGAATTAAGCTTAAGCAAAATAATTTTCAGCTCTTGCACTGAAAGTTTGGGGTTTATTATTAGTGAGTGAAGTATGAGCATTGGCTGAAGTTAAATTTAAGATTATTGCTTTTCTTTTTATGAACGCCAATAAATTTTCGAAGTTTAAGTGTGAACGTTTGTAAGATACATATATCAAGCGCCATTGTGCTATTCATACATATTTATTGCTTTTTTTAGATGATCCAAAGAAAAACTACAAAACTTGAACATTTCACCTTAATTTTACTTTCAAATTAATAAAGCTTATTTACTTTTATATGAAGCGTTATTATTTATATTTTCCTTGTGTTGATGACAAAATTTCGACTATTTAAATTTAGATAAACGTAAACTGTGTGTGACAACCCGTTTTGTTGTCAATGTCGTCCCAGAAGACAATTCGCATGTTCAACAATTTTATGGTTGGTTAGCACAAGTGGAAAGCTGCTCAAATAGAAGAATTAATGTGAATTATTAAATGGTTCACACCAACATTAATGATATTCTCTATTTTGTAATATGTGCCATTTTAAAATGTATGATTTGATTGAAAGAGGTGCTTTTTAGAGTTACTGAACAAAGAAAAGATCAGTCTTTTTGTGTACGCTTCACTTGTATTATCCCTTTTTCTCTGCCTTACGTGGGTCACGTCTTTCGACTTACAAATGTGTTTAATTTTTTATGTTTTTTAATGTTTATTGATACTAAATTGTACTGAGAATTTTACTTAGACGTGTCATGTTATCAAGCAGTAAATCTTCTATCAATTATGTCCAAGATTCATAAATAAAGGAAGCAGCTTCCTTTCAAGATACGATTTTGGTGCAGAAATTCTAGTTCAGGGAACACAAAAATTAATTAAAACAACGAACGCGTTTCAGTCGCTAAGCTATCATTATCAGCAGTCGACTCGGGCGAACTAAAGAAATTTGTAATATATGTATACCATCCGCGAGTAACACTGCGTTGCTTATCTAGTGAAAGTGAAAGTAAAAGTCTGAGTAGCCTGTAACATTAAAAGCGGCTGCCTAAGTATATAAACACTAAAACTGGGAACTTATAACATTCAAAAATGTAATAAACAATTTGTAATTGATCGAATAATTTTTTGATAAAAAATTACCAAATATTAATCCACTGCCCGGCTCAATCGGACGAAGAAATAGGAGAGTTCAAATATTCTGAGTTTAATTAACGTACCTGAAAATACGTTCTTCTCTCTTAATTATTTTCACTTATACTTAATTAATAAAAAATATGTAATGTGAATAAAAACAATAAAATGATACCTCGGCGTCAAGCTATTTAAAAATACGTTACGTTATTGGAACAGCTAAACCAAGTTTATTTAATAATACAGCAATAATCAAAATGAAAAAAATTACAAGACACTAAAGTTTATTTAATATCAATTGTAATGGAAAAAGTCTTAAATCTATTCGTTAATTACTAAAAAATTTATTTAAACATTTTTTTAGGGATTTGATCGGCCTATTTCCACAGTTTATGCTTTTCGACGTTTCGGAAGCGGACTCTGCTTCATCAAGGGTCCTGAGAAGGACTGTTTTCCAGTCAATTCATTTGTTATATCTAATTTTTTCAAGCACTTGACTACTCTCAGATTCGAACTTGGTACCTTTCACTTACTAGTCTGACACCTTTACCGCTGAACTGGTAATCCAATATATTTTAAGAACTTATATATATATTAAACTATTTTTCGTGGTTGCGAAAGTTTAATGTTGCGCCTAATCTTGCGCAGGTGTATTGCCTTAAGCTCTTCCGCATTATTGGAATCCATATGGGTTTCATTTCACCTAGCTTGGCATTGGATTTTCTGCTAGTGCGATGAATGTCTTCTTTGAGTTTCCGACGAGTTGTATTCTCGTCCTTTGCCACTATCTGTATTTATCCCGGTGGGTTCTTCGTTCCAGACATGTTCAGCGATTCTTGATCTTTCGTTTCGCCCTTGCGGACGTTGTTCTTGTGTTCCTGAGTTCTCACTTTGAGTGGTCTACTGCTCTCTCCTATTATGCTCTGCCGCATTATGGTTATAACAGTTCTTGGAATTCTGATCTTCATTGTATGGTTTGGTTTTGGTTAGTATTCCCTAGCGTTCTGGTCGATTTGAACAGTGCGTATCTTGTATTTTCCTATCCTTCGTATTTTGTCTGAGGTACCTTGTTATATGGTATTATCGCTGTATATTTAGGTTCTTCTTTTCGGTTACCCTTTCCTGTTAAGGTTATGTTAGATCAGGGTAGCCATTTTCTTTGAGTGTTCTAGCGATATTTTCTTTTCTCTGTTCAGGTCCTCTTGTTTTGAGCATATTGTTTTTGCTCTATCTACAACATTTTTACGCCTAACTTCACGTTTTGTGGTGATTGGGTTGTAGTGTGGTACCTCCCTGTGGGTAGGTTTCCTGTATACACTTGTCGTGAAAGTGTTGTCATTCCTTGTTACATCCAGGAATGGCAGTTTTTATTGATCAATTCCATTGTGAATTTGATGGTGGGTGCGCGGCTATTTAAGATCTAGGAATTCATCTTAGCTTGCCGTGTTGCCAAACTACGAATATCGTCCACGTTTAAGCCATATCCTTGGTTTCTCTTGAATTCGGATATCGCTTGGTCTTCAAAGTCTTCCATATATATATTGCTCACTATGGGTGATAGTAACCCATAGCCATAAACTCTTGTTGGTAGAATTTGTTTTACCTGGAAATATGTAGTTCTAATGCATATTGTCAGAAGTTCCATTATTGTGTTTACCGAGAGTTGCGTGCGTTTGTCTAACGTTTCATTTTTAGCTTGTCCCTTATGATAGTTTTTATCGGTAGGCACATTTGTGAATAGACTCACAATGTCGAAGCTTACCAGTATTTCTTCGTGGTTTGGTTGGAAGTTTCTGATGGTTTCCACGAAGTGCTGCGTATTCTTGACCATAGATTCGGTTTTTCCCGATAAGGGTGGATGATACCTAGCAGATAGTGTGCTAATGGGTGACAAGGTGAATTTCTCGAGCTCACAATTGGTCTCAGAGGAATTCCTTCCGTGGATCTTTGGTAGGCCGTACAGATGCGGAGGTTTGCTGTAGTGTGGGGTAAGTCTAGTTCTCTGGTAATCGGAGAACTCCCCTTATGTTTTGCCAGCGTCAGGTATATCCGTCTTTCGATTGATGGTGTGGGGTCTTTCGGTATTTGTTTGTACTCGCCCCCCGTCTAGTAGTTCTTGGACCTTACTGTTGTAAGTGTCCATATCCATTACCCAGTCGCGTTTCCTTTGTCTGCCGGGAGAACTTTGATCGTTGGGTCATTCTTAAGGAAATGACCGCTCTCCTTTCTAGGTTAAGAGGAGGTTTAGTTCGCCTAGATGAATCCAGGACTGATCTAACCCTTCTGTATTCTTCGGCTTCTTCAGGATCTAATTTCATAGCTGTCCTTCTACTGCGGTTATTAAATCTACTTTCGGAATATACCTCGGTGTTATCGCATAGTTCAAGCCTTTGTCCAGAACCTTCATTTCGTTTTCGTTCAACTGTCGTTTAGAGATGTTTATGACAGTGTTTTTCGATTGATGTTAGTTGGTTCTTTCTTCTCCTTCATTAGCTTTTGAGTTTATTCTGCTGAATTTCCTTGTGAATTGCCTTGGTCTTCGAATATTTACTTCTGGTAGCCGTATTTATCCTATCAAAGTCTTGCTCGTTCACTCGATTTCGAATGGTTTCTCTAATCTCGTTGGATTGGTGTTCGAGCTGGTACTTTCTGAAACGGTGATGTTTGATTCGTTCTTTGACTAACGCTTCGCTAGCTCTCTTTGCGATTAGTGATATTTTCGGCTGTGTATCGAGTTTTGATGTTAAGCCCAGTGGGTATTAAGTTGTTATCACGGGCTTTGCAGAGGAAGGTTAGATGGTTCTCCTCTAGTGCTAGCTTGTTCATTGATGTTTCAAGCTTTCTGAAAAGTTGTTTGACTTCGGGGCCGTACCGAGTTACTAATTCTGTATTATAAGTGTTTTGTAACTGTGGTTTCCTATTAGTGGAGTTGATCGGCCTATTTCCACAGTTTATGCTTTTTGAGCGCGACGTTTCGGAAGCGGACTCTGCTTCCGTCATCAGGCTTAGTCCTCTAATTTTTCTCAAGCACTTGACTACTCTCAGATTCGAACTTGGTACCTTTCACTTACTAGTCTGACACCTTTACCGCTGAGCCACTGAGTAATCCAATATATATTTGTTAGAACTTATATATATATTAAACTATTTTTCGTGGTTGCGCAGAAGTTTATTGCGCATGTTGCGCCGTAACCTCTTGCGCAGGTGTATTGCGCTTAAGCTCTTCGCGCATTATTGGAATCCATATGGGTTTCATTTCTACACTAGCTTGGCTTATTGGATTTTCTGCTAGTGCGATGAATGTGGCTTCTTTGAGTTTCCGACGAGTTGTATTCTCGTCCTTTGCCACTATCTGTATGTTATCCCATTGGATGCGGTGGTCTTCGTTCCAGACATGTTCAGCGATTCTTGATCTTTCTGTTTCGCCCTTGCGGACGTTGTTCTTGTGTTCCTGAGTTCTCACTTTGAGTGGTCTACTGCTCTCTCCTATGTATGCTCTGCCGCATTCGCATGGTAGGTTGTATACACAGTTCTTGGAATTCTGATCTTCATTGTATGGTTTGGTTTTGGTTAGTATTCCCTGAGCGTTCTGGTCGATTTGAAGGCAGTGCGTATCTTGTATTTGCTGCCTATCCTTCGTATTTTGTCTGAGGTACCTTGTATATATGGTATTATCGCTGTATATTTAGGTTCTTCTTTTCGGTTACCCTTTCCTGTTAAGGTTAGGTGTTAGATCAGGGTAATTTTCTTTGAGTGTTCTAGCGATATTTTCTTTTCTCTGTTCAGGTCCTCTTGTTTTGAGCATATTGTTTTTGCTCTATCGTACAAGCATTTTGCTACGCCTAACTTCACGTTTTTGTGGTGATTGGAGTTGTAGGTACCTCCCTGTGGGTAGGTTTCCTGTATACACTTGTCGTGAAATGTTGTCATTCCTGTGTACAAGTACATCCAGGAATGGCAGTTTTTTTCCGACTCAATTCCATTGTGAATTTGATGGTGGGTGCGCGGCTATTTAGATGATCTAGGAATTCATCTAGCTTATGCTTGCCGTGTTGCCAAACTACGAAGGTATCGTCCACGTATCTAAGCCATATCCTTGGTTTCTCTGTGAATTCGGATATCGCTTGGTCTCCAAAGTCTTCCATATATATTTGCTCACTATGGGTGATAGTGGGAACCCATAGCCATCCCAAACTCTTTTTGGTAGAATTTGTCTTCTACCTGGAAAAATGTAGTTTTAATGCATATTGTCAAAAGTTCCATTATTGTGTTTACTGAGAGTTGCGTGCGTTCCTCTAACGTTTCATCCTTTTCCAGCTTGTCCCTTATGAAAGTTAGTGCCTTATCTGTGGCCACATTTGTGAATAGACTTACAATGTCGAAGCTTACCAGTATTTCTTTGTGGTTTGGTTGGAAGTTTCTGATGGTTTCCACGAAGTGCGGTATTCTTGACCATAGATTCGGTTTTTCCCGATAAGGGTGGATGATACCTAGCAGATAGTGTGCTAATGGGTGACAAGGTGAATTTCTCGAGCTCACAATTGGTCTCAGAGGAATTCCTTCCTTGTGGATCTTTGGTAGGCCGTACAGATGCGGAGGTTTGCTGTAGTGTGGGGTAAGTCTAGTTCTCTGGTAATCGGAGAACTCCCCCTTATGTTTTGCCAGCGTCAGGTATATCCGTCTTTCGATTGATGGTGTGGGGTCTTTCGGTTTGTTTGTACTCCCCGGTCTAGTAGTTCTTGGACCTTACTGTTGTAAGTGTCCATATCCATTCACAGTCGCGTTTCCTTTGTCTGCCGGGAGAACTTTGATCGTTGGGTCATTCTTAAGGAAATGACCGCTCTCCTTTCTAGGTTAGAGAGGTTAGGTTTAGTTCGCCTAGATGAATCCAGGACTGATCTAACCTTACTTCTGTATTCTTCGGCTTCTTCAGGATCTAATTTCATAGCTGTCGCTTCTACTGCGGTTATTAAATCTACTTTCGGAATATACCTCGGTGTTATCGCATAGTTCAAGCCTTTGTCCAGAACCTTCATTTCATTTTCGTTCAACTGTCGTTTAGAGATGTTTATGACAGTGTTTTTCGATTGATGTTAGTTGGTTCTTTCTTCTCCTTCATTAGCTTTTGAGTTTATTCTGCTGAATTTCCTTGTGAATTGCCTTGGTCTTCGAATATTTACTTCTGGTAGCCGTATTTATCCTATCAAAGTCTTGCTCGTTCACTCGATTTCGAATGGTTTCTCTAATCTCGTTGGATGATTCGAGCTGGTACTTTCTGAAACGGTGATGTTTGATTCGTTCTTTGACTAACGCTTCGCTAGCTCTCTTTGCGATTAGTGATATTTTCGGCTGTGTATCGGAGTTTTGATGTTAAGCCCAGTGGGTATAAGTTGTTATCACGGGCTTTGCAGAGGAAGGTTAGATGGTTCTCCTCTAGTGCTAGCTTGTTCATTGATGTTTCAAGCTTTCTGAAAAGTTGTTTGACTTCGGGGCCGTACCGAGTTACTAATTCTGTATTATAAGTGTTTTGTAACTGTGGTTTCCTATTAGTGGAGTTGATCGGCCTATTTCCACAGTTTATGCTTTTAAGCGCGACGTTTCGGAAGCGGACTCTGCTTCCGTCATCAGGCTTAGTCCTGAGAAGGACTGTTTTCAACTTGAGTCGAATTCATTTGTTATATCTAATTTTCTCAAAGCACACTACTCTCAGATTCGAACTTGGTACCTTTCACTTACTAGTCTGACACCTTTACCGCTGAGCCACTGAGTAATCCAATATATATTTGTTAGAACTTATATATATATTAAACTATTTTCGTGGTTGCGCAGAAGTTTATTGCGCATGTTGCGCGTAACCTCTTGCGCAGGTGTATTGCGCTTAAGCTCTTCGCGCATTATTGGAATCCATATGGGTTTCATTTCTACACTAGCTTGGCTTATTGGATTTTCTGCTAGTGCGATGAATGTGGCTTTGAGTTTCCGACGAGTTAGATATAACAAATGAATTCGACTCAAGTGCGAAAACAGTCCTTCTCAGGACTAAGCCTGATGACGGAAGCAGAGTCCGCTTCCGAAACGTCGCGCTTAAAAAGCATAAACTGTGGAAATAGGCCGATCAACTCCACTAATAGGAAACCACAGTTACAAAACACTTATAATACAGAATTAGTAACTCGGTACGGCCCGAAGTCAAACAACTTTTCAGAAAGCTTGAAACATCAATGAACAAGCTAGCACTAGGAGAACCATCTAACCTTCCTCTGCAAAGCCCGTGATAACAACTTAATACCCACTGGGCTTAACATCAAAACTCCGATACACAGCCGAAAATATCACTAATCGCAAAGAGAGCTAGCGAAGCGTTAGTCAAAGAACGAATCAAACATCACGTTTCAGAAAGTACCAGCTCGAACACCAATCCAACGAGATTAGAGAAACCATTCGAAATCGAGTGAACGAGCAAGACTTTGATAGGATAAATACGGCTACCAGAAGTAAATATTCGAAGACCAAGGCAATTCACAGGAAATTCAGCAGAATAAACTCAAAAGCTAATGAAGGAGAAGAAAGAACCAACTAACATCAATCGAAAAACACTGTCATAAACATCTCTAAACGACAGTTGAACGAAAATGAAATGAAGGTTCTGGACAAAGGCTTGAACTATGCGATAACACCGAGTATATTCCGAAAGTAGATTTAATAACCGCAGTAGAAGCGACAGCTATGAAATTAGATCCTGAAGAAGCCGAAGAATACAGAAGTAAGGTTAGATCAGTCCTGGATTCATCTAGGCGAACTAAACCTAACCTCTCTAACCTAGAAAGGAGAGCGGTCATTTCCTTAAGAATGACCCAACGATCAAAGTTCTCCCGGCAGACAAAGGAAACGCGACTGGTAATGGATATGGACACTTACAACAGTAAGGTCCAAGAACTACTAGACGGGGCGAGTACAAACAAATACCGAAAGACCCACACCATCAATCGAAAGACGGATATACCTGACGCTGGCAAAACATAAGGGGAGTTCTCCGATTACCAGAGAACTAGACTTACCCACACTACAGCAAACCTCCGCATCTGTACGGCCTACCAAAGATCACAAGGAAGGAATTCCTCTGAGACCAATTGTGAGCTCGAGAAATTCACCTTGTCACCCATTAGCACACTATCTGCTAGGTATCATCGCACCCTTATCGGGAAAAACCGAGTCTATGGTCAAGAATACGCAGCACTTCGTGGAAACCATCAAAAACTTCCAACCAAACCACGAAGAAGTACTGGTAAGCTTTGACATTGTGAGTCAATTTACAAATGTAAGGCACTAACTATCATAAGGGACAAAATAGAAAAGGATGAAACGTTAGACAACGCACACAACACTGGGTAAACACAATAATGGAAGTTCTGACAATATGCATTAGAACTACATATTTCCAGGTAGAAGACAAATTCTACCAACAAGAGTTTGGGATCGCGATCGGTTCCCACTATCACCCATAGTGAGCAATATATATATGGAAGACTTTGAAGACCAAGCGATATCCGAATTCACAGAGAAACCAAGGATATGGCTTAGATACGTGGACGATACCTTCGTAGTTTGGCAACACGGCAAGCATAAGCTAGATGAATTCCTAGATCATCTAAATAGCCGCGCACCCACCATCAAATTCACAATGGAATTGGAGTCGGAACAAAACTGCCATTCCTGGATGTACTTGTACACAGGAATGACAACACTTTCACGACAAGTGTATACAGGAAACCTACCCACACGGGAGGTACCTACACTACAACTCAATCACCACAAAACGTGAAGTTAGGCGTAGCAAAATGCTTGTACGATAGAGCAAAAACAATATGCTCAGAACAAGAGGACCTGAACAGAGAAAAGAAAATATCGCTAGAACACTCAAAGAAAATGGCTACCCGATCTAACACCTAACCCAAAGAGGGAAATGGTAACCGAAAAAGAAGAACCTAAATATACAGCGATAATACCATATATACAAGGTACCTCAGACAAAATACGAAGGATAGGCAGCAAATACAAGATACGCACTGCCTTCAAATCGACCAGAACGCTCAGGGGAATACTAACCAAAACCAAACCATACAATGAAGATCAGAATTCCAAGAACTGTGTATACAACCTACCTTGCGAATGCGGCAGAGCATACATAGGAGAGAGCAGTAGACCACTCAAAGTGAGAACTCAGGAACACAAGAACAACGTCCGCAAGGGCGAAACTGAAAGATCAAGAATCGCTGAACATGTCTGGAACGAAGACCACCGCATCCAATGGGATAACATACAGATAGTGGCAAAGGACGAGAATACAACTCGTCGGAAACTCAAAGAAGCCACATTCATCGCACTAGCAGAAAATCCAATAAGCCAAGCTAGTGTAGAAATGAAACCCATATGGATTCCAATAATGCGCGAAGAGCTTAAGCGCAATACACCTGCGCAAGAGGTTACGGCGCAACATGCGCAATAAACTTCTGCGCAACCACGAAAAAATAGTTTAATATATATAAGTTCTAACAAATATATATTGGATTACTCAGTGGCTCAGCGGTAAAGGTGTCAGACTAGTAAGTGAAAGGTACCAAGTTCGAATCTGAGAGTAGTCAAGTGCTTGAGAAAAAATTAGATATAACAAATGAATTCGACTCAAGTGCGAAAACAGTCCTTCTCAGGACTAAGCCTGATGACGGAAGCAGAGTCCGCTTCCGAAACGTCGCGCTCAAAAAGCATAAACTGTGGAAATAGGCCGATCAACTCCACTAATAGGAAACCACAGTTACAAAACACTTATAATACAGAATTAGTAACTCGGTACGGCCCCGAAGTCAAACAACTTTTCAGAAAGCTTGAAACATCAATGAACAAGCTAGCACTAGAGGAGAACCATCTAACCTTCCTCTGCAAAGCCCGTGATAACAACAATACCCACTGGGCCAATCAAAACTCCGATACACAGCCGAAAAATATCACTAATCGCAAAGAGAGCTAGCGAAGCGTTAGTCAAAGAACGAATCAAACATCACCGTTTCAGAAAGTACCAGCTCGAAACCTAACGAGATTAGAGAAACCATTCGAAAATCCAAGACTTTGATAGGATAAATACCACCAAGTAAATATTCGAAGACCAAGGCAATTCCAAGGAAATTCAGCAGAATAAACTCAAAATAATGAAGGAGAAGAAAGAACCAACTAACATCAATCGAAAAACCATAAACATCTCTAAACGACAGGAACGAAAAGAAATGAAGGTTCTGGACAAAGGCTTGAACTATGCGATAACACCGGTATATTCCAAAGTAGATTTAATAACCGCAGTAGAAGCGACAGCTATGAAATTAGATCCTGAAGAAGCCGAAGAATACAGAAGTAAGGTTAGATCAGTCCTGGATTCATCTAGGCGAACTAAACCTAACCTCTCTAACCTAGAAAGGAGAGCGGTCATTTCCTTAAGAATGACCCAACGATCAAATTCTCCCGGCAGACAAAGGAAACGCGACTGTGGTTGGATATGGACACTTACAACAGTAAGGTCCAAGAACTACTAGACCGAGTACAAACAAATACCGAAAGACCCCCCATCAATCGAAAGACGGATATACCTGACGCTGGCAAAACATAAGGGAGTTCTCATTACCAGAGAACTAGACTTACCCCACTGCAAACCTCCGCATCTGTATAAAAGATCCACAAGGAAGGAATTCCTCTGAGACCAATTGTGAGCTCGAAATTCACCTTGTCACCCATTAGCACACTATCTGCTAGGTATCATCACACCCTTATCGGGAAAAACCGAATCTATGGTCAAGAATACGCAGCCCGTGGAAACCATCAGAAACTTCCAACCAAACCACGAAGAAATACTGGTAAACTTCGACATTGTGAGTCTATTCACAAATTGCCTACCGATAAGGCACTAACTATCATAAGGGACAAGCTGGAAAAGGATGAAACGTTAGACAAACGCACGCAACTCTCGGTAAACACAATAATGGAACTTCTGACAATATGCATTAGAACTACATATTTCCAGGTAGAAAAAATTCTACCAACAAGAGTTTGGGATGGCTATGGGTTCCCACTATCACCCATAGTGGAATATATATGGAAGACTTTGAAGACCAAGCGATATCCGAATTCAAGAAACCAAGGAATGGCTTAGATACGTGGACGATACCTTCGTAGTTTGGCAACACCAAGCATAAGCTAGATGAATTCCTAGATCATCTAAATAGCCGCGCACCCCCATCAAATTCACAATGGAATTGGAGTCAAAAAACTGCCATTCCTGGATGTACTTGTAACAGGAATGACAACACTTTACGACAAGTGTATACAGGAAACCTACCCACACAAGGTACCTAACTACAACTCCAATCACCACAAAAACGTGAAGTTAGGCAAAATGCTTTACGATAGAGCAAAACAATATGCTCAGAACAAGAGGACCTGAACAAGAAAAAGAAAATATCGCTAGAACACTCAAAGAAAATGGCTACCCGATCTAACACCTAACCTTAACAGGAAAGGGTAACCGAAAAGAAGAACCTAAATATACAGCGATAATACCATATATACAAGGTACCTCAGACAAAATACGAAGGATAGGCAGCAAATACAAGATACGCACTGCCTTCAAATCGACCAGAACGCTCAGGGGAATACTAACCAAAACCAAACCATACAATGAAGATCAGAATTCCAAGAACTGTGTATACAACCTACCATGCGAATGCGGCAGAGCATACATAGCAGAGAGCAGTAGACCACTCAAAGTGAGAACTCAGGAACACAAGAACAACGTCCGCAAGGGCGAAACAGAAAGATCAAGAATCGCTGAACATGTCTGGAACGAAGACCACCGCATCCAATGGGATAACATACAGATAGTGGCAAAGGACGAGAATACAACTCGTCGGAAACTCAAAATTCATCGCACTAGCAGAAAATCCAATAAGCCAAGCTAGTGTAGAAATGAAACCCATATGGATTCCAATAATGCGCGAAGAGCTTAAGAGCAATACACCTGCGCAAGAGGTTACGGCGCAACATGCGCAATAAACTTCTGCGCAACCACGAAAAAATAGTTTAATATATATATAAGTTCTAACAAATATATACTGGATTACTCAGTGGCTCAGCGGTAAAGGTGTCAGACTAGTAAGTGAAAGGTACCAAGTTCGAATCTGAGAGTAGTCAAGTGCTTGAGAAAAATTAGATATAACAAATGAATTCGACTCAAGTGCGAAAACAGTCCTTCTCAGGACTAAGCCTGATGACGGAAGCAGAGTCCGCTTCCGAAACGTCGCGCTTAAAAGCATAAACTGTGGAAATAGGCCGATCAACTCCACTAATAGAAACCACAGTTACAAAACACTTATAATACAGAATTAGTAACTCGGTACGGAAGTCAAACAACTTTTCAGAAAGCTTGAAACATCAATGAACAAGCTAGCACTGAGGAGAACCATCTAACCTTCCTCTGCAAAGCCCGTGATAACAACAATACCCACTGGGCTTAACATCAAAACTCCGATACACAGCCGAAAATATCACTAATCGCAAAGAGAGCTGCGAAGCGTTAGTCAAAGAACGAATCAAACATCACCGTTTCAGAAAGTACCAGCTCGAACACCAATCCAACGAGATTAGAGAAACCATTCGAAATCGAGTGAACGAGCAAGACTTTGATAGGATAAATACGGCTAAGGTAAATATTCGAAGACCAAGGCAATTCACAAGGAAATTCAGCAGAATAAACTCAAAAAGCTAATGAAGGAGAAAAAGAACCAACTAACATCAATCGAAAAACACTGTCATAAACATCTCTAAACGACGTTGAACGAAAATAAATGAAGGTTCTGGACAAAGGCTTGAACTATGCGATAACACCGGTATATTCCGAAAGTAGATTTAATAACCGCAGTAGAAGCGACAGCTATGAAATTAGATCCTGAAGAAGCCGAAGAATACAGAAGTAAGGTTAGATCAGTCCTGGATTCATCTAGGCGAACTAAACCTAACCTCTCTAACCTAGAAAGGAGGCGGTCATTTCCTTAAGAATGACCCAACGATCAAAGTTCTCCCGGCAGACAAAGGAAACGCGACTGTAATGGATATGGACACTTACAACAGTAAGGTCCAAGAACTACTAGACGGGGCGAGTACAAACAAATACCGAAAGACCCACACCATCAATCGAAAGACGGATATACCTGACGCTGGCAAAACATAAGGGGAGTTCTCCGATTACCAGAGAACTAGACTTACCCCACACTACAGCAAACCTCCGCATCTGTACGGCCTAAGATCCACAGAAGGAATTCCTCTGAGACCAATTGTGAGCTCGAGAAATTCACCTTGTCACCCATTAGCACACTATCTGCTAGGTATCATCACACCTTATCGGAAAAACCGAATCTATGGTCAAGAATACGCAACTTCGTGGAAACCATCAGAAACTTCCAACCAAACACGAAGAAATACTGGTAAGCTTCGACATTGTGAGTCTATTCACAAATGTGCCTACCGATAAGGCACTAACTATCATAAGGGACAAGCTGGAAAAGGATGAAACGTTAGACAAACGCACGCAACTCTCGGTAAACACAATAATGGAACTTCTGACAATATGCATTAGAACTACATATTTCCAGGTAGAAGACAAATTCTACCAACAAGAGTTTGGATGGCTATGGGTTCCCACTATCAATAGTGAGCAATATATATATGGAAGACTTTGAAGACCAAGCGATATCCGAATTCACAGAGAAACCAAGGATATGGCTTAGATACGTGGACGATACCTTCGTAGTTTGGCAACACGGCAAGCATAAGCTAGATGAATTCCTAGATCATCTAAATAGCCGCGCACCCACCATCAAATTCACAATGGAATTGAGTCGGAAAAAACTGCCATTCCTGGATGTACTTGTACACAGGAATGACAACACTTTCACGACAAGTGTATACAGGAAACCTACCCACACAGGAGGTACCTACACTACAACTCCAATCACCACAAAAACGTGAAGTTAGGCGTAGCAAAATGCTTGTACGATAGAGCAAAACAATATGCTCAGAACAAGAGGACCTGAACAGAGAAAAAGAAAATATCGCTAGAACACTCAAAGAAAATGGCTACCCTGATCTAACACCTAACCTTAACAGGAAAGGGTAACCGAAAAGAAGAACCTAAATATACAGCGATAATACCATATATACAAGGTACCTCAGACAAAATACGAAGGATAGGCAGCAAATACAAGATACGCACTGCCTTCAAATCGACCAGAACGCTCAGGGAATACTAACCAAAACCAAACCATACAATGAAGATCAGAATTCCAAGAACTGTGTATACAACCTACCTTGCGAATGCGGCAGAGCATACATAGGAGAGAGCAGTAGACCACTCAAAGTGAGAATACACGAACATAAGAACAACGTCCGCAAGGGCGAAACAGAAATATTAAGAATCGCCGAACATGTCTGGAACGAAGATCACCGCATCCAATGCGATAACATACAGATAGTGGCAAATGATGAGAACAGAACTCGTCGGAAACTCAAAGAAGCCACATACATCGCACTAGCAGAAAATCCTATAAGCCAAGCTAGCGTGGAAATGAAACCTATATAGATTCCCATAATGCGCGAAGAGCTTAACCGAAATACACCTGTGCAAGAAGTTACGGCGCCACATGTGCAATCAACTTCTGCGCAACCACGAAAAAGTTTAATATATATAGGTTCTAAAAAATATATATTGGATTACTCAGTGGCTCAGCGGTAAAGGTGTCAGACTAGTAAGTGAAAGGTACCAAGTTCGAATCTGAGAGTAGTCAAGTGCTTGAGAAAAATTAGATATAACAAATGAATTCGACTCAAGTGCGAAAACAGTCCTTCTCAGGACTAAGCCTGATGACGGAAGCAGAGTCCGCTTCCGAAACGTCGCGCTTAAAAAGCATAAACTGTGGAAATAGGCCGATCAACTCCACTAATAGGAAACCACAGTTACAAAACACTTATAATACAGAATAAGTTCTGTATATGTATTAATTACCACTGGTGACACATGAAACGGAACGGTCAACTAGATGAAATAATTATAGCATCATTGAGGTGGAATCTCCAGATCTAAGGTTACCAGCCACACAATGGAATTATCTTGATAATTTATTCTTAATAATTTGAATCCATAATAATCAATGCATTACTTTGAAGTTTTTAGTATGTAAAAAAAATTGCGATTTATGATGTAAACCAAGTAAAATAAGGTAGTTAAAAAATGGTACTTTAAAAGTAAAAATTAAAAATTAATTCCATTACAATTAAAAAATATATGCATCATTAAAGTATGCAAAAGGTGTAAACGTATAATATATAAAAGTGTTACAAAGTAAGTAAAAGTGAGTAATTAAAAGTAAGTAATTAAAAGTGCCTAAAAAAAAGCAAAAGCTTTAGTTTTAACTATAATGAGAAGAAAATAACTTACCATCTACCGATGGAACTTTACACAAATATTTAGGGAAAATTCCCCACAACTACATGCTGCATGCTATTACATTTAGCAGCAAGTGAATTTAAAAAAAAACTTCCAGAATAACTCAAATGAGTATTTCCCCGTAAAAGTCTTCACGCGTTGCGCGGATACACTAATATAAATCCAATTTTTTAAGAAAGGGAACTATAACTATTTATGTAATATTACACCCAAAAGATATGTTCTAGGAAATGCAAATTAAGTTGCCATTCTCAATTCTACATATTAATAATTAAAAACTTTTCTAATATTACGCCAAATAAATGAACGATTCTTAAATTAATGTACTTTTTAATACAACCACAAAAAAGGTTGTTACAAGCCCAAAGGTCCTTGATCGTCAGTATTTATTAGAATTTGTTTGTTTTAAGAGATTTCTAAACCATCATAGCAATCAAGTTGGTACTTGTTACAAACATGTTTGACTAATGATCCCAAAGTTTGTATTTGATACGAGTGAATGTTCTTTAAAGCGGATTTTGATGGATCGTTTAGTTTGCCCTACATATATTTGTTCACAATTTTTACAGTTAATTTTACAAATTCCTGACTCATCGCGGTTATCCACTTGGTGTTTCGGATTGCGTAACAGGTTTTGCTAACTTTTATCTGAAGTGGTGACTGTTTTCGAATTAATGTTGGAAAAGATTTTAGATAGACATTTTGTGTAAGCGGGATAGTTTAGTAATTTTACATACTTTGTTTCCATTTATTCTCTACCGTTACCTAATGTAGTTACATTCTTATCCCTCATCATATGCGTTAGTTTCCTAACTATATTCGTAACCACTGCATCTGAAAGCCCATTGTATGCAGCAAATTTCTTTAATAGTGGACAATTCTTTATTATAATTTTGAACTGAAGGAGTAACGTGTAAAGATTTAATTGTCTACTTTCAAAGAAATGGCGAAAGTATAGTTAAGTTTCCAAGATTATTTACCGAGAGTTTTGCAGTTCGAAATGATGCATAAATGTAGGACCTAGAATTTTCATACTGAAAGCGTCATGGCTTGAAGGGTTGCGTCTGTGCTGTCTATGGCGACTGGCCACTACGTTATGGGGACATTCGGTCATGTCAGTGGTTGTCACGGAAATTGCGAGATGTTATTCATTTATTCCTTAATCCAACTTTTGTTTACTTTTGTAGCTTCATTGGTGACCACAAAAATAAAACAATAACAATTATTATGAAAGATGCAATAAACGGCCACTTGAGCAGAATTTCACTCAAATTGTCAATTTTTTGGGAAAAAACGTTGAACTATGGTTCAAACAAAACAAATCTCAATTATTCATGTGCCATATTAGTTAAGATATCACAAGTATCGTTATGATGTCGCTGCACTTGAGCGACCTTATTAACGACGCACCCGAAACTATAAAGTACGATATCTTGAAAGACATTTACGGATTTAAGTACAGTGCAACTTAAGAAACTATTATTATAAGTTTTTGTTATGAACGAATAAGTTCAAAGGTAAATAGTATGTATATTATATTATATTATATATTTAGAATTCACATCCGTTCTACATACATAAAGACAAAATTTACATCGATTGGGGCTTGAACCTTGATGGCGCAGTTGGTTAGCGCGGTACTCTAGCAAAGTACAGGTCGTAGTTTCAAATCCTACTCGAGGTAAATTTTTGATTTATGTATTTAATAAAATTAATAATTAAGAAACTATTGCATAATACTGAATTGTCTGACAGTAAACCCTCTGAATTGTTGCGTGAAATGCTTGAGTCATTTTCCGGACTAAAATTGGATGATATGCGCAAAACTTTATGGTACAACGAATATCTCCACAGCCACAGGCAGTACTTATTCATAATACTGATTATTTAGATTTACTTGCTATTATGGCTGATTAGAATCAATGAGAGTCCAACTTGTCAAACAGATAATCTTCAAGTTTTTTCCGAATGTCATCTCTTTGGAAAAAGAGATCGACGTGTTAAAGCAGGAGATGGCTGGCGTGAAGTTCACGGATGGGCGTTCTAAAGAAGATACTGTTAAAGTGAATAGTAAACGTAAAAAGCTTTATTGGTATCATTTTAGATATGGACCAAAGAAAATGTGTAAAGCCAACTACAGAAATGAAATTTAGTAAAGAATAACTAGGTCATTAAAAGTTAAATATTGTTAAACTGTCTAAAAGATGACAAATCAGAACACTCTCTAACGGCGAAAGCTAACAATGAAAATGTCAGCCAAAAAACACATTTACCAAATTTAATCAAGTTATGATGTAGATGTAAGGTTGTGAAAAATTTCGAAATAATAGAAGCATTCACAAATATAAACATGACATCAGATAAAATAATCCAGTTATATCTAACAAAGATATATCTTTGTCAATAAGTGCAAGTGTTATTAACAATGAAAAGCATAATACAGAACGTTTTTATCTTAATTTCAACAACCTATGTTAAATTATAGAGCTGCGGTAATTTAACATGTAATTGGTAAAGCATTTGGTTCAAGGTCTATGAAAAACGCAGCAAAAATCTAAATATACCAAAAGTCAAAATTAAAATCAAAATTAAGACGTATTATTATGCCTTTTTTTAATTATATGGTGCCAAAACCTATTTAAACGGAGATTCTCTTCTTGTCTATTAAAAGTATTAGGGTGCTTATATATTTCAATAGCTTCGCGTTGTAAACGAACATGATAATGAGTTTGTCTTGACAATATTTCCATATTGTCAAATTGAATGTCATGATTTGGGCTATTCAAGGCATGGTCAGCCACCGCAGACTTCTCTGGTTGACCTAATCTACAAAATCTCATACGTTCCTTACGTCTTGTATCAAAGCTGCGTTTTATGGTTCCAATATATGCTTTTCCACATGAACAAGATAACTTATACACTTCGGAAGATGATAATGGGTTTGACACACCTTTAGGTGATCTTAAATGTTCTAATTTTTCTTGTAGGTTTACAGTTTATGCATATATAGTTTATACTCTTGCAAAACATCTTACATTTTTATTACTATTTCGTATAGGAAAAACATCCCATTACATTAAAAATTCTGCCGACTTTGTTGAAAAAATGCATAGCTCCAAAATTGAAGAGGGTGATGTAATGGTCAGTTTTGATGTTGTTTAACTTTTTACAAAAGTGCCTCTAAAAGAAATTATTGAATACATTGATCATCTTTTTTCCAAAGGACATAACCAATCTTTTTCAGCACTGTCTTACTACAACTTGTATTCAGTGGAATAATAAATTTTATGAAGAGATTGATGGTGTAGCAATGTATAGTCCCCTTAGTCCTGTTATACCTAATTTTTACATGGAAAAATTGTAAACATTAGCTTTGCAAAATACACCTTAAAAACCTTCAGTTCGGTATAGATATGTAGATGACACATTAAATTTTGTTATTTGAAGACATGGAGAAGAGACACTGCATGAGTTTTTGCTTTTTATAAATGGTATACATCCTAGTATTCAGTTTACCATGGAAAAAGAAACTAATGGAAGTTAACCATTTCTTGACATATTAATATCTAAAAATAATAATTCACTATCTTCATAAATTATCCAACCACCATCCACGTCAAAAAAATTGGTGCAATTAAATCTTTGGTAGATCGAGCAAAACGAATTTGTTACTCTAAATTTTTGAAGGATGAATATAAATATTTAACTAAATCCTTACAAGGTAATGGATATTCACTTACGGATATTAATAATGTAATTACACCTTCTAGACGTAACCTTATAGAAAAACCAGTTCCTAATGCTGATACTTCTTTTCTTCCTTTTATAGCTAATGTTTCAGATCGAATTAAAAAAAAATCTTAATTAAATATGGCATAAGGACTATTTTTAAACCTACAAGAAAAAGTAAAGAATATTTAAGGTCACCTAAAGGTGTGTCAAACCCATTATCATCTTCCGCAGTGTATATGTTATCTTGTTCATGTGGAAAAGTATACATTGGAACCACAAAACGTAGCTTTGATACAAGACGTAAAGAACACATGAGATTTTCTAGATTAGGTCAACCAGAGAAGTCTGCGGTGGGTGACCATGCCTTAAATGATCTAAATCATGACATTCAAATTGACAATTTGGAAATATTGTCAAGACAAACTCATTATTATTGGTTTTAGCATCTTATAATTAAACAAAGGCATAATGATACGTCTTAATTTTGATTTGTTTACCAATTATATCTTAAATTACCACAACACTGTAATTTAACATGAGTAGTTGAAATTAAGATTTAAATAAGAAAATTACAAAAAGCGTCCTGCGTTATGCTTTTCATTGTTAGATTTAACTGGATTATTTTATCTGATGTCATGTTTATATTTCTGAATGCTTCTATTATTTTGAAATTGAAGTTTTTCACAACTTTACACTTACTTGATTAAATTGTTTAAATGTGTTTTTTTGGCTGACATTTTTCATTGTTAGCTTTCGCCGTTATAGAGTGTTCTGATTTGTCATCTTTAAGACAGGTTAACGATATTTAATTTTTAATGACCTAGTTATTCTTTACTAAAATTCAATTCTATACTTGGCTTTATACGTTTCTCAAACTGTAATATTAATAGCAGGCTGATGTTTATGTTTTAATTTTTCAACTTTGACAAAATTGTTTACAACATCTTTAACAATTTTAATAGATATTGCTACTGACGAAGATAATTATAAATGTTATCCAAACATTTAGATTGTATAATTTAAAATACACCATTAACAAAACCCCAAAAAGGTAAATCCCAATATCTTAGAGTATGGAGCATAGTAGTACAAACAACATTTTTCATCATATTGAAACGAAAAGATCATCCGTTTTTGCGAAGGCACGCCGATTGTCTCCGGAAAAGTTGGATACTGCCAAGAAAGAATTCGATTATATGTTAGAACAAGGGATTTCTAGGCCGTCCAAGAGTTCCTGTGGTATCCAATATGATATATACAAGATTTTGGTGGTTTACTACATTGTAAGACAATTTTTAGTAAAATTGGCTTAGTTCGTGCTTACCAACAAATACCTGTTCATCAGATGTTTAAAAAACTGCGATAATTCCCAATTTTGGTCTCTTTGAATTTCGATTGATGTCGTTTGGATTTTGTAATGCGGCTCAAACTTTTCAACGGTTTATTCCTGAGGTTATTCGCGGTTTTGATTTCTGTTTTGCTTACATTGATGATATTTTAGCAACATTTACGTGTTCAGAAGAACATAGAACACATAAATATTGTTTCAACTATTTCTGAATTTCGGAGTTACTATCAACACTGATAAAACTAAATTTCTTGTCGAAGAGGTGGAATTTCTAAGTTTTAAAGTTTTTAAAAGTGATACTGACACTATCCTAAGTAAGGTTGACGAAATAACATATAAACAACCAGATACTGTAGAGTAGTTAGGACGAATCTTAGCCATGATAAATTTTTACTGGAAGTTTATTCCACACGCTGCCGCGATTCAATTACCCCTACTTCAATATTTGAAAAATACTACTAAAGGTGATAAGTGAGTTATTAAGTGGAATACTGATTTTCTAGCAGCATTTAACTCATGTAAGGCTTTGTTAGCTAATGCGACCCTGCTGTATTTTGCGTCACTTACAGCTTCTTGGATCTTAATGATCGATGCTTCTCATGTTGCAGTTGTGGCTTTTGTTCGACAATTTAGCAGCAAATGTGGCAACCAGTTGTTTTTTTTACTTAAATTAGATGAAACATAAAAAAGATATACAGAGTGATCAATCTCAAGTGTATACCACGTGATCAAAATATTTAAGTTGGTACCACTGATAGGTTGGTAAGAAGCTGTATTGCTATAGCTACTCTAGAGCATGGTTCGAGTAAAAACTACGATCAGTTTCAAATCTGTATGAAGGTCATTAACTTATACATATTATCTTAATTTAAATAATGACTATTTTGTATTTGATTAGACTGCATCCCTACAAAATACAACAAAATAAATAAAATATTATTTAATTATTGGATTAAATCATTACAAAATAATGAATCTTAAGTATTTAAATGTTATAATTTCATTATAATTAAATAAAATTTACAGTACATGTTTATGGAATGACAATGTCTTTTACAAATTTTTTTTATCTCCTTAGGTACACATTAGTTATCACACTTTGCTTTACAGCGTATGTTCAAAATAACCGCCATTAAATTGTAAACATAAGTTCACCCTACGTTGCATATTCGCAAATACATTTTGTAACATTTCGGCACTGATATTATGAACTTTATGAGTTATAGCATCTCGCAATTCTTGTAGAGTATGCAGTCTTCTGCTGAACACTTTGTTTTTTAAATAACCAAAAAGAAAAAAGTCTAACGGTGTCAAGTCTGATGAATTCCGTGGCCAACGATTTACACTAATGATTCTATCTTCAAAGAAGTCTCGTAAGTAATTAATTGTAGCCTGTGCAGTATGTGGGGTAGCGGAGTCATGCTGGAAATACCCGTTTCGTAATTCACGATCATCCAAATTATTAATAAATGGTTCTAAAAGTATTTCCCTGTATCTTGTCGCAGTAATTGTGCCATCGAAAAATACTGGTCCAAATATTCGTTGTCGCGACATTGCTATCCAGACACCGATCTTGATAGGGTGTAAGGTAGTTTCTCGAAATACATGTGGATTTTTTGCAGACCACGTAGGATAATTTTGGCTATTTATGTAACCGGACAGATGAAACCAAGCTTCATCAGAAAAAAAAGATACATCCAGTAAATCATTGTTTATCGTATTGTTGAACCATTGACAGTAGTGTACTCTAAGCTGAAAATCTCTGTCTCGCAACTGTTGTAATACCGACACCTTGTACGGGTACAAATGTAAATTCTTCTTTACTGCAGTGTGGACACTTCCATAGGATACATCTAAAAATTATTTATGTAAAATTATATTTATATGGTAAAATTTTTCATACGTGTTTGTGCAGATAGTTTTCGCTAAGATTTATTGAGGCTTGCATTCATCCTTGCTTGGATATCTGTTAAGGTATCCTCTCTTAAGACAGTAGCCGAAGCTTCACGTTTGCGTTTTAAAACACTACCAGTTTCCATGAATCGAGCTATCAATCGATTACGATGTTGACTAAATGTTTCGTAACTAATATTTTCATTTGGATACTCAACAGTAAATTGATCGATGGATGATTGCAATGAATAATGCCATTGCCCATTACCATCTTGGAAGCCGCTACGAAAATGAGCCACAACAATGAATGTGTCGTGTTCGATTGAAAATGGCATAACGATTAAATTCGATATCACAATTTGAAATTCAGAATATATAATTTGTCTTGATATAGACAGTTTGTAAATAACTCAAGAAAATACAAAAGTGAAAAACGAAGGTAAAATATGACATAAACTAAAACGACTAAAACCACACTAAAAATCCAAAGCAGCCAACTGCAAAACACAACAATATTAACAACTAGGGATTTTTGTCATACCACTACAGTACACTTGAGATTGATCACGTTGTAGTACTTATGATAGAAAATTATTGGTTGCATATGCTGGCATTGAACGTTTCAAACATATTTTGGAAGTCCGGCAATTCATATTGTATACCGTTCATAAACCATTAATTTATGCTTTTCAACAAAATCCAGAAAATGTAACTCCACGGCGATTACGTCTTTTAGACTGTATTGATCAATTTAGTACAGAAATCAAACATGTTCTGGGTGTCAATAATGTCGTCGCAGACGCACTTTCTCGTCTTTGTTCCGTTGCGATACCGTCTAATATTAATAATGAACTACTTAGTAAGGAACAATGGGGAGATCGAGAACTCTCTATTCTATTAAAAAATAAATCATCTTTGCGTGTGACTCATATTTCGATAGCCAATTTATTCTGATGTATGAACTGATATCGCTCGTCCGTAGGTACCGCTTAACTTTAGAAAACTAACGCTGTACATAATAGGTCACATCCAAGTATTAGAACTACTTCCAAGTAATTCGTAAGAACTTTAGATGCCCTTCTATTAACAAAGATTGTCGAAATTGGTCAAAATATTGTATTCTATATAAGAAATGTAAAATTGGTCGACACGTAAAAAGTGAAATAGGAAATATTCCAATACCTAACAATAGATTTAATCATATTCATATCGATATTGTAGGTCCACTTACTTTTTCAACCGCATTTCCTTATTCTTTAACATGTATTGATAGGTTCACTAGATGATCTGAGGCTATTCCGCTGTCACATATTTCTGCGGAAACTATTGATAGGGGTTTATATGATCAGTGAATAATCTTGTTTCGGTGTTCCAATACAAATAACCACAGATCAGGGCCGTCAGTTTGAGTCGTCGTTGTTCAAAGCGCTTTGTAATTTACTCGGTTGTACACATACACATACTACACCGTATCATCATTATTCTAATCGTTTAATGGAACGCTAGCGTCGTGCGCTATCAAATTTCACGCCTCTTCGTATTGGGTGGATATTTTACCGATTGTTCTGTTAGGATTACTCTTTTTTAGAAGAGGACATCGGTGCGACCCCGTCAGAGTTGATTTATGGTACCACTCTTCGGTTTCCCAGTGATTTTTTTGTATTATTAGAGCCGAAAATTGAGCCGAGTTCATTTGTAGAAAATTTACGGAGTGCGATGTCGATAACAGGAGCATACGGAAAACATACCATGTTTGTTTATAAGGAAATGGCAAAATTTTCTCACGTTTTTATGCGTGTTGGTGGTGTTAAGACATCATTGCAGCCTCCGCATGAGGATCCTTGTACAGTAACTAAAAGACAAGGTAAATTTTTTGGTATTGACATTAATGGAAAATTGAAAATCATTTTTATAGACCGACTAAAACCGGCATTTATAACACATCTTCCTAATGATCTGCAACTAATAACAAAGGAAAGTCGTCCAGTCACGGTAAGAATTCCTATTGTCCCGACAAAAGACTCGCTCTGGAAGACTTTACGACTGCCTCAGAGATTGCATCAGGGGTGGTATGGGAACTGGCTACTACGTTATGAGAACATTTGGTCATGTCAGTGGTTGTCAGGGAGATTTGTGACATTTAGGCGTTGATATAATTGTATAAATAAGTATAATGTAAATGTTCTTTATTGATTCCTTAATACGAGTTTTATTTACGTTTCTGTCTTTACTATCCATTGTCGTTACATGGTTACAGAATGGTTTCAAGTGTAAAGGTTTAAGTTTTAGCGTATAAAGACTTCGTATGGTCATTTTGAGCATAAAAACGTCTAATAGACGACCACCTTGGTAATCGAGTAGGTTTACGTCATTTTCGTATATAAAATGTCGCCCATATACCCTTTTCATTGGATTAAATTTGAATTTTAAAGGAAGTGCGTCATTTCCGTTTACGTGGTTGAAGGCTATTTAAGGAGAATCGTGAAGGAACTCAAGGATTTTTGATATGTTGAACAAATAAGCCATCGGTTTAAAAAACGTTTTGCTCATCGCAAACGTGAATCTAGTGCAAAACTAGGTACGGCAGTTAAAATGTTTAGACAACGAACCCTGCTTTGCATTTGTTGTTTAGTTTCAAATCATTGTGTGGTTTGGAAGGTTTTTCAAATTTTGAAACACTTTGCAATTCTATTTTAAACAAATAATGTTACGGCCGACTTAGTAAAAAACTTTGCGGTAGCTGTCTGTTGTGTAAATATACAAAGCAATTTTAAGGTGTAACTACGATCAACCTGTTGAGTAACGAAAGAATCATGGCTTTGTAACCCCGTTGTCAACATGTAAAGATAAACAACTGCGCATTTATAGACCATTAAGAAATAATTATTAAGTCTAGACTGTTAGTAATGTACTATTAGAGAAAAGTGATTACGTGAGGTTGTGTGTGGTCCCAAAATCAAAATACCGACAGTAAAGGTGATGAGGACAATAGGAGCGATCCTATCAAACATTTTGACTGCATAACGGCTTCGTTTACAAGTCATTTGTCCTGAAACTTTCAATAGTAGATATGGATTTCATGCGTAGGAAAGGTCAAGCAGAATGTTAGAAATTATGTTCTAAGCAACGGCTACTTAAAGTAGAATCAGGTTAAACTTATACAAATAAGAACAAAGTTATCATAATCCCAAAAACATTATCTGAATTCCTAGAAATAGGGTTGTCTAAAAATGGATTACTGTATTTAGTATATCATCTGAGAGGTCTTAGCTAAAATAAAGCTCCCATAAGAGATGCAATCCATATAGAGAAAAATATATAATATAAGCAATAATCGAACTGCAAATAAACGTTGCAAAGGAACGTGTTGAAAACACCTGTGTTACAGTAAATATTACAACTTGCCCTGAGAGTGCAGAAACGCCAAACCCTTGATCGGGTGCTTACGTTTGATTTGTCTCAACATTTTGCGACTTTGATAAGAATTTTCAAGGTCATCATTGAGATCTGGTGGTGTGTGGATTTGTCTCACATGTTTGATTATCTTAGGCTCATTCATTTCTGCTTTCTGAGGATAGGTTATAGTAATCAATCTAGGACACCCATTTTCCACAAGTTTTACTTATAGCCTTTATTTTAGGCTCCAACCACACCCAGAAGTAATTATTTAGGTATCTGGCATTACTTACTCTTGGTGTACTTTCTCTTTACCTATATGGACTGCGACTGCAATTAGACTATTATTTTAGCTAAGATGTCACCTCACACCTTAAGCAAGGCCATTAATCCGTATACAAGGTACATTTTATTCAGGACATATAGGAGGCGTACTAAATAGAAATTCAGTCTGGTTTTATTTTTAGATAACCGTTATTTAGAATATAATTTCTATCATCTTGTGGAATCCTTCCAACCGGTGCAGTATGTTAGGAGAAGCAGTTTCTCAGAATTAGGTTCTATTTTTGGGTAACCTTGACATCTAATTACCTTTAGCATTTGTAGGTATTGGGTTTTCATATAAATTGATATAAATGATATTACTTTATACGTAACATCACCTTTTAGATATCCTAGACCATCACCTTAGAGGTGATGGTCTAGATGCTATATTTAGGGGAAGATGTGACCTACAGAGAGTCGCCTTCATCCCCAGAGACGCAACTAGCTCAGGACTAACACGTTAGATTAGCAACCCACTGGCCATTTATTTTAGATAACCCCACCCTTAACCCATGTACACCATCTTCAGAGATTCTAATCATCCTTGGCGTCGATTCCTGTAATATAACGTCACTTCGAGATCTCCCAGATATAGAAAATTTTTGTATTACTGAAATGATTATTATTCTAATTGCCTCATACACTAGTTACGCGACTTTAAGGGTAAAATTTCGCTCTCATTAATATTAATAGCTGATGAAACAATTTTCTACCTGAAAATTCGTTATAGGTGAGTCACCGTATTAGTGAAGATATTGGCAATGGTAGATCACTCAAGTGGTCTCAGGAACTTCAATATTCTTTTATTCATACTGTTATGACCTCGAATCAAATTCCACAAATGCTTACTATGTCAAACCGTGTTGAATGTAAGATGTCTTAAATGTCCATAATTCCTGATATAACAAAAGACTTCTAGGTATCATTCTGTTCGCTGATTTTGAGTAATAACTAAAACTAAAGTCATAAATCAACAATTCCTAAGATGTTAAGTCTATTAACGAGTGGTCTATTGACGGCTGTAACAAATCTATGAAAACAAACCATCACATAGTATGGCGGCTTTCAAATAGTAGCTTTTGAGTAGTCTTCTTTCACACTGTGTGTAACGAACCGTATTGGTCAGCTTACTGAAGTTTGTCTACTACCTGCTTAACATACCGTTGTAAAAGATCTGCTTTTCTATTCCAGCAAAAAATGTAACTTAGCACAAATGGTAACCTACCCCTATGTGGGTTTCGTCAAATATACCGTTTACACGTAGGAGGCCTTTTAGATTATCATATATATATATATATATATATATATATATATATATATATATAGCTATGCCAGCGATGGCATTGATTACATATTCTTCCCTCCTTCCTTGCACTAATTTTTCTATTTGTTTATCCGTTGTAAGACATTAAAAGTTTTGTAGGATTTTTGCCATTTTCTGATTTGGTTTGAATATAGTTTTAACTTCATGCTTCTACTTTTGTTATTTTATCCGTTCTTCCCTTGATACACAGCGGGCAAGTGTTGAATCTCGATGGTTCTTTGGTTTCTTAGGCGGTCCTCCTTCATGGATTGATAATTCTTTGAATTTCAGAAGCAGGAGCCGAGGATAGCAAATCTGACTTTACCAAAACGTTATGTACATAAAAATAGTCTCATTGAGGTTAACACCCGGAAGCACAATGTAACATATACCGCCTGTTCGTTCTCAAACGCGAACGTAGGGATTTAACATGGTATTTAACGCTTTTGAAGATTCCTAGTCAACACCTTGTTTTTCAGAAAAGCTAATGGTGTCTATAGAAAGAGAAAATTATTGCGCATTCAACGACATTAACAACAAAATTAAAACTTGAATTTTGAGTTTAAAATATTAATTTAATATTTGATAGCTTCTGAATATGAGTTGCCTCGATTTTAAAATACGATAGTATCTATCAAATCATTTTGCACTAAGTTTAATACGAGGCAAAAAATTAAAAACCATGCAAATATTGCGCTATAATTAGAAAATTTTATTGAAAAAATAAAATTTCTGAAATAACAATCATCATTATCATATGAAATTGACAAATAGTCCGTACAGAAGATCGTGTTTTGGCGATGATAAATGCATACCCAACATGCGGTTTGATACAAGTTTCTCTTGAAACAGGTATATGTAAGTCGCGGGCATGGAAGGTATTAAAGAAATATAAACATCTAGCGTATAATCCGCCATGTTATCAAGAGATTTTTGATGTTGACGAACAAAGTAGGAGTGCATTTTGTTTGTTGAACGATGTCTTTCATTAGAACAAACAAACGATTAAAATTTGAATAAAATCTAGCTAGTAGTTTTTTTTTGTTTTTTTTCTTTGCACATAGTAACAATAAATTTGAAGAAATAAACCAATCAGTGTGTAATTAACTGTCAATTTTGCAAATTTTTTGTTTACAATTTCGTTCTGAACTTGGGAACAATGTCAAAAGTACGTCAACGTCAACATTTCTCCCAATTGACTGATTTTGAACGTGGCCGTATTATTGGCATGAAAGAGGCCGGACTTTCGCTACGAGAAATTGCTCGTCGTGTAAACTGAAATGTTACAACGGTATCGAGATGTTGGTCCATATGGTCCGAGGAAGGGGTGCAACAACGTCGCCCTGGATCTGGACGTCCCCGCAGGACTACAAATCGCGAAGAACGTCGTTTAAAACTTTTGGCCACAAGAGACATATTTTAACAACTCGATCGATTGCAAATGATTGTAGGATCCAGAATGTCAATTTCATCTGTTCATCACCGGATAAGGTCTTATGGGCTGCGTTCATATCGTCCATTTTTATGTCTTACTCTTACACCACTTCACCGTCTACGCAGGCTAAAATGGAGCAACGAAAGAGCGAATTGGGCACAACAATGGCATCGAACTGTGTTTAGTGACGAGTCCCGATTTTGCTTGTGGGCCCACGATGGTCGTAGGAAGGTCAGACAGATGCGTGGAGAACGTAAAAATCCAACATTTTTTGTGGAACGCAACACAGCCCTCACACAAGGGGTGATGATATGGGGTGCAATATGTTACGGTCGCAGATTACCCTTGGCCTTCATTGATGGCAACTTAAACGCCGCTGGTTATATTGCCAATGTGCTAGAACCCGTTGCGCTTCCATATCTTCAGGGGCTAGAAAATCCCATTTACCAACAGGGTAATGCGCGTCCTCATACGGCAAGGGCTACAACATGTTTTTTAGAAGAAGCTAACATTGCCGTCCTCCCATAGCCTGCTTGGTCGCCTGATTTGTCGCCCATTGAACATGTATGGGATGAGGTCGGTACGCGATTGGGTAATTTACCACACCCTCCAGATAACTTACACAATCTCCGGCTACGGATGCAAGAAGCTTGTATTAATATACCACAGGCAGCTACAGATCACTTGATTGATAGCATGCCACGCCGTCTAAATGAGTGCATTACAAATCGTGGCGGAGCAACTCATTCTTGAAAAAAACATTTTTAATTTTTGTTCTTTTGTTTTCAAATTTTAGTGGTTTCTTTATTCTAATGAAAGACATAGTTGACGAAAATTTCAATAAAATCGTTCAATAAATTCTAGGTGTTGCAATTTTTATGGAAGTCAGTATAATTCGTTTCCAAATCATTACATTTGGTGGAGACGGTATTAAAAATTGGCCAACCAGATGTTCCTATTTGGCACCTTACGACGTCTTATGAGAGGAAAACAGCAACTAAGGAGATCCTTCCAGAGTAATATTTGAATGTATACTTTAATTTGTTTTTCCTTCCTGCAGTTTTTTTTTGTATTTTTAATAAAAATCATTTATTTAATGTTTATGTATTGCTGTACTATAGATGATTTGTTGTCTATCTTGGTCACTGCTTGATGACTATACAGTTGATGTTATATATCATATTGATCAATTTGTTCAAAAGAATGTACTACTACAAATTTATCAATATGATGTGCCTGTAGAAGCATACCCATATATGGTAATAACGTTTTATTTGTACAGCCATTGTGCAACAATACGGTTATTGCCAGAGACCTAAAGAAAAAAGGGTACTTAAGTAACATAATCAGAAATTAATGTTAACACACTTCTGCCACTTTTTTAACAAATGTTACCCGTATAAAATAGTAACTAATTACCACCGAGTGCCTCTACGTATAATAGTTTTAAGTCAAATGCTTTAATTTAGAGCATGATTTGTACATTTACGATCTATACTTTATACTTCGGAATATTGCAAAATGGATCAAAAACCTACAACATTCACCGTTTGTAATTTTACAACTGGAGATTAATATTACTACTAATTTTAATTTGGAATTTAAATTTAAAATGATTTATTCTCAACTTGCAGTTGATATAATATACGACGTGCCCAAGACAAGCATGAATAGCATGGGGATCTTGAAAACGGCAAAAGATACGAAGGTGGTTAAATTATAGAAAAGTTGAATAATTTATGGCATGTTCACACGTAGTTTGCAAAAGTTCATTATTGTTTATCGTTTCCAAGATTTAAAACAAAATGCGATCTTCGGGTTTTTCTTTTTTAGTAATTCCTTCATTTATTTTAAAAGTTTTTTAAAAACCAAAGGTACTTCTTTATTGTCCCTTTTTGAATCCTATTAGATGGCGTTTTCAAATTTTTTATTCGACGTTTCGTCTCCAAGAAACCATCATCAACTTTATTTTTTTATATCACCGCAACCGATAGTATTTTTTATTACGAATTTGACCATGTATTACACATTATGGTGGCTGGAACTTACAGTGCAGTAGTTTGGCCTGCCCAATCACGCGATTTAAGTGCGTTGGATTTTTTTTCTGTGGAGTAACCTCAAAAACCAAGTCTATGATGGGAGTTTTGAAAATGAAGATCAGTTGTTAGTAACGGTTATGGCAGTAGTTAGTACAACTTCCCTGAAAAATAACGACAACCTACTTGAACAGTTATTGTAATTATTTAACTTCAATTAAATAGGTTTAAAAGATAAGAGTTGTTAAATTTGTACAAAATAAATATTATCAAATATTAATATTAATCCGAATTTTTCTTAAAAATTAGCTCCAAACCATAATTTGTAATACATGGTTAAATTCGTAATAAAAAATACTATCTTATACAGGGTGTTTCGTTGATTTCGGCGATATAAGAACATAAAGTTGATGATGGTTTCTGCGAAACGAAACGTCGAATAAAAAATTTGAAAACGCCATCTAATAGAATTCAAAATTTAAAAATTTTTTAAATATAAATAAAATTTCAACATAAATCAGTCATTATTATAAGTTTTGTTATGAACGAATAAGTTCAGGTTCAAACGTAAATATGTAATTAAAAATCATTATTGATGTTGTTTGTTTATGTTTATACATAAATAGGTTCAAATCCTATTTGAGGTAAACTTTTTATTTATGTATTTAATAAAACTAATAATGATTATTTTAAATAAATCATCTTTTTGATTTAAAATTATTGTGCTTAAGGTCTAATATTACAAGGTCATTTTACTCTTCTTGGGTATATAAACATTGCTGTTTTTCCATGGCTAACTAGATTTTTTGTTAACACGTTATTAATAAGATGGACATATTTGTGGTTTTTCGTAAATATCTTGATAACGGTCCAGACCTTTACAATTGCAATACAAAAAATACAACTGGTTTGAAAGTTGTCAATTTTGGAACCAAATTTTGGACACCCTGTATAAAATGGTAAAAAAAACTATTTAATTCTAAGTGTGGTTAGACTCTTTGCATTAAGGTTCACACTATGTGGATCGGAGAAAGCAGATCTAAGTTCTTCTTTTTAATAATACTTTTTGGGACCACCCTGTATATGCGCAAATATTTTCCCGAAATACACTCATGTGTATAATATAGCGCTGCTTTCGTACGTAATTCCTAACTTAATTGGTATAGGAGCTATGGATGCCTGACGCACTATTGCAGGACCCTATATATTCAGTTCGAGTTATCAGGAGCAGAACACGAAGACTTGAAAATGACAGATGAGATTACCCGAAACGTCGTCATTTCAATATCGGTTCTTTTAAGAACCATGGAGGAGAATCTACGCGAGACCAAGCCCGGGAGAACATCAACTTCATATCCAGCACTCGCGGAAACCTGAAAATTAACACACACACACATATATATATATATATATATATATATATATATATATATATATATATATGTGTGTGTGTGTGTGTGTGTGTGTGTGTGTGTGTGTGTGTGTGTGTGTGTAGGCACTACTCTTGTTTTTTTATTGGAACGCATACATATTTTTGTATATTTGAATTCTCTGTTAAATGATGAGAAAAATAGTATAAGGTATTATGGGTCTACGACCAACGGTTCCGAAGTTATTGACATTTTCATGTAAAAAAAATTAGTCAATTAAGTAGGCTCCTGTATCGCCATGTTGGAAAATATCGGAGCCAACTTTGGGATTTGTTTTTCCAATGTGTCTTGTTTTAACTTCTACATTCAGATTGCAGACTATTTTATCAATATATGCAGGGTGGTCCATTTTTCTCAATGTTATTTTTCTCATTTTTTTAAACGGCACAACCTGTATTTTATTACAGATTTGAATCGCATTTTTTACGAGCTTTCAATAGATGCTCACTTTGTACTACCTATTCCTAAGTGTTTTTGACTTATTTAGTGATAAAGTTGAAAACCACAAAGAAATATTATTACTAAAAGCGATGACGAGAAGTAAAGTCTGAGTGGCACCAGCTTTGAAGGAAAAGCAAAGAGAAAGGAAATTATTATTTCTGGAGAGAGGCCCTGTAAAGGTGGTGGAACCAGGGAGAAGCACAAAGAAAATAAGTAAATTAATAAACACCAGTTCCCCAGAACAATCTTATTTTATTGAATATCTTTGTTTTCCCAAAACAACAATGAGAACTCAATATGCATTTAACTATCACATAGAGCAATTAGTCGCCATTAATTATCCCAAAATTTATATTAATACGAATAATTGGTGTTCACCAAATTTAACTTCTCACTAGAGAGTATCCTACTTTAGTAGGCACATATATAGATGCGTATATACAGGTTTCGAATGCAATCGGACGAAGGCAAGTTACTACACATAAAACGTGTTCACGACAGACTTTATTTGAATTGACCGTAACCTATCAGGTTGGTGAAAGATCTTTCAGCAATTACCTAAAAGGAAAATTTGTTTTCAGAGCCAGGCTAAAGATCTATTAAAATCCGAAACTTGCCATTGATTCACAATATTAATTCTCCCCACAATTACATCTACAAGAATATATTCTTAAAGCTAAAATATGCATTTAATAAATTACAATATCCCTCTCAAATATTTCGAAATACCCTATATATTTACTTTTACAAAACACAACCGGTGATGCTACTGCGCAAACAAAAAAAAAACGTCAGACCATGCAGTGAATAACTAAGTCGCCACACAAAGGTAATGGCCGCCTAACGTTATCGTAATAAGTAACTTGTTGATTTAATGGAGTACATAGGCCAATAAGTTCCAGGCATGTAATTACAAGTTCACACAATGGTTAACGTTATCTAAATAAAAGGTAAGTATTACATTAACACCTCATCGTTCTTCTTACTTGACACACACTCTTTTTTCCTTTTGTTTTAGTTTTTATATTTCGTATAAACCCTACAGAAGGTAGTGCACAATACAAGAAAGTTACTACTACGATGGAGTGTTCACTTTTCGCACGCTTTAGGTTACGCTGCAATAGCTCCAAACAGATGCATATAAGGCACTTTGTAGCGTTTACTGACATCAATACTTTTCTCATGTCTTATGCTGCGTCACCCTTGCGTGCAGAGGTCAGTTTCGCCCACAGTGACCACTTCCACTTTTGCCAAATTCAGTTAACGTTATCAGATTTACATGTATATAGGGGTTAAAGTTTTAAGCGAATACTCATTCATTACCTAGTAGTACTCATGATGATGCCTCCACCTACTAAGAAATCTAAATTATCGCTGAAGAAGAAGAAGGAAGTCTTGCTGCAACCCTCAACAGCCCCGATACCCCACTCACCACAGCACAGGCCTCGACGCCTCCTATCTTCATCAGAGGTAGCGATCTAGAGGATGATGATTGCTAGATTTTTTGAAGAATGAGTACCGATTTATGTATTGATTAACACATTATTAGTGTAATTTGTTATTTCTCTAGTATTCACCAGTTGTTGTTGCTACCGCACCAGAGCCTCTACCACCAACACTTCGACCCATTCAATATGATGGGGAAAATCTTGCATTAATACAGCATGATAATTATCAGGAGGATAGGTGAGATATATTCGCTCTGTGAGAGAGCAAGTATTCGAGGCTTGGACGCGCACCGCCTCCAAAGAAATATACATGAGTTATAAAATTGTAATCATAGAAAAAAAATTTAACGTTTCAATTTATTCGTTAGTAATAGAATTTTTTTACATTTAATATGAACCAGATTAAAATTTGAAAAAACTTTCTCTTCCATTATACAGGGTGTTTAAAAAATATGCGGCAACATTAAAGGGGGTGATTTCCCAGGTCATTTTATACAATGAAGTTCCTATAAACATAGGTCCGCAAACGCTTCGTTACCGATCTACAGCGTGTTGAAGTTTAATTTTAAAAAAACAGTGAAAATTAGATTTTTCCAAAACGGTTTGAGATATCATAATGAAATATTACGCGTGTCAATAGCTGAGGGAGATGCATACTTTGCAATACAACACGATGTTTCAGTCGTACCATTGGCGCGCGTATTGGCACGTCATTTTTTAAGAAAAAAGTAGGATGCCGCTGACTTCTCTAAACATAAAAAATATTTTTTGTTTCTTTGTTCAATTGTAAAGAAAAAAGCTCTCTTGACTTTTTATCGTACGATGTACCGTTTTTGAGTAACAAAAACATTTCAGTGCATGTCCATTTGTCATGCGTACAAAAATATTTTTAAACATTCCTGTATTATTCACTAACATATCACTGATATATTGAATGAGTCTCGTGATTAATAATTTTGCATGTGTCGAATTTCTTGAAGTTCCTTATCATGAATCGCTATACAAATGCCGAGATGACCGACATGCACTACATTTATGGACTTGCTGATGGGAATGCATTAGAAGCTAGGCGGTTGTATACTGAAAGATTTCCGGGCCGTATTGCTCCTGATAGAAAAACTTTCGGATGTATTCATCAGGTCTTTATGAAACAGGCACATTAAGACGAAATGGAGGAGCATGAAGCCCAAGGACAACAAGAACGGTAGAGCTGGAAGAGGATGTGCTGGGCATGATTGAAGAAGATCGAGGTACTTCTACTCGAAAAATTTCTGACGCTTTGGATGTAAGTAATGGGACTATTTGGCACATTCTTAAGGAAAATTTGTTGTATCCATTCCATATACAACGCGTTCAAGCACTTCTTCCTGCTGATTTTCCTCCTCGCATTGCATTCTGTCAATGGTTTTTGCACAAAATGGTTCAAATCCCTCATCTCCTTATGTTGATTCTGTTCACCGATGAAGCGAGTTTTTCAAGAAATGCAATACGGAATTTCAACAATAACCATGTATGGTGTGAAGAAAATCTAAATGATATTGTTGAAGATCGTTTTCAACATCAGTTTTCGTTGAACTTTGAATTGGGATTGTGGGTGACTGCCCAATTGGACCGGTATTTCTACCCGGGAGACTTACCGGAGAGGTGTATCGCAACTTTTTGGAAAACACGCTCCCTGGATTTCTGGAGGACGTACCATTAGCAATTAGAGAGGCAAGGTGGTATGTGCACGATGGCGCACCAGCCCACTTTAGTCAAGTAGCTCGTGATTTCTTAACACAAGCATACGGATATCGTTGGATTGGCCGGGGTGGACTTCACTTATGGCCTGCACGATCCCCGGACTTAAATCCCCTTGATTTCTTCCTATGGGGCCATTTGAATTCCTTGGTGTACGCTACTCCATTGGAAAGGTAGAAGACTTAAGAAATCGAATAATTACTGAGTGCAACTCAATTAAAACAGATTCTGGTGTTTTTGAGAGAGTTCGCCAGTCAATGAGGAGAAGATTGGATTCTTGCATCCGAGCTAGAGGTGGTCACTTTGAACAGTTTTTGTAATATTTGGTTGGTAACATTTTTGGTTTTTGCCCTTGAATGAAACCCTTGATTTTAAAACTTTCTTTCTGTAATAAATGGACATGCACTAAAATGTTTTTGTTACACAAAAACGGTACGCCGTACGATAAAAAGTCAAGCGAGCTTTTTTCTTCAAAATTGAACAAAGAATTAGAAAATATTTTTTATTTTTAGAGAAATTAGCGGCATCCTACTTTTTTCTTAAAAAATAGCCTGTGACGTGCCAATACGCGCGCCAATGGTACGACTGAAACATCGTGTTGTATTGCAAAGTATGCGTCTCCCACAGCTATTGACACGCGTAATATTTCATTATGATATCTCAAGCCGTTTTGGAAAAATCTAATTTTGACTGTTTTTTAAAATTAAACTTCAACACGCTGTAGATCGGTGACGAAGCGTTTGCGGACCTATATTTATAGAAACTTTATTGCATAAAATGACCTGGGCAATCACCCCATGTAATATTGCCGCATCTTTTTTAAACACCCTGTATAAAACAATGTGACTGTCATTGTACCATAAATACAGGCTATCAGCTTGCAAGAATGCTAAATTATCTTGTCTGACACCTGCGTAAAAGATAAAATTACTGCTCATTATGCTTCGAATTGTGCGGTTTAACTAAAGTACGCGTGTTTTTGTGCATTAAAAATTGTTTTTTAACATGATTGCTCTTACAAGATTGTGCATACTACTAGTTTTAAAATTTGAATGTCATTTTATTTTGCGAGTACTCGTAGATTCTTTACTCCGTGCTCCCTCAACCCCCTAATACCCCGCGAAGCACGTCCCGCATTCTCTCGTGTTTTGTCTCTTTCACTTCCGAATAACGTACGTCTTTTTCACTTCCGAATAACGTACGTCCCTTCTTCATTTCTCAAACTTACATATAAAGTATTTGTAGCTTCAGCAGATTAACAGTCTTGCATTTCGACGGTTTTCATGCTGCGTTTCATTCATTCCATATCATACATATATAAAACTCTTGGGAATATAAATATTTCTATATATCTTTTTAATATTACATAGCATTATTATTACATGTGACTATTTATTAAACATTATTATTACATTCCAACTACATATCACTATTTATTAGACATTATTATTATTTCATACCACCATAAAACAATGGTTTATTTTGCTTCTTTGCTCTGCTAATATTTTTCAATCAACACCCATTACTTAAATTAGCGGATGACTGTCACTATAAAATGTAACTCTGTTTAAAATCGACTAAAAATAAATGAGTACGCAGCCGCATTTAAAATCACTTGCTAGATCAAAACCCAATCATTTTCCCCTTAAAGGAATATAATGCTTTCTAGACTTTTCAATATTGCAAACATTATCATTACATATCACTGTAAAACATTATTATTACATATCACTATAAAACAATGGTTTATTTCGATCTCTTGCTGCGCTAATATTTTTCATCAACACTCATTACGTAAATTAACGGATGACTACCACTATAAAATAAAACTCTGCTTAAAATCGGCAAAATAAATGAGTCCGTGGCCGCATTTAAAATTAACTTGCTAAGCTGAAGCCCAATCATTTTTCTTCTCATTTCAAAACAATCTAAATCGAGTTTTAATTTTTTTATTTTTTTCAATAATTCTTGTAACCGCTTCTTTCTCTCATTTTTACTTACTACTACTTTTTCTCTTCGATTCACACGTACTAGTTTCGTCATTTCTGTTGACTGAATCGTACACACACCTAAGGAAGCCTTTTATAATAAACCGGCACCCCCGAAACCACTAACCTTGAAAATATTTCTAAGTATTGTGATATTATACACACAAGCTTTAGATTTCAACCTTGACTCAAGCACACTACTTATTAGCATAGAGCATTAAGCATTCTCCTTCTCTCTCACACACTTCGCTGGGTCAGGATCGGCCCTATATCTTCCTCGTGGGGATTAGAATCGGCCCTATATGATTAACAAGGGAGTCCGCACGTGCACGACGGACTAACTGATTTGACCTTCAATGCAAAATTCGTGTAACGTGGATCAGAACCGGCCCTATTCACTACTTGAATTAGGGCGGTAACGGTATCGGCCCCATCTACAGAGGAGCACCATATCAACTTGGTCACTGAATAGGAAGCTGGTTGAGTGGTATATTTAGAAGTATAATACTTGTTTTGGTGCAAAGGCTATTGGAAAAAAATCCTTAGAACGAGTGCCAATATTCTTGGTGGCGTCATAGAGGACCTATTAAGGAATCGTTTCAAGAAAGATTTTACAAGGAAGAAAGAAATATTAAACGTAAGTCCGATGAAAAAATCGATAAAATAATGGAGGGTTTGGGCTATAAAAGAGTACGTCTGCCTCTCTACCAAGATCTGTTGCTAAGAAGAAGAAATCTACTTACGACGATATATTTTCAAGATAATAGTGGCTTTTCTACATGCCCAATGATGTGAACGTGTCAAGGCCGAATTGGATTTATTCGCTTTTCGTCGACGCAGGCAAGTGTCGAGAGTGGCGAATGGATATTTTACATCAGCTCTTAGTGATGACGCTCCAATAGAGATTGTAGTGGCCCGAAACGGAAACGATTACGTAGATTTAAGGCAGACCGTGTTGTACATCACAGCTAATGTTCTAAAGCAAGACGATACAGCACTTACTGACGCGGATGTTGTAGCACCAGTAAACAATTGGATGCATTCGCTTTTCTTACAAGTGGAGCTTTACTTAAATCAGAAGATGGTGTTACAACTAAACAACACCTACGCCTACCGCTCATATATGGAAACGTTGCTAAATTATGGAAAGGAGACCAAAAGTTCACATCTAAGTTGCACCTTATGGCACAATGATACAGCCGGACAGATGAATACACTCGGACACGCAAATAACGGTTTCTCAAAACGTTAAGTACTTGCAGCGACCAGCAAACAGATTGAGATGATTGGTCACGTGCACTAGGATTTGGTTAATCAAGAAGTAGAATTAAAAACTAAATTTGTACGATCAAGAGATCCCTTTAGTCTAATGGCGGCGCACTGTTCAACTTACAAGACGAGAATTATGGACGCTATTTTACTGGTGAGACGTATGCTAATCAACCCCACCATTCTAGTTGCACACCATAAAGCTTTAGAAACAACTGCAGCAAAATGTTATAAGGACAGACGTAGGTTTTGTCGCAAATAAAGCTTTCAACGGTGATTACGCCTCAAATCCATTCAATTTTCATCACAGCAATATTAACTACATGCCGTTATATATTGACGGCCAACAAATTCCCTCGAACAACCAGACTTTACAGCTAATGGTTTATATGTAACTCCTAGTGTTTAATGACCTATGACCTAACCTCTGACTTGTCTGCAAACGCTATCACGCATTCGAATTTGGTTAGAAACGGTTCCTTGCGCATAGAAGTCGGCTTTGAAGATGCGATTGTAGAAACTGTTAACTGTTTGGTGTACGCCGAATACGATAACGTGATCGAGATCGATAAACATCGGAATGTCGTCGTGGATTTCACCTGTTGAAGGGGACAACTCTAGATCACAAGCTTCGGTGTACAACAGCATCTGAAAGAAGATGGACGCATACTTGGACATGCAAGGGTTTAGAAGTGTTAATAACGAATTCATATCCAAAGAAATTGCCGTGGTTACAGATCATGGCTCGTTAATGCTGATGCTGATAAAGTCACATCGAGAATAGTTTATATCAAAATCCATGTCAAGACATAAGGTATTTAGAGGAAAAATATCATGAACTAAAATGGCGGTCAGGGTTTGTGCCCTACAACAATTTCCAAGATGAGCTGATAAGAACGCTGCTGCCGTTTAACAAAATCCACGTTAAGGGCAGTGAAAAACAACAGTTTTTAAGATTCTTTTGCAAACCAATACTAAACTTGGATAAGATTAGTTGTCCGTCGATAAAAAAATTTAATAAGGAAGCAAAGACGTACAGTTGTTTAAACCATAACATCTAGGAGCCTGTGTGCGCTCTGAAAAACGTATCACTGTAGCAAGACTGAACGCATACCAACTCCAAAGATGTATGCTGTACAAGTGTTGAAATGTTTGAAATCGATCCCCAGCTCCAAGAAGAATGTGTTTAGACTTGTATGTGGATCTAATCAGCTACGCTGGCACGCACCTAGACCTTGTACAATTATTGTGAACACGGACCCTGCAAAAAAACTAGGTCATCATTGGACTGCTATCTACATTAACGAGAATGGTAACGGGGAATATTTTGATTCCTTTGGACGACCCCGGGTAGGTTACCATTTACGTTTCCTCGAGAAGAATTCTAGACAGTTCCGTTACAACAAAAGGACGCTGTAGGATTACCATTTGGATGTGTATGGACTTAATGTTTTTGTATTTTAGAATAAATAATTTACCAACGTTTGATTTTAAGTGTTTCACTACATGATCGGTTATAAATGATGACATAATCAAATTACTGTATAATGCTTGTTTTTCAACTATTCTACTCTGATAAATAAAGGCGTTTTTAGTAGTTTAGCTGTTTTAATTAAAGTTCCATAACAAGACCCGAGAGAGAGAGAGAGAGAGACGTGTACGATCAACTTCTACTACAGAAAACACTCGCTGGTGTAAAAGCACACAACTAGATGGCGTCACAAAAAAACCCTAATTAGTCCTAGAAATATACCTTCATTACCGAAAATATTGATTAGTCCAACTAGATGGAGACACAAATTCAAATTTCTCAACAAGGGGGCCATGACAGGAGGGCGCAGACCCTAACACAAGTTCCTATACCTGTCTTACAAGTTAGGATTAGGGCGCTCTTATTAGAACACTATTTCCAGCCAAGGGGGCCACGACAAGAGGGCACAAGATCTTATAGCTGTCTTACAGGTTAGCATTAGGGTCCCTTTATTAGAACAGTATTTCCAGCCAAAGGAGCCACGACAAGAGGGCGTAGCCCCAACACAAATTTTTATAACTGTCTTAGAAGTTAGCATTAGGGCCTCTTATTAGAAAATGTCAAATTTCCCGCTGAACAGATTTTTGGTTTTGACCTTAGCTACCCCAAGGCCAACTCAAAGGCCAGGTCCCAAGACCAGCCTCAAGGTCAAACCCGAAGTCAACTCTGAGGTCAATTTCAAGGTCAAATTACGTCCTCCGAGTGGGCGGCCTTGTGACGTTACAAAGACAAAATGGCGGCCAAGGTGTCCGTATTCTACTTATCTAGAAATAATCGCTACCGTTTTGGGTTTAAACCGCGTATCTTAACCCGTTGTGTTGCTGATTAAGTAATTAACTAAAGAATTATATTCAAGCATAAGCAGGTATTTGGATGTGTTGTAAAGCTCGCAGAAAATAATTCAACAAGGCGATGTAACCTATTAAAAATCAGTCATTACCTTGTTAGAAGTTGCTATTAACTACCACGAGATAGAGTAGTAATGTGGTGATAATTTAATAGCAATGTGTCATCTAGCCAGCATGCTCATTAGGTTTAATCAGTGTCCCCTCTCATTGTTGGTATGAGTTGGCATTGTTGACTGTTTACTAATATTTTCGCCCGAGTAGAGAAGTTATGCGTGAACAAATGTGACACGATAAACCTCAGTTAATTGTGGTTATTAACGATAACCGGGTGTACAGGCAGGGGTCCAGATGCTATTAAAACCAACTCGAATTCCATATTTGCTGGTAAACTAACAAGTTCCTATAGTTTTAAAAGCAGAGAGGGGTATAGATGAACGTGTAAGCTGAGAATGAATGCTGTACTTTGTAACGTAGTCACACAAACTTTCGCGTTACTGCTTGCGGGTACGTTCAGTCACTTTATTATGATTTCTTTGTACCATACCCTTACAAGATTTTGTTTTAATGATTTTTTTATGTCTTTTTTATGTCTAGACTAGAAAAACAACATTAGTGAAAAACATTAAGTTCTTTGCTAGACTTTAAATAAAAATTTAAATACCACCAAAGTTAGTAAAGATAAACAAAGGAAGACCTTCACAAAAGTTAAAGAGGATTAAATTTTTTACAAACCCAAGTAATAAAATACAGGGTGTTCTATTTAAAAAACTTTCGAAAATTACGTTTAAAATCGCAATGTTGGCATGACCATATAAAACACTGTAGAAAAACATTAATCCGTGTTATCTTATGGGACTTCTGTCATCATTCGTCTTACCCTTTTCGTTTTGTTTCCAATTATTACAAATCTCATTGACCCACGTTTTTTCACAAATTTAAGGAATTTTTAAATTTGTTTGGCAACGTTGCAAAAATATAATAATACACATTTCGGTGCTAAATACAGAATTTTAGGTTGAATTAAAATATGTAAAAATATAAAGGGTGTCCCACTTAAAAAATATAAAATTTTTACCGTGTCGCCTTTGTACTCGAAAATATTAGAAAATGAATCTCTTAACCCTAAATAACCCCTTTATTCATGTAGTTTTACAAGTTAGCATTTGAACCCGTTATTAGAATACAAATTCAAATTTAGTGCCAAGGGGCTAGTACAAGGGGCGAATCCCCGTTGTTTGATTTGATCGAAGGTTGATTGCTTTGGTTTTTCGAAAGCTGCTGTAATCGTCTTATACAGCCCCCACAAGTTAGAACTAGGACCTCTTATTTCAAATTTCTCCCATAACCATTGCAGTGATGTGTATGTAGTTTTAAATTATAACGGAAGATGGAGCCACTTCTATTACAGAAAACATTCATTTGTCTATACACAACTAGATGGCGCCACAAACAAATTCAAATTTTATGGTAAGGGGGGCGAAGACCTACACCTGTCTTACAAGTTAGAATTAGGGCCCCTTATTAGAATACAAATTCAAATTCCCCGCCATAACCGAGAAGAATGCAGAGACTTAAATACAAATTAAAATTTTCAACCAAGGGACGAAGACCCGAGAGCAAGTTGTGAAGCCCTATATTGGTCTTACAAGTTAACATTAGGCCCTCTTATTAGAATACATATTCAAATTTCCCTCCAATCAAAATAAACCGATTGCGATACATTATGACTCATAATTAATACCAAAATATATTGTACGTAACAGTGGTTTGAGACCCTGATGCATACGGGGGGCCTGAAACTTAGTGTTAGACTCCTTATTATAGGAGTAAAAATACCATCGAAGGTTGAAAATTCCATCTAGAGGTTATAAAAGGCCCCTAAGGAAGCCAGAGGGGTGGGAAGTGGACCCAGCCACGTGGGCGTGACTTACCCCACAACTGAGACGTCACTTACTCAGCTGACCTCCTACTTTTATGTGCTTAATCTGCATTATTTTCCTTTTTATTTTATTGTTTGGTGTCACAATTTTTATTTTGATTTATTTTGACACAATTGTTAGTTTGATTTCACTGTTTGTTTGTTTTATGTGTAGTTAAACTGCTTTTTATGTTCTTATGTTACTTAATTTTATAACTTTGTACACACTTTAAACGGATTTAATGATATTTTGTTATATTGGCATATTGAATCTTTTCTTTGTTTTTTTTTTGTTCTTTGATCTGTTAATGTACATGTGAAATTGCTTATTTATTAATAAACTAGGTGTTTTGGGGATTCTATCCCAGTTTCGCAAATTAATGGATTGGACCATCATTGCGCAAAGCTCGTTAATTCTAATTTGAGTAGTTTCATTGTATAACTGTCAATAACACTTAACCTCATCCAATCTTATCTCATTCACATAACACTACGCAGCCTACCACTAGACGGCCAATTACTCTTTATCAGATTTCAGTTTTGCGAATAATTCAAGATCAGACTGGTAAATAAATTCTAATGTTTTAATTATTACCCGGAAAGTCAATGTAAGGCAAGCAAGTAATTTGAGTTAAGAGTGGCATTATTGGCAGTAAAGTCAAGATACTCCCCTTAGCGATTTTTTCTTGAATTTGAATTATTGCGAATAAGATCAATATTACGCTCTTAAAAAGATTTTATTGCCTTTTAATTATTCAGAGTAATTTCAAATTACACTTTTAAGGATAGAGTACCTTAGGACACTACATGGTATATTTATATACATAAGATGCACAATATAAACGTTTCGGTAGCACTTACAGTTATCTTCGCCTGTAGTAAAATTATCTTTCAAAATTGTTAAAGATGTTGAAACAATTTTGTGAAATTTGAAAAATAGAAAACGTAAAAAAATTGTTATTGTGTGAGAGCGCTTTATTTTACAAACAAATTCAAATGCATTATGTTTAAATTGTAATTGTGACAAATCATATGTAAACTTGATTCGACATTAAGGGCCGGTCATCTCGATCGTTTAGGTGCATGGAACAGTGTCACAACTATTAATCTGTTAATGACAAACAAAGTACCCACCAGGAGGTAAGCGCTCCAAGTTACTCGGAACATCCCTTATCGGCTGCAGCAGTAATTGTGTCAGCGGTGCATATGCCAGGGTCTCGTTGTAGCTTACTTTAAATACCTGATAATTAATTAATACGAAAATACGTAGTTTAGGTTATAAGCCCGCTCCAGTCCCCGATACGGGAGTGCAAAACCAATGTACCCTTAATTAGGCCATGTCTCTTATTGCCCCACCTGAAACTCTAGGCCGAGTTTACCCCCTAACTGGTTTGTTTACAATAAGGCCTTAGTTTCGTATTAGGTCGACACCTTGGGCTATCCAAAAGATAGCGCCTTTCAACGGATCGCGGTCACTATCGGTTACCGTGACATGAACCCATGCTAATTATGCATCGACTGATACAATAAGGGTTCAGGAATATACTCGGATATCTGCCAGGGTTATACCAAAATACAACACAAGCTCGTAACAAATACAACAATAAATAAGTAGTTATCAAACAATACAAAACACATTCACGGCAATAATCAATTTCAACTTGAAATAAATACCTTGCAAGCACTTTAGACCAACCCTTGTCAATTTCTACCACACAACCGACGTTACTCTAAATCGCCCTCAATAACGCTCGCTTTGCCAATGAATTATGACCGGTCGTCTATATTTTAGCTTTTGTTAAATAAGGGTGTCGATCTTAAGGACCTTTTCATACCTAGCATTCACAATTTAAAATATTTATCTTACAATCGAAACTTTTAGATATACACATACACCACATAAATAACCCAAAAAGATAGTAATATTAATATTTGTAATAATAGTATAAGCTTACATTTTTGTTTTTAACAGTTTTCTGTGAAACTATTTGCTACTTTTTGCTTTATAACGTCCCATTTGTTTAAACAATAGAAAAAATTCGTACATTTGCAGTATAGACAATGTGTATAAATATATCTGCAATTGTTCTTTGGATTTCAGAGGGTAAACAAAAATAATTGTTTGGATTTCATGCACCGGTACAGTCCTGCTTGAGACATAAAGTAATAAATTAAACGGCTGGAAATTTACTTAAGAATGTAACATAAATTTGTCGGGATGACGGGGTCAAAATACAAATGTCAGAATCAGATTTATACCTACATTAAACCTCTAAAATAGAAATATATTCAACTCTCTCAAACGTAAACTACCTCTGCTTTACTTTACTATTAACAATGTACTGTTAAGTACACACACACAACTTTTGAAATTCATGCAAAATGTTCGTCTTCCTTAATATTTATAATCTACAATATTCGTTTAAAGAGTTATATTAGCGGACCTGGGGGTATCTGTTGTAAAGGTAAAATGTAAGCTTTGGTTGAAATATTTAGTTCAAGTAAATATAACTTCACTTTCGACAATCATTTCTCGTCTTGAGTGAATTTTAGTTTTCGTCGGATAACAGGTTCGTAATGTAAATAGATTTTACAATTTAAAATAAACAATACTTATTCATTGTTTTTAGATTCGGAGATATATATTCGTAAAATGGAAACCGATTCTGAAAACGACAAAAGTTTGATGGAAAGTTTTACAGCACCTGAGATAACCAAAACACTAGAGCTACTACCTTAAATTTACTTCCAGAAAAGCTCAAAAAATATCTATGAACTAGTTTATAAAATATTTATGGAATACAGGGTTAAAAAAATACAACCTCATTCTCACAAGGCAATCTGTTAGTATAGTTTACTGAACTAGCTCAAAAGTATAAATCATCCACTTTATGGACTATTTATTCAATGTTGAAATTGACATTGAGTATGCATCGTAATGTTAACATCGAAAGTTATCCCAAATTACTGTCTTTCTTAAAATGACAAGCTGATGGTTACAAGGCAAAAAAAGCTGCAGTATTCACCACAAATGAAGTACGAGAATTCATTGATAAAGCACCTGATAATAAATATCTTGCAGCCAAGGTAGGTTACTTTTTAACCTATAAAATACAAAAATGTTTGTTTATATAAGTTGCATTTATTATGGGTATAATGGGTTGTTGCTGCGCAAGTGAATTATACAAAATGAGAGTAGATAATTTGCACCACCGTCGCACTGTATTCCTGATCGATGTTCTAGATACAAAAAGTAAATCTGCAATTTTCAATAACGGAGCCATTCTGCCACATTGTTAAAAAATATGCGAATTTACGCCCACCTAATGCAACAACATTTTTTTCTGAATCATCAAAATGGTAAATGCACAGTGCAAACCATAGGTCATCTGGAAAACAAATCGCAACGTATTTAAAATTGCCTTCTCCTAAAAAATACACCTGACATTCTTCAAGGCGATCATCGGCTACTATACACACAGAAAAAGGAAAAGGAAAAGGCCACCTATTTCATTCCCTCCCCAAGTGGGAGGGCGGGCTGCTCGAGCTTTCCGAGCTCCTTCAGCCACAATCATGGATTCCCAGCATACATACATACATTACGTATATATGCATGGTGGGATTAAGGATGGGTGTTGTCAGGATATGATCGGAAGGAACGGAGTTAGGGTTCTGAGGGGGAAAATACTACCCCAGCATTCGCCTAAGCAGCCGCACATGGTGTGCATATACGCAGTGAACATGCCGCTACATGTGTATAAGGAAAACCCCCTGAAAAAATCTCATACAAGGTACACGGTAACGGGAATTGAACCCATTACCTCCCGAATGTTAAGCAGATCGTGTCACCACTACGCTACCATGTTTTAGACTTAAAGTTACATGGTGGTTGGAAATCCACCTCAGTGGCCGAAGGCTATGTTGAACAATCCGAAAATAATAAAGTGCAGGCCGCTAGAAAAATGCAAAAATGCAACCAACACCGTCTTCAGATCTAACAACAAATCATGAGAGAGTTAATGTGCCAGTCTATACAAATATTCCAAATGTGTTGAGTAGTAGTACTTCTACAATTTCAAATGCTACACCATGTATTAACTTATGTAGTGTTACTTTCAATTTTTATCCAAAACAAAAATGTTGTTTAATTCAATGATCGTAGATAAAGTATCGTATTTGGCTCGCATATAATTAGCTATGATTACACTCGAGTAAAAACTCTTACACTGACATATCTCTTTGTGACCAACATTTTTTCAAAATGAATTTATCTACAGAAGAAATGGTAGACATGATTTTCATCCCTGGCGAATTTCAAAATATTGTTTATTGACATCAACAATTTATAAAGAAAGCTTCCTAGATAGAAGGCACCCACAAGAAAGAAGAAAGTGAGTACAGAGTGTTGGCTACAGTTATTGATGACCTACAAGTTAGTCAACGGGCATTACGTTCTTATTTGGGAATTTCTTCTAGATCAGTTGGTCGAATGTTAAACAAAACCCACTTCCATCCATATAAAGTGCAACTACATCAGGAACTACCACCAACTGATTATGAGGCACTTTCAAATTTCTGTCAGTTGCAGATGAATAAACTTCAAACGGAGCCTCAATTTTACAATTTCGTTTTATGGGCAGATAAATCTACGTTTCATAATGGGTTAGTTAATGGACATAATTATCATTATTATTCTGATGCAAAATAATTGGTCTATTAATGTTTGGGGTGGAATAATTGATACTCAAATTATTGGCCCACATTTCTTTAATGGCACTCTGACTGGTCAAATTGTTCACAATTTCTTGAATACCACGTTAAATGAACTGTGAGAAGATGTATCTTTAATAATAAAACAAAATATGTGGCTGCAACTGGATGGCGCAACTGCACACTTCAGTATTATTGCGAGACAATTATTAGACGAACGATTCCATGAACGATGGATAGGAAGAGGGGGATGGATTGGTTGGCTGCCAAGATCTCTAGATTTAAGTCCATCAGATTTTTTTCTATGTGGTTATGTGAAAAATCTGGTGTATGAGGAACCACCATCTACTTCTTTCAACATGAAACTGCGCATAATACAGGTTTTCAGACAGATTACACCAGAAATGTTAGCGAGCGAAATCGCTTATGTGTACAAAACGAAGGCGCCCACATTGAAAAGATACTTTGAACCTTTCATTAGTATAATTTTGTATATTTTTTTAAAAACCTTAATCCTAATTACTATATTATGTAATGACGAGTTTTAATAAATAAATCTACTTTTGTCTCGCAGACACCGAGTACTATTATTATTATTTTTAACTGGTTTGATTAACTGGCTTCAAAAATGACCTCCAAACCACACACAAACAAGTTAATTGTTTTGATTTCAAAATGACCGACAGAAAGCAAAGATGCCTTTCAAAACAATAATGGATGCCAAAAATGACAGACACCCTTTGTCGTTTGCACGAATTCAGATGTCCGCGCATGCGCCGAATTTTGGGGCAGCTCAGGTCCTTTGTAGCTATGTGCAAGTGCACCCATTCTGCCATTGATCCTTACTATCAATCGGGAGCATCAATCAGCTCGAACATTCAATCCTACCTTTATCTAAGTCAAAGTCAAACATTTAGCCTAAAGGCTCTGTTATTTATGCGTTTCCAGTATGCACTTCGCAAATTAACAATGATAATTTAATTCTAATACATGTGAACTTTATTTACTGAGTAACCTGGTTTCGTTAACAGAAGCACATATACTTAGTTACATGTACATATTCTGAATATCTGAGACATTGACAGATACTCGATTTTTCTTGGTCTTTGAAAACATCTAAATAATTCTCACCACCAAAAACCAAACCAAATCCTCAACAAATTTTACATGAATAGTTTTAATCATTACCACTTTGGAGTAATATTAAATACACCGCACCACTTTTCGAATTATGCCACATTTAATAATTAATATCGCGCGTACTGTTTCGAATAATCCCAACAAATGCCCAAAAATGGCATTTTTGAGCTCAGGAGAAAGAGTTGCATCGATTTCCGCAAAGAACATACAGGGCTGCCATTTAAAAATATTAACTTTGACGTCATATCTGCAAATTGTGCAGCGCCATCTGCATGTCCGTCACAACATAAAGTCCGGAACCAAAATTAAAAATCGACGTGTCGCAGGATTTTGACCACAAATTAACGATTTCGAAAATAATGAATTTATCCGTTACTTTCTTAGCGCACTGTATAAACTAAAGTTATCTACAACGGCTTATTGCTCTTACAGAGTAAGGGCTGCAATCGTTGGCACCATTAAGACTTTCGCGTCTTAATTCATCGTTCATAATTATAATCGGTTACGTATGGTAACAATGTTATGCTCAAGTGAGAGCATGTGGTGTAAAGTTTGTATTTATACTACAAACACTGTCCTTTACCCTTGCTTATTGGTTATTACTATATAAAATAGTAAAGGATAGCGTATTTCACAGTTGTTGGCATGTCTGCCACAATGGTACAAGCTTATAGTCGCTGGCAGTGAATTTATGATTTGAAGTAGGTAGTATGTAACTCCATAAAATTAAACACCGGTGGTGAATCCATCTCTATAATGTTGATTCGTGTATTTATAAACTAATACAATACACACATAAATAAAATAGTACTTTATAGCAAAACATTTATTTATTTAGAATGTACCTACATGCTTTATAAGAATTATTCCATGTTACATTAATTTAGTGCACTTTGAGTGAAATGTTCTAGTAGACTTAGTACATTTACTTCCCATATTTTCAAGGTATATGTTTCTTGTACATACATAACAGATTCCTTTACTTATAAACTGCTTCTTTCTAGCTGTAGCTGCATCATGTTGATTTGAATCACGTGATAATATTTTTTGTGCTGATGGGTAAATCGTTTCCAGACGACTTGAGTCTTATTGAACTGTAAAAGGGGATGCTCTCGTTTCGATTCTAAAATACATTTTTGCCATCCTGCTTTTAAAGGCTTAAACGTAGCAAGGCTGTAGCAGCCTTGTTGCGTTAGGATATAGTACAAGAAGTATAATGACCAGATCTTTACAGCACTCATTTATTTGTAGTATGAGATGGGTCCTATGCCCATCAACGAAAAGAATGACTGATTTTCCAGTTTTGGTTTCTAGAAGGTAAGGGTTAAAGGCGTTTGCTATATTTTCATAGAATAAGGACGACTTCATCCACCCATTGGCTGAGTAGCCTATTTCCTAAGTATCTGGCACTGTTCCTAATATTTCTTTTGGTGGTTTCCTTTTGGATGGGTAGACTACCATGGACGGTGCAAGATCACCGTTTGCAGTTGCTACCTAAACCCCTTAAGCTACAATTTTAGCTGATGAACGTTTGGTTATAACCCTGTAGGTTTTGTGCCTTTTGCTCAGTCGGAGATTAAGATAGGCATAAATATTATCAGATGTTACTTTAAAAGAATATGTACATATAGATATGTTCGCTTTATAAATTGATGTTGCTTCAACCTGAAACTGGATTATTAAATAAAAGGACGCCAACTCGTTTTATAGAAAAACAAGTAAACTATGAATACAATAAAGTTAAAAAAATTAGCAATAACAAACTTTGATTATAAATGAGAATATCATAGAGCTAATGTTAGTAACGATTTTACTACCTAAATTTTGATTATAAAGGAGAACATATTAAAGCTAGTGTTAGTAACGATTGTTTAACTAAAGTAAAACTAATTTATGAAATTATTAATAGAAATAAAATACCTTATTTTGATTATACTGTACTTCTGTAGGTTCCGAAATGGCGGCTTGCTGAATCAACGCTTAGAAAATTTCGCAGCGTAAATTTTACATAGAACTTGAAACAAAATTGGATTCAGATGAATTAAAATCCCCAAATGTATAAATTTTTGCTGGTTTAATAGATATTAAAATTCCACTTCATAGTAACAAAGGTTATTGCGTCATGATTGGTTGAACGCAAGTATACCGTACAGTAACTAACGGTAAAACGCAATTAAAAAATTTAATAAAGCAACAATGGATGCGCTACATCCACCTTAAAAATATCATAAAAAAATAATTACTGCGGTAGTCTTTGCGCATGCACATGTGAATCAAATGTGCGAAAAATATGCGTACGAGTGTATTTTCACAACAATTAAATGCATGTTTTTATGCAACTATGATATGCAACACTTGCTGCGCGGAATGAATGTTAATTTGCCTAAATAAACGTAAATTTTATTAGCAAACGTGAAGAGTTTGTTACACCGTACTCTGGTCTACCTCATAAACGTTTTTTTGTCCCACCAGACGCAATTACTGTTATAATTTTTGAGCACAAAGGAAAATTGGTTTTATCACCATAGAAAATTCTGTTACCGTCCAATAGAATGTAGCTGTAACCACCATCATCAAGTTTTTTTTTAATTATTTTAAACCAATTTTCTGTGTCGTCCTTAGTGATACAAGAACTTGGCTGCGTGACTGTTTAAGATATTCTTAAACACAAATCTGGGTGCCTTCTTACAAATACACGATATCATCTCTTTAATCCGTTAGGAAACGGAGTTTTTCTATTACATTCAACTACAAAATTCTGCTTGATTTTCTGCACGTCCTCAATTCGCCGTGGAAACTTTTTTCTCTGACAGGCTAAAATCCAACTAAAATAACCGTTAAAATTAGCAAAGTAATCTTAATTAAATTTAGCTTTACACTTACACAACCGCTACTGTTTCTTCCTCTTCTGAAAGGTACGCGGCGGGGCCGTAGTCAGGTTTTTTGAATTTGTTTCCCATCCGAAATTGAATTGTTGATCTTGGCACTATATAGATTTCATGCTTGCAATTTGGAAGTTTCGGCTTCTACTGCGTCCACAGCAGCTTTTATTTTATTTTCCCTTTCATTCGTTTTAACTAAAACGTTGCAAGACATATATCTAATGTTAATAACAATTGAATTATTAATTATTTGCTAATTATCCTGAGTTAATAAATTATTAACATTCACAGATTTTCATCAAATAATGAATTTTGTATACCCTGCCACGTTGATTTCAAAAACATCGAAAATTTTTCTACGTCCCCTCCAGACTTTTCGTCAATCCTGACCTGAAGACCCCTATAAAGAAGCCGACCCTGTCTTCGGCGTATTCTCTACAAAACCGCGAGACGCGTTGTCTAGTTGTTGCTTGCGCATCAGGCTGTTACTGCGACCACTTGCTACTCGTACGCCAAACCGTTCCAATGTCTACTGCTGCTTGCGTATCGGGCTGTTACACCGATCATTTGCTGGTAGATCCGTTCCGTTGACATCTGCTTGTCCGCAGACCCGCTCTGCCATCTGCCTGTATGCAGATCCGTTACACCGACCTGTGGACCATTGTACATGTTCAACCCTTTGGCGTAGTGTCGAAGCGTTTTGTTTCTTAAAAGTAAATATTTAAGTTTATTAACATAAGAAGGTAAGATTTAAGACTTTTGGAACACACCACAATTCCAAGGACCTACATTTCCAAGGTTACCACAATTTTAAGGTCCCACCAGCACAAGGTTATGAAATAAGTAGCTCGTGTTTGCACACAACTTTTCCAAGGTCGCACATTTCTTGGGTTACCACACTGTAAGGTGTAAAGGATACGAAGGTCACTAACACTCAACACATTCTCAAAGCTATTTGCGCACCCTACCTACTCAGATAGACATCTCACTTTTTCAAGACTTGCTCTTGTAATTTTTTTACACTTCTTTGATACCACATTTGTAACTAAATTAAAAAAAGATCATGATATGCTAATGTATTTATTTCTTGTATGTACAAATGTAATCAGTGTATTATTCAGATATATGATTTTCTCTAGAAATAAAACATTTTGACTTAGTACAAGTGCAAAAGGTCCTTTCCACTTCTGTATCATTACCCCTGCGAGAACGTGGTGCAAGTAATTGAGCGTACGTGCAGTGTGGTACCCATCGGAGATGCTCCTGTAGCGGAGTGTCAGATGACCGCCATTGGTTTATTCGAACTCCACACATGAAGCATTCAATCGTATCATCTGAAGATATGTAAATGAACCCTGCTGCTGCAAGCGATGTAGGTGTGTGAACTTCCAGACCGTGTTCGATACGTAAGTAAACGAAGCAATTGTAATACTGAGGATAATAAAAGGTTGGTTTCACGTCGCACATCTTCTCATCATAGAACACAGTAAGATACTAATAGGAAATAATTTACCATATAAAGTACATACATTATAAAAAAACCAGTTGTCCAAATAATACACTTCTCCGCAGAGTATGCATAAATCATCTTCATATACCTCGTTCAGCATTGTTAGGAGCGCTCTACACGATGAATTCGGATTTGACTTTTAATTACAGATTTGGAATCAGGGCAAAATTCCGCATAAAAAGACATCTCACAAGCCCTATTTTGCTTCGACAAATTTTATTCTGACAATTTATAATCTAAATTTACTAATATCAAACAAATCTTACATCCTACAACTAAACTAATTACATATTCAAACTCCACATAAAAAACTGTATCAGGATACATTTATTTCAACCCATTTTATTTAAATTTTACAAAACTTCCACTTTCTCATTTAAAATTTAGGTAGTTAACCTAACATTTCTAATTTTATGTTTATATTACATATTTATAGTTAAATTTCTTGCTGAAATGAGAGAAACTTACTATTAAATGTTTTTATAATTCATTTTAAACTTATCTTACCCTATAAAAGCTATAATTTTGTGAAATTCTTACAACTAATACTTAACCTAACTTACTATAAATTTACTTTTAATTTGTATAATAACTGTCTATAGCACTTGAAATGTACATAAAATGTGTTCTTATATCTGCCTCTAACACAAATACTGTTTACTTGTACTCCACAGTTCTTAACTTTGTCATTTCACATTTTCACATTGTTTAACTATTTTGTCAATTTTTGTATAGAATTTGCAATTTTATATTAAATATCACTTTGCACAATTGTTGTTCATGTACTTAGGTATGTTTTTAAGTCACTATCACTTCTTATGCACGTTCTATTTACTTTGTCTTTGAAATACAAGTATACTAGGTTTGTATCATACCCTTTCTTCCATATTTTAAATAGTTTACGCATTGTACCTAATACTATACATTCTACATATTGTAATTATCATACTCCAAGTGATCAATATCTGATATGTGTTCAAATTGCTACAATTCATTGAATAAAATGCGAAATTACATACATATGTTACACGAAACTAATCGTACCCATTAGTATTAATCATGTTGACCTTTCTCACATGCTACTGGTATAGCTCAATGCTTTTATGAAAATATCAAATACGTGCAAACCCCACAAAGCCTGTTTTTGTCACATCAAAACTATAATTTTGCACTCGTAACTATTTTTTCATTAAAAACGAACTGTATACTTTTACAAACCTATCTAACTTGCCTACTATAGAGAAATTCAAACTCAATAAACTCTAGCCCCTTTATTATGCCTACTTTTAAACATATATATATATATATATATATATATATATATATATATATATATATATATATATACATAAGGTTCTGGATTAATTCACACCTTAATAAATAAATTAGCCATGGAGTTGCATATAACTGGGTATAGATATTGTGGTCCAGGTACCCGTTTACCAGAACGATTAGCTCGCGGTGACAGAGGTATTAACGAACTGGACGGAACGTGTAAAGATCATGGTATTGCAAACTCGCAGTCAAACGATCAAAGGCATCGCCACATGGCTGATAAGACTTTGAAATAAAAAGCTTGGAATAGATTTCGTTCATCAAACGCCACCTTTGGAGAAAGAGCAGCTGTATTAACCATAGCTGGTATAATGAAAGGAAAAAGAACAATGGGAATGGGCAAATCACGACGTAGGAAGCGTTCTCACAGAAACAGGCCAATTTCATTCTACAAAGCAGTGCTTCTAGCGCGACGTCGTGTTGGTGGTAAACTTCGGTCATCGTTAAAATCTACAGTACAGCAAGTCTTAAACGTTTTAAAACATAAAAGAATCTTGACAACCAAGAGAAGTATATTACCAATACCAAAACGTTCATTCATACCTCTTATTCCCCTATTTGCAGCATTAGGAGCTTTAGGTTCTTTGGGTGGAGGTGCAGCCGCAGTTTCAAAAGCGGTCATTGGCGCAAAAACCGCGTCAAAAACGTTAGGAGAAACCAAACGACACAATCAAGGAATGGAAGCAGCTACCTTAGGAAAAGGTTTATGTATTAAACCATACGAGCGAGGTTTAGGCCTATATCTACAACTGTATTCAAAGAACTCGCACTGAAGCTACCACGTCACGTCTTAAGTAACGTTGAGCTATCAAAATTTGTTGAAACATTAAAAATCGCCTATTTTAGAGGGATATACTTGCGAGATAAATTACCTACATGAATACACACGAATGAACGTGGTATCGTGAATCTGAATGATCAAAATAACAGTGGAACACACTGGACGGCTTATATCAGGCATAATGGGCATATTACATGTTTTGATAGCATAGAGCATATTAAACCACCATTAGAATTAATTCATTATTTTAAAAGTGATGGTAGCAGAACCACGATTGATTATAACTATACCAAGGTTCAAAACTTCTATACATACAATTGCGGTCATTCAGTCTTACGATTTTTATATGACGGCTCGTTTTGATCCTCAGTAGTCATTGCTTGATCGTAATGTCGTACACATTTAAATTTACCGACGCTAACAGTATTTTGCAAGCCAACTTTAACCCGCCGACTTGTCTTGATAATGAGGCGGAATATGTAATGGGGTTAACTGGCTTTGAATCTTTCAATACTATACAAAACGTTACTGCCAAGAATAACCAACTGATATTGAAGGAACTAGAATTACAATACCGCCAGGACCATACGAAATCGCGGATGCGAATAAACATAAATGATACAGTGAACGGTTCGAAATTTTTTTTTAATTTACGGGCGAACAATAACACTATGAAAGCAATTATGAGAGCAGCACATGATATTAGCTTTAATGTAGAAAATTCTATAGGACCTATGCTGGGATTTAACAAAAAAGTTTACAAAGGCCATGAACTACATACCTCTGAAGATCCTATAACGTTATTAAGATTAATTTATTAATTATCGAATGCAATATAACAAGTGGAAATTTTAAAAATGGGGAGGCGTCACATTTTATTCATCAATTTTTTCCAGTGTACCAACGGGATACAAAATAATTGAATCCCCTCTACATGTCATCTATTTACCTATAAATACATCCACCATTTCAACCGTAACACTTAGAATGGTAGAACAAGACGAAGACCTCGTCATTTTCAAAGATGAAGTCATAACGATAGGATTGCGTTTGAAGAAAAGATGATGACGCGGTATAACACATGTGCGTGTAACCACAAGGTGAACTATAAAAGATCGAAGGGTGGAAATACGAGAGTCAGTAAGCGGTCAACCCTCAAAGCATTGACAGTGCAGAATAGAGCATTCTAGCAAAGTCTTGGTTTCATAGTAATACAATGAGTATATTAAACGTAAACGAAAAGTTGTTGTTGATAATGCTATAGTAAATTCGGAACTCCACACCCATCAACCATATACTGCGAGATTTGGAGACAATGATGAAATCAGAATTCCCATTCAGGAAGACATGTGCACTTTACCATCAGAAAGTACAGGGAAGATTGCTGAGGTGCCGTGTCTAGCACCGTGCGGTTTGTTAATAATGGCATTGCATTTTTACTCAGTGAAATTAGATACAAAATGAATGGAGTAGTGGTAGATTCCGTGACGAAGGTTGCACTAACGTCAACAATGAAAGGGTTGGTATCATTGACACACAACGACCTCGCTCGTCATAAAAATACAGGTTGGTTTCCTACCTCAAAAACCGCACTAACAAATGCGTTAGGGTGTTTTAATGTTTGAGTCCCTTTGCGAATGCTACTTGGCTTTGCGGAAGACTACAATAAAGTGATTTTGAACATCACACAAAAATTGGTTTTAATTCGCAGTAACACATTGATACCGATGCAGCAATTTCAACCGTTGCAAATAAAGCACTAAAAGTTAACATATGTAAAATGTATTGGAAAGTTCCGCATTAGCGGAGGAATTGGCGTTGACGAAGTACATTGATAAAAATGTAAATACTCCAAATAGCATTTAGAAGTTGGGAAACACATATATCCAGCAGTTCCCACAACAGATAGTAACTCTCAGACCTGAAACGTAAAATTGACCGTTGGTTATGTTTAGTGATATCACCAGTTGTTGAATTTACAAGAAAATAATTTGATATGGTTTTATTTGATACTATTAAACGGAACATTGTTAAGGATACTTAATTTTTTGTGACATAATTACATGTGTTTTCTTCTGTGGTTTATATACAGTACCTATACTTTTTTGTGACATAATTACATGTGTTTTTCTTCTATGGTTTATATACAGTACCTATACTAATAAAAAGTTTCGATTTATGTGGTTTATTAATTAAGATAAATTCAATTTTGGTATAGTAAAAATTTGGAACGTTTATGCAGTGAGCAGCCAACAACAATTTGTAAATTGTTCGGCAGAATATAGTAAACACCGAAAATGTGAATAGCATAAACTTTGATGCAGTCAACTCAAAAACAGATACCTATTTTTTCCATCAAACATTTATTTGATTGTACACTCATCATACATAAATACATACATATGTATTTTTAGTTTAGTTTAGCCTATATACAAAAATTCAGAGTTTTTGGGTAAAGGTTGTGAGGCTTTCGTAACCACCGAATACTTGTTTCCCTAAAGGCCTGAAGGGTTGGTGGATCCTGCTCATCATCCTACTGTGTGAGGTGCCCTTCTATAAGAGCCAAATTTTTTCCTCTATATTGCAGGTTTCGCAACGGTGGTGGTTGTGGTGGTGTTGCTATAACCGTGGTTGCTGGCGTTTATTGGATAAATACATGACGTAAAGTTTTCAGATTTACATGCTTTTGGGAACTGTATTATATTTTCATACTTTCTTTATATGCATATTTTACAATAACCTTCTTAGTGTATTTTATCATTTCATGTAATTATGAAATTATTTGAAATTAACATTTTGTATTCAACACTTACTTAAGGATTTAATTATTTCCTTAACTTACAAGTTTTGTTATGAATGAATAAGTTCAAAAGTTAATATGTAATTGAAAGTTATTAATTTTATTAAATACAGCTACTGCGACTGTTAGGTAAACTTTTTATTTAAGTATTTAACAAAATTAATAATAATTTTCAATCTCCTTAACTCATTTGTTTTCACTTTCTAACCTTTAAATAAAACAACCGTTAAATAGTTTTACACTCGTTTTCTGTTTCTTTCTTTATATATGTAATAGAGATATTTAATAAGAAATAGAACAATTACACAGTTATTTATTTATTATAATCCGTAAATGTATAATATGTAAAAAAAAGATAATGATTATAATTACACTTAAGTTCCCTACTCTACAAAAACTAAAACTCCATATTGCAGTAAAGGTGGGCGCAGTAGTGCTGGTGGTGGTGAATGTTTTTATACTCCCATTTCATTAACTAGTATTAACACTTAGGGATATTTTGTACATATATACATATCTCACAAAAAATATTATTATTATTATTATTACATCCTAAATTACTACCAACAAAAAAATAAGTTACATTCTAAAAAATTACTACTAATGCAAAGAAAACCTAATTACTAACTTATATACAAATACACCCATCATACATCAATCCCCGCCAACTTACGCATAATGCTTTCCGTGTTTTTAATATTGCGACGCACACATTCTAACTCCCGATTTGCCTTAGCCAGTTCTTCGGTAAGACTTTCCATTCGCCCCATTCCCATCACCTCACTACTAACATAGTCGTAAATTTTACGTAACCACGCAACACTTTTGTTTTTAAACGCCTGCAGTGTTGGTGGTGGATCCTGCTCATCGTGATGAGTAAGGTACTCATCTACTAACGATAAATTTTTACCTACGTATTGGAGGTTCTGCAGCGGTTGCGGTGTTGCCATCACCGTAGTTGCTGGTGTTATGCTGAAACTATAAATAAATGTGGTTGTACTAAATACTCTATGAATTAATAAAGGGAAACAATAATTTTAATGAAATTATACCTACTTTTCAAAATACCTCGAATAATCATCCTCTACATCGCTATCTCTAATTGAGATTATCGGGATGGACTCTTCGAGGGGAGCCTGGATTGGTTCAGTACCCCTCTTTGGTCCTCGCACTAAAACATCATGCAGTATGCATGTTTCTTCTTTTTTTAATGACAGCCTTAATTTTTTGTTTGCCGAAGCCATGACTAATTGTAGGTAATGAATAAATGAGTACTCAATTAAAACATTATATACATGTAGATCTCTTGGCGTTAACAAAATTGCTAACGAATGGAAGTGGTTGGTTGGTTCAACGAACTGTAATGCTGTGTATGCATACTTCTGAACTGAAGCTTTTGCGACAAGTTATAAGCAGTTTGCAACATTTGACCTTGAATATCGATTTATATGACTGCATACACAGTTAAAATACTATCGACACAAAGTATGGTAAACATTATCATTGAAACCCAGAACTTTAAGTCCATACTTCCCTTACAATTTTATGAATATTTCAAAAAAGAAGATCGCATTGAAATTTTTAAACAATATCTGGCTGAGAATGACATGTAGATTACCAGCTCAGGAACTTTAGGAAAGACAACTAATTTAACATTTCTGTAAAAAAAAAATTATAATAACATATGTCTATGTATAATTGTTTGGAAATAAATTATGTATTTTTTATTACAAAAAATAAAATGTCTTCTATTTTTTGATTAAATAAAGAGTAGGTACATCATAATGAAGAGAGTTGCTTGGGTAAAGGACTACCGAGTTATGATTTATTAATGTAAGAAATTGACAACGTTTACGTACATATAATTGCGCCATTGGCAAGATACAACTTTTTTCACACAGAACTTTTGTATTTTCAAAGAAATCCTCTGCGTCAAGAGACACCATCTTTCCTCGAGACTAGTGTGATTAGAGAAATTACACCTCAAGTGGAAGAAGAAGAAGAACATGTAGCGACTACGACTGATTCTATTGTACTCAATACTGTTGCATCGAGAGGATTTCTGGAACAATATGATCCATTACCACAGATATACATAGAGCGCATGCTGAGCGATGCATCTAATGTAATTGATACCACTTATGGAGTCCTTTACGACATTTCAAGCGATGAGTGAGCAATTGCCAAGGCACCGGTAAATATAGACGGAAAGGATTCGGTTATTAAGGGGGTTCGGTATAATGGTACGAGCGGTCTCTATGATCTAGTAATAATGAATAAACCAGATAAACGTCTAATAACTAGTGAAGACGAGGCAAACTATACCCACAAATCTTAATTGCAACTAATGCAGCTCGTCGTGATAACCCAGATGAATAATTGAAAGGTACACGTGCAAAAAAATATACAGGGATAATTAAACCCTTACTGGAGAAGGTGGTGGTGAAAGAGGAAAAGGGGGGCGAAGTTACAATATTCAAAGAAATTGGGCGACCGTTTGAATACAAATACTGGAACAACGTGCATGAATTGATTCAAAATTTGGAGGTCCTATGGGCTGAAAAAATGGCCGGTAATACTGGGATCGTCAATGATATCATATCAGTCGTGGAAGGACTATACGAAGATGGATATATTGAGAAACCCTCCGAAAACTTTGTTAGTCAACAATAGTTCGCGCAACGATGGACAAGTTTGGACGTTCTCATGTTCACGCTCAATTCCACAAACTGCTAAAAACACAATTCTCCATTACGGACGATAAGTTTAACGTCAAACTAAGCGTTTAAGTAATGTAGTCGATCCTATCGAACGTCAAGACGCGCTAACCTTACAGCACTATCAAATGACGAGTTCCATTTAAATGGGAACCGCTTAAGACAGGTAGCCGATCCTCAAGAAGACACCGATGCCATAAATAAAAGCTACCTCGAGTTTTGTCTTCAGTCAGTGAAGTCGTTTATAGATGGTGTTCGTAATTATGTTGAGGTAGTACGAGTAGACTTAAATGCAACTAAAGAAACATTAAGTAAATTGATAAAGGATGAAACAAGTGGTAAACGAGTTGCATAAACCGGCACGCAAAAATTCCCCTCGTAGACGCACTACTATTATTTGTTTAGTCTATATACAAAAATTCAGAATTTTTGGGTAAAGGACTATCTGGTTGTGAATTATCAAGCAATTAACAACGTTTACTTGCATATAATCGTCATTGATAAAATATATATTTTTTTAACTTTTTTTTAGTTTTGAGAAAATTTTGGAACTGCTATCTTTTGCGCTGTTATTTGTTTAGTCTATATAAAAAAATTCAGAATTTTTGATCTAACGATTAAACTGCTATGATAAAAAAGATTATATTTATTAACGTATATTTTATTGTTTACTACTACATTTCATAATGTTATTCACCTTTTCTTTTAATAGTTTTCCTTATGTGTTAATTATAAAGGTACATAGCAGTTTAATGGTTAAGTCAAAAATTCTGAATTTTTGTATATAGACTAAGTAACAGCGCAAAAGATAGCAGTTCCAAAATTTTCTAAACACTAAAAACTAACGATTTTATTTTATGAAATAAAGTAATAGTATCTCTCACACCTGAAACGTAAAATTGACAGTTGGTTATGTTTAGTGATATCAGCAGTTGTTGAATTTACAAGAAAATAATTTGATATGGTTTTATTTGATACTATTAAACGGAACATTGTTAAGGATACTTAATTTTTTTGTGACATAATTACAAGTGTTTTTTCTATGTTTTATAAACAGTACCTATACTAATAAGTGTTTCGATTTATGTGGTTTATTAATTAAGATAAATTCAATTTTAGTACAGTGAAAATTTGGAACGTTTATGCAGTGAGTTGGCTGAAGCCAACAACAATTTGTAAATTGTTCGGCAGAATATTGTAAACACCGAAAATGTGAATAGCATAAACTTTGATACAGTCAGCTCAAAAACAGATACCTATCTTTCCATCAACAGGCAGAAACAGCCCAAAACAGCTTCCCCGGTTTCCGAAAACAGCTCAAAAACAGACCTAAAACCGGTACCCGTTTCTCAAAAACAGGTAGCTTCTGAGAAACAGAAGCGGTATCTGTTTCCGGTAGACTGAAAGCAGTTTAGGTTCTCATTATCGAAAAAAAAAATAATCTACAGCAACGAATTTATTTCAACTGCTGCTTACTATGCTAATTGCAAATCACTTAAGCTATGTGTCGATGTAATTAATGAACAAAACTTGAAATACACTTTTGAACCGTCGGAAAATTATGAACATTTCACAATATATAACTGGATTCTAGAAAACGTTGAAAAAGGTCGGAGATTTCAAGGCGAACGGTTAGGTTAAACAAGCGGACCTGACTCGGGGAAGTGGCCATCAGTTAAGTTTGAGGACTACATAAACACTTCAGGCCTAATATATAAGATCATTAGGTATTAAAAGAATGATGTACATAAAAAAACGTATGTATCTGTATGTTTCTTTATTAATAAATAATACAAATTACAATTGGTCTTTTATTATTATTATTCTTACAGAAATTACATTCTACGTTAGTTCCTTAAGTACGCTATATTACAATAAGTTATATTCATACTAGTCGGTACCTGTACAAGAGGGACATTTATATCCGTTATTAAACCAATAGTGATGCTTTCTGCAGTAATTTAAGTGTTCCAAAGTGCTTGTTGTTCTTACCGGCATTATTGAATTATAAATGAGCTTATTGCCTTTCAATAATATGCTTATAAAACTACATTATCATCATCGATCCATGAATGTTCGTTTAATCCCAACCACTTTACGTACACTTGATTCTTTTTACGTTGAATGACCTTTTCCACCAAATACACATCCGGATATTTAACCTTTTGCAGTTGCTCTTCATAAATAGGTGTCCCTATCATGTCTTATAGCAAGTACGTGACCGAATTCGTTACACGTACTTTAACAATCTTGAAAAGTTCACTAGACCAATTTGGTATATAACCTTTATCAAATATGCTTTTAAATTTTGTTCAGTAGAACATTGTAATCACCGAAAATGTGAATAGTATAAACTTTGATGCAGTCAGCTCAAAAAAACAGACCTATTTTTTCTAGCAACAGGCAGAAACAGCTCAAAAAATTTCCCCGGTTTCCGAAAACAGCTCAAAAACAGACCTAAAACCGGTACGCGTTTCTCAAAAACAGGTAGCTGTTTCTCAGAAGCGGTATCTGTTTCCGGCAGACTGAAAGCAGTTTAGGTTCTCATTATCCAAAAAAAATTTTTTGACACAAATGCTTATTCTTAGATAACATTTAAATTATCCAGTTCTTCTTTGAAATACTCATAAAAGCGTTGAGGTAATACATGCGAATAAGATATGTACATATAGATGTCAGTTAATAAATCTTTATTAGAATTTCACTACAATTTTTTCATATAAATGATATACATGAGCTAAAGCGCAGTGACAAGTGTTTTGTGTATGAAAAAAACAGCATGGATGAAGTTTGGGTAAAGTAGGTTGTTCTTCAAACACCGTAATGCGTTGTTTTAAAAATTTTTGAATAAAATCAGCTTTCTCTCGTCCTTTAGCGTACACCTCATCTGTTGATATGAAATCACTAAGTATACGAGGGAATAGACGTGGAGAAGTATATCCATATTCCCACTTGATAAAGTGGTGGTTGTGAATTAACCAATTAGCTTGTTTTTGAAATTCACTATCCAAGGTGTGTTATGGAAATGGAGGCTTGAATACGTAATGAGCAATTTGCTCTCCATTATATATCGCTAGTTCCTTAGGTGTAAATATATTTCTTGCTGTTTTTAATCCTTGTACATCAATTATAACAACCATTACTTTTCTATATTTGTCTGGTTGTCTTCGTTAGCGCGTTGTATATGCGCTAATGCAATCGTGCAGTATTTCTACATACTACATTTAAACAAATAGAACTGATTTTCTGGTTAGGTTTACACACACTATTACAATAGTAATAAATTTTAATGCGCAAAAACAGTGCTTTAACATATATACCTTTTAGAAAAACATGATGTCGAAGCGAATGATATGTGATTATAAAATTTAAACTTATATAGAAGGGTAGACTCCAAGAGGATACCCGAGCAATACCGAGCATGCACAAAGTCAGTTACATGTGTCATTGGTTAAGAATGCTTATTCTGCTATTCCTAAGAACCTTGAAGAGTCTAACATAAGAACTGTAATATGATACCTTCTCAATACCTTGTCAATAAAATTTAACCTTGAAGATTGGTTTGTATGAATTGTAATATGATACCAATAAATTTTAACCTTGAAGAGCTTAGCCAATATACCTGCAGACACCATATTATACGCTACATTTTTTTAGTCTCATCAATAGCAGCTCTCTTCATTATGATGTAACCCTTATTTAATCAGAAAATAGAAGACTTTTTTTGAAACAAAAAATATATAATTTATTTCCAAACAATTATACATAGATATATATGTTATTATTATTATTTTTTTACAGATATGTTAAATTAGTTTTGAGATGAAACTGCTATGTTTTGCGCTGTTATTTGTTTAGTCTACATGCAAAAATTCAGAATTTTTGACTTAACGATTAAACTGCTATGATAAAAAGAGTATATTTATTTATCTTAAAACATTTCACACACACATAAAATTGCTTACTTCTACATATATAAGATAATGTTATTCACCTTTTCTTTGTAATATAAGCTTTATGTGTCATTTCTTCCTACATAATTTGTATAATTTAATAAATCATGATAAGAAACTCGTTTAATATGAAAATTCAATTAAAACCATACGGAAACTTAATTACTTATTTACTTTTTAAAGCGTCTTTCATTCAAATTACAATGCCCCTTTATTTAATACTTTTCATGGCACATTCACTCGAAGTTGCATCATTTTGTTTTTTAGCTCATACAGCTCTAAATCTACCCTCAATTTTTTTATTTCCTTGATTAACACCTCGAGTCTTTTCCTTCTCTCATCAATACTTAATAATTCTTTCTTTCTTTCTCTTCTTATCATTCTTATTACTTTCACCATTTCTAGCAATAAAAAGTTTACTGAATCATGCAATCCCGGAGAAGCCTTTTTATTATAAACATGCATCCTTTCAAAACTGCTAACCTACTCAAAAAACTTTTAGATTTCTATTTTTAGCTTTTCACCTTGACCTTTTTATATTTCTAAGAAATGTAATATGACACCACCGTAGGTCAATAACCTCTGGCCTTGAAAACTATTTTTAGATTTATGATTACCTTGCAACTTCTATTTTTAGCTTTGACCTTGACCAGCTCCAAAATTTTAAATTTACCGCTTAAAGTTTGACCTTCAAAGAGCTCCAAAAGGTTCCGTTTTTCACCACCAGAGGGCGAGTGACCTTGAACTGGTCCAGAACCGGCCCTATATTACTACTATTGCTCATCTACAACGCATGCAGTTATCAAAGTAATAGGAGGTTCCTCTCTCCCCAGCACCGGCTGCGCTACAGAGCTCGACGATGAACGACCTTTCGCAAGTAGAGACCATTCATCCCCAATCTCCGCAATGCAGCCAGGACTTTAGACATGGTGCAATACTACCTGATCTTCACTCACGGGTGACTGCATCCTCACATACGGCTCACGTACAGGTTGTATGGTCAGCAGTATTTCGTCCACGTCTGATTTCTCGGACGTGCGTGATAATAGAATACACAAATCGTCCGCTGGAGGTGGTGTATCCAAAAACCGCAACGCTATTTCACAGTCATCCTGGTCGAAATACTGCCAGCTCCCTACCAGGTGACCGGCAGCACCGCCTTCAAGGAGCAACCCCATCACATCCTGTGCGTGACTCGTATGAGGTCGGTCCCTAAGGATGGGAGTGTCATCCCGCGGTAGTATCACAACGTGGCTTATGATATTAACTTGTCCACCCACCTCTACGGGACGATCATAGGCCACGCATGCTCGTGACCTACCTAAAAGCAATAGAATGTAAATTACTCATCTGTGGCAGTAATACATGAAAGCGCTTTCTTACCTCTGTTTACGGTTGACGTAATTTTGTCCACTGCGGCCGCCACTACACTTGGGTTTACAGAATCTGAAAGCGATTACTATTATTAGTACACAAAATATGAAAGCCAGCAAAATAACTTTTGTAAATTTTACAAATCCCTACAGATTCTATTGAATACTATTCTAAGTTCACAAAATAACGTTTGAAAAATTTTACAAGTCCTAAAGGATTTTATTGAAAATTTATAGTTCATAAAGTGAGTTTTGATGTCCTCTAAAAATGCACGAAAAACGTTGTTTTTAGTGTGGGAAACACCTATATTTAGCGAAACGAAAACAGTACAAATTATTCATACAACTGATTCTATAGTTGATACTACTGAACATAAAATGACTTCAAGAGCAAGTTCCCCATCATCTCCCAAGGTAAAGCCACCAAGTTTTATATCTTTAATTTTTTTTTTCATTCTTGATACATTTCTAACGTTTTATTTCATTTTTTACAGGCCGCTGTTACCTTTCCTTCTCCATCGCCTGGGGAACTCCTGTATCCTTTCGACTTAATCACGCTATCCTCATCAACTTCTCTCCCCGACGCCCCGTTAACTTCTACACCTCAGGTTTCCTATCCAAAGACGTTGACTTCCGTTCAACTCCTACAGCTCAGGATTCCTCACCCTCTTCACCTGAGATTCGGTATATCCCGCCCTCTGCATCCCTTTCTATTGCAATGGACACCAAATCCAGCGACGATGAACTTTATGAACTGACTACCGTAGTCCTGGAGTCTCTACAATATTACAATATTGATGAGGATGCAGTAATACTTGACATGACCAATGCCGAAATCATTACTATCAGTGACGAGGACAAACCACTCTCTATTGACATAGGCGAACATAACGCTGATATTGATGATTTCGTCAGTATATCATCCAGTGTTGAGGGAGTATGTTCTTCCTGCACAAGGAACAATTACCTCAACACTGGTGACTAGGACTCCGACGTATACATGGACCCTGCCTACAGCTACAGACAATGACGCGTTACGACACCAGCGACTACTTCGCGAAACACGTACTGACTTTTGTAACGAGATCATCGTTGAAGAGAGTAGCGATGAGGAATTTATGGATACTCTCACTAACAGCATGCAACTAGAACGTAGCGCTCACGAACTGTCAGGCGTAGTACAACAACTAGGTGCACAGGAACAGATAAATAACAGCATACAGGACGAGGACAATGACATTGGCAGGGTTCCAGACACCGCTCCGCAGGTCCAGGATCACGGAAATAACGAAAACAGTCACGACGATATGCACGATAATGACGACGAAGAACTTTGACGTTATGTGTACGATGGCGTCGGGAGACGGTACCACTCAACTCAATTCTGCGTTCGTTATTATCGCTGGGTGGTACTGGCTCTTCTACGTACATCGCATCATAACATGGGACCGTCTCACGTTCACGGTATGTATTATCTTGATACAACTTTGTTTATATTAATAATTCTTTCTTTCATTACAGTTGATAACCATAGTGCCATTCGTCCGGAATTATAATGTCGTGATTACTGGGAGCTCTCTAGAAGAACAGCTCGACCGGGCCCACACTAGGCTTTATAGCATTATACCTTGACTGACATACTGTTATTATCCTAGCTATGCTAAGTGGGTATGATTACGCCATTGTACATCTGAAGATGATACTGGAAACTGTCGAAGAGGTTGCCGGACTTTACGAACTCATCCTTTGTAAGTGATCGAGACAGGCATAGTAAGTATGACTGACATAGTTCTCCTACTACTTATGATTTATTTTTTTCAGGAAAACGTCGACCCTAATAGTGCGACCCCAGACCAGACATACCGATACCAACGCACCGAGCTCGGCGGCTACTATACAGACAGACAAACAGACAGGTAGACATACAGACAGAAGGTACACACTACACGTAGTATATGCTCAAATATATCAAAGATACTGTGATGGTATGCCATCATGTACCGCTGATTAACATCCGCTAGTCCTTTAGAGGAGCATCTTCAGACGATACGGTTGATTGCTTCATGTGTGAAGTTCGAATAAAGCAATGGCGGTCATCTGACACTCCGCTACAGGAGCATTTCCGATTGGCACCACACTGCACGTACGCTCAATTACTTGCACCACGTCCTCGCAGGTGTAATGATACAGAAGTGGAAAGGACCTTTTTCAATTGTGCTAAATCAAAATGTTTTACTCCTAGAGAAAATAATATATCTGAATAATACACTGATTTCATTTGTACATACAACAAGTAAATATATTAACATATCATTATCTTTTTTTTTTACTTTTGTTCTAAGTGTGGTATCAAAGAAGTGTACAAAATTACATGAACAAGCCTTGAAAAAGTCAGATGTCTATTTGAGTAGGTAGGGTTCGCAAATAGCCTTGAGAATGTGTTGAGTATAGTGACCATCGTATTTTTTACATCTTACAGTGTGGTAATCTTAGAAATGTGCGACCATGGGAAAGTTGTGTGCAAACATGGGCTACTTATTACGTAACCTTGAGTTGGTGGGACCTTGAAATTGTGGTAACCTTGGAAATATGGGACCTTGGAATTATGGTGTGTTCTAAAAGTCTCCAATCTTACCCACTAACATATAAATTCTGTATTGAATATAATTTTCCCCAAATTGATAGAAATAATTAACGCGCTTAATTAATAACCTCGCGTAAACAATTAACTGAAAATACGTGATCCCGAAACAGATTTATTTAGTATCAACATACACAAACTTCAGTATAAAATCCAAGTATAAATGCTTTTATTTTATTATAAACAAAACTGAAATACGTATTTTCACATATATACAAGCATGCCTCTTTAAAATATCGATTATTTTAAAAAAATCTTTCGTAGGTATAAAAGAGTGAACCATCGGCGTTCTCATATCTCTGCACGTGTTTACCCGGGATCCCTTAACTGTATTATAACGCTTCCTGCTTCTGCAAAGGAACAGGGGTGGCTTCAGCCCTAATAATTTATTATTTTTGATCACTTAGATTTAATTACAATTAAATTAGGACAAAGAGTGGGCCATTTAAGAACATAACCTGCTACTAAAGATATTTGCACGGAAAATCCAGCGCACAGTAAAAGTAGAGGGACACGATCATTACCGTGTCAGGAAGAGGACCGAAAGTTAGAAGTACCCTTTTGTTATTGTTCGTTTTAATTTAACTTTATGTACATACGTAGTTTTTAAGTTGAAGTAATGTAGTATTGTAAACAATAGGAAAATATAGGTTTAAACCAACCAAGTTTCCGGTTCAGTGTGCGAATTTTACAAAATGAGCAAACCGATATAATCAGACCGAATCGCCCCTTTTCTTGCAAGTACAACATCCGATTGAGCTAGTTCCGAGGCAAAATAAAGTAATCGCCATTTCTTCAAAAGAAAGTGTGTTATAACGTTACTTTATTATTCAGGCAGATTAAAACAAAATAGTGCACCTGCCAACGACTAAAATCGTAAGTGATCGGCACACACCTGCCAACTACTGTTATGAATCAGCTTTGTTGTATACAGTAGTTGGCACTGCAATATTTTTAGGTTAGAATAAGATATAAAGCATTTTTTCGTCAAAAAACGGTAACAAATACGCTGCAGTACGAATAGTAAACCAAAGATCATACAACGTTGGTAATTAAGATATAACTACTTATCCGACTTACAATTTGCCTAAAACTAATTTTTAATAGCTAAAATTAGTCATCAACTAAAGTGTGCCGCCAACTTTAGTAAGCCAATTTTCTGCAAGACCAAGCTAACACTGTAAACTTGAAAATAAAAAATCTCTAGATACCTAGAACTATTTTACTTACTAATATTTTAAGAACAGATACATTTTATGGTGTCGAACACTGTAACAGTGCCAACGACTGTCGTCCTTACCCTATGTACGGTTACGTTCGAAACCAATTCCTGAAAATTACCGTAGACCAATATGGAAACTTCAAGAGTAACTCAGGCCACCAATGATAGGTGGGATACGTCTGGTTTGGTGCAATGTAACGCCTAATGGAATTAAATTGTCTAAAATGTGAGTTCAGTAATTCGTAATAAATCGTTTTGTATTCTGGAGAAATATAGAAAAGAATGAAAAGATTATGCATTGTTTCACGAGTTACGATATAAGGAACAAAGCAAAGGGTATTAGATTTATAATGTAGAAGTTTGAACAGATCTAAGCGATCATACCAACCTAAATTGTTTGTCTCTACTAAGTCAAACTTCTTTAGCAATGTTCAACATTACAAAAAATTGCTAACTATTTAGGGCACGCAATTCTTTTTTTTTCTTAATGTAACATTGCCTTGTGAATAAACGAAAATAGAAAACACAAGTGTGTCTTACTAAATACTCTTTTACTTTGCGCTTACAACAAAAAGAAATTAATTTACGAGAAAGCAAGTCGATGAAAGACAAAAGCAACAAGTACAACTCATTATTTTTTGTAACCCTTGTATATGCCCTTATTTTATATACTTCTGGTTTCTAAGTTCATTAATTTTATGAATTTTTTTCAGATGTGAATTCAAGAAAAGACTTGCCATACATACAGTGTTGTCATCCGTGTGAAAACTGCAGATGTTCTTCCAAACCTCATACTGGTTGTGTGAACATTTAATCCATTTAGACGTAGGCGGTAGCCACTTATTTTGTATATTACTCACAATTTTATTCTATCACCAAAGAAATTTTATTATTATTACTACACGTTAATAATAATACAAAAATTTAAGGTATTGTATGCAACAACTTTTTGATAAAGTTATTTGTTTGTTTAGCGTATACAGGGTGATATATCTTATTAATTGAATTAGATGAAATATCTCAAGGCAACAGTAAGATCATTAATTATACTTTATGTGGTAGAGCGCATTTAGAATACATTTATTAAAAGGGTGTATTTATCATGAACAGATGGCGTTGTGTATTAATAAAAGAGAATAATTTTTGATATTTCCATATTTAGATGATCCTCTGCTTCTGAATGCATGTCGTACATAATTTCCAGTAAATTTAAATCTAGCGTTTTCTAATTTATGCTTAGTTCCAACAAAGTAACCGTTTTATACGAATGAAATGTACAAGTAAAAACAAAGGGAAAAAACATAAAATTTTACTTAGTATGAGTTATTGCCTTATTTTGTACGATATATGTGAATATGGTGTTTTCTAAAGATGTGTCCGTATATCAAAATTCCGAATAAACGACCTTATTGTAATAATTTTATATACCACCATTTTATCATAAGTGAGGATTTAATATTACAGTTAATGAACATCATTTTTATCTTAACCTATTTCTGGAGACCTGTCTAAAGTTGATAATGTGTACTACGTTACGCAATAATATGCCAATTCATTATTAACTAACATTGTTATAGGGTACACTGTAAACAGTTTACATTTTAAATACGACATTGTCTTAAACATAGGTTAAAAAGAATGAGTTGTTACAAAATAATTTAAATAACATAAAATGTAGAACATTTCGTATAAATGCTTAAGTTCACTGTAACATGCAGGGTGCCCTGGAAAATGTATTATATATCCTGGATTCGTCTAGAATACATTAAAAAAAACTAGGTCTAATTTAGTAATTTTCTAATCTTTTTATATGATGGATGCTAGTCAAAGCTTCTTAAAATGATGCCTTTAAGGTTGATCTTCACATAAGTGTCCGATCTTGCAATACAATTGAAGTCAAAAATTATTTTTGAAATAGGGGAGTATTAGAACGTTAGTAGTTTATATCAACAGTAATGTAAACTAAATGTACGTTGGGCGTGCAAGATATTAATGAGAAATTTATATTTAAGAAGCAAACATTTAGATTTTTTGTAATTTGCACAATATTGTTTAGCGTTGGAGCTTCTAATGGGGTAATAGTTAAACATTTTGTTCTAAATTTCACAAAATGGTACTTAATCGCTGGTTTAAAATGTATTTCAATTGAAATATATTGTTTACCTACATATGCTAGTCAAAGTAATGTTACCGAAATGACGATTTTTTTTCATTAAATTTATATTTGGGCAAATAAAAATGTTATTTAAAATAAGCAAGTATTTTATTAAATTTAAACAGAAAGATTTTATTAACTAAAAATGATTTTAGTCAGAACGAAAACATTTGTCAAAGACTATTCGTCTGACTATCTTTTTTAATTGAAGATGATTTGCAATGAAAGCTGGCTAAAGATGAGTAAGTACCCAAATTTTTTCTCAAGATGCATCTTATGTGAAATGTTTGTGAACATAGGCTGCACGCGATCCCAAAACTGGCATAGTTAATAGCGTAGGTATACACGAAGCAAAGCCTTCCATTATTGATTAAGGGAAGTAAATAATTTATACTTTTACAAATAAAAATTGACCCAAGTAGAGAACGCATCAACTTTTTATGAATTTGAACTTCAAAGTAAATCCACTGAGTTGACGGCTACAGGCTGTTCAAAATCAGGTTGCCTTCACGGCCAAATTATCTGGTGAAGCGTCATAATTTTTGGTATATTTGGAAAACTTATGGGTAGTATATTTTTAAATCCAAGCATTTCACCCTCTGACACCTGCCACATAACGGCAGAGTATTCATCTTGTAACTTTTTAACAAAATCTGCAGCACATGTTATATCAATACCGCCCAAAACGTTTCGATCTGTTGATCTTTTTAGAGAACCACCTACTACGTCCACAGGTCCTTTGCCGTGACCACTCTCACTATAATTCCACATATGGAAATAACCGTGGTATGACATCTACTAGGTAATAAATGTTTAACTTCTTTTTATGCTGTAAAGAGAAAAAATTGACAGTGCGAATATTTGGGATTTCCGAAGAAAGCTGTTCCAAATGTGCCCAAACTGTTTGGACCTAATGATCCAAAGTATAAGTGACGGAACAAAATGATTTGGTAGACTTTCTTGCATAATTCTTGTATAATACACCCCCGTATGCAACGGTATTTGCTTTTCTGAAGCGCCGAAATTCATTGCCTGTATTTCTTCAGCATATTTTGCTACGTAATTTTCATCCAAATCCACGTGCTAAATAAGCTCATCTAATTTATTGATTGCTTTTCATTTCGAAGTTCTTTAAGCCGATGGCGCATAACAAAAATATGTTTTCTGAGTTAGTTTGAAATAAAGCAACTCAATCAGATTTAGAAAAGTGTCTGCCATAGTTTTCTTAACTGTTCTTCTTATTGTGACCTTTTTGCACTTTATTTGTCTTTTTTCTTTCACGTTAATACATTGTTCAATATTTGTCTGTTGGTTCATATTTAGATCTCTCCTTACTTTTGCATTCCTTGCATATTCCAAACGTGCACTGCTTTAAATTCGCGCTCATACAATGCTTTTGATAGCTTCGTCAGGTATTACAAGTTTGATATATCGTTTGAAGTATAATTTTTTTACAATAAGGTACCATTAACAAGTTTTGCCAAGAACAAATCCCTCTGTCTCTGTTTATAGGATGTACAATCCAAAACGGTTTAACCCGGCAAAGGTAACATGCTACCTCGTTTCCTTTCAAAAGTTTTTGTAAAGGTTTCTCAGCGAATGCAATAAAATTTGTTTCTGCTTTTTATTTTATTTTTAATAATGAAATCGTTCTTACCAGGGCAAATTTTTGAATTTTTATCTCTCTCCAAATACTTTTGATACGATTATGTTAGTTTTTCTTTATTGAGTTTTTCCCCTCATACCGGGTTAGTTTATTTCTTCTAGAATATTTTGTTTTCAAACGGATCGGTACGAAATCTCTTATTTCTGAAACCAATTTGTATTTTTGAAAAAGTTGTCCGCTAATTATATTGCTAAACTTACGCTTCTCTTTCTGTGTTTTTACTTCATTTTTATTCCAATTTATTTATTCAAGTACTTTTGATCGTATAACTATATTTCGTCTCTAATCTGCTCAAACACTTAATTTTTGTAAAACTCACATGTAATTCCAACTCTCGATAAATCCATACATTTTTAAATATTTCAATACTTCATCCCCAAAATGGGTTTTTGTAGTAGGCTAATATGCACTGTGATACTAATTATTTACAAATAAAAACAACCAGCGCAGACGGTTTTATGATCTCCTGTGTACCTTTTTTTTAGTATACTCATGTTTATGGTTAGTAATCACTTATTTATAGCTTATATATATATATATATATATATATATATATATATATATATATATATATATATATATATATATATATATATATATATATATATATATATATATATATATATATATATATATATATATATATATATATATATAACATATCTTAGTCGTAGACTGTTCAGGAATCCTTCTCCTCTTCAGCCCTGGTCAACCCATGCTTGTTGGTGTTGGGATGTTTTGTGTTATTGTGAGTGAGTTGTTTAGTGGGGTGTAGCGTGCTTGGAGTGTGAGTCTTTCTTGGTTTAGGGTGAGTTAAGCATTTATGGAAGAAAGCTTTAGAAGCTTATCTTCGGTGTAATTAGGATGTCGGAAGAGGATTGTTTGGGTTTTGGTGGAGTGCTGAATACTCTCCACCGATTCACCCAGTTTGAGGAGTTCCGAAGTGTTTCGTATATGAGGTGGGAGGCCATTTCGCTGTTCCGATTAACTGTCCAGTAGGTGGCGTCATCCGTAAACTGCACGACTACTCCGGGTTGTGTGACTTCGGGAATTTCGGATGCGAAGATAATATAGAGGATCGGGGCTAAGGCCGAACCTTGCGGTACGCCTGCTGTACGTTGGATCTGAGAAGGTTTTCCCTACTTTGACCCGAACTGACCGATTGGTCAGGTACGAGAGCAGGAGTTTGGAGAAGAAGTCGGAAATGTTAAGGTTACGGATCTTGTGCATGAGACCGGCGCGCCAGACCCTAACCAGAAACAGCCAGATTTCATTACTTGTGATTGAATGCTCTGGTGGTCTTTGTAGCAGCTTCAACAAGGGATCGTGACACGTTCAGTTGGGACAGAAGCCAAATTAGCTGTAGAGATCCCTGAGTCGCCTGACTGAAATCTGCTCAAATCATTTTCCGAGGCAACTCAGGAGAGATTGGTCTATGGCAGGAGGGTGAGGTTAGGTTGGCGTGGGGTTTTGGTATCATGACGGTGGAGGCAGTTTCCAGTCCGTCCGTCGGGAAGTGGGATAGAGAGTAATCGGAGTGCTGGGTTGGGTAAATGATGGAGGATTTTTCGATTTAGGTCGCCTTGACCTGAGACAGAATTTTTTCCTTTTTGAAATATGTGTGGACCTGGTCGGTTGTGATGGGGTCATAAAAAAGGATTCTCGTGATCGAGTTGGATTTCAGGAAGGTTAAGGTTGCAGAATTTTCAAAGCCACCCTCGAGGAGTGCCTTGAACCGGTTATCGAATTATGGATCATCTTGGGATCGGAAAATGGGTTGGAGGTAGTGGCCAAAGAAATCGGCCTTTCCTTGGTCGGAAGAGATTAGGTTACCCTGAAGTTTGATTAGGTGGGATTTAGGGTTGACTTTCCTTCTGGTCAGTCTATCGAACTCTGCCAGAAGAGTGTACCATTTCAATAATCTAGCTGGGAGGTGGCTTTGGTCTAGGGGTCGTCGGCGTGTTTGTTAGCTTCTCGCCTGATCAATGCGTTAAGGCGATTGTATTCGTTCTTGAGAGCCGGATCCCTAGATTGCAAGAATTGACGATAGATTCGTCTTTTCCCTTTGATCCGCCGTGGGAGCGTGTTTTCATGAAATGTCGATGTTTCGGTCGTTAGAAGATTGAGTGTAGGAAGGTTGTTGGGGATGTGTTTGGCGAACACATTCCAGGCAGCTTTCGAAATATCTTTAGTGTCTGTGTATTGAGGAGGTGTAGGTGGAGCTGGACAAAATGAAGTTTTGACTAGTATATGATCTGATGTGATCGTGGTGCCTAGAAAACACTCATGATCGAAACAGTGAGCTATGGGTTCGGCAACTATGATATGATCTATTATTGAAGCACCTGGATGTTTGAAGTATGTTGGCTGTGTGTTGGCGATTCGCAAGAGCGGCAACTGCAATAGAGCGGAGGATAGTCTGTTACCGTTGCCATTAGTTTCGGTGTCACCGAATTGGATGTGGCGGGTAGAATAAAAGTTCATCGGATAGGGTGTTGTGACCGGGCCGGTTGTAATAGGAAATAAATACTATAGGAGTGGGAAAGTGCACCGTAGCAGCAACGCATTCGAGATGCTGTAGGTGCGCAGGAAGTTGAAAAGAAGTTGATGGGAAGCAATTTTTAAGTTTTGTTTCCGTGATGAAAAGGATGTGTACATTGTGTCTGTAAAAAGTGTTTAAGTATGGGGCGTTTCGGACGAACGCCCCTGGCATTAACGGTCCCTGCTAGGATATCCATTTTGGAAGGGGTTAAGTATTGGTTTGGCGGATTACGGCGAGCTTCATCTGCGTGCCGGATACGTAGACGTTGATACTCCGTTGGAAGAAGTTTCGGGATAGCTAGTCTAAGATGCGGGCAACTCTGGTTCGCCGGTCGGGGAGCATCTGGATGAGGGAGTGCGTAAGGACTTGCACGAAGTCCTTGATGGTAAGGGATTCGGTATCGGGAGTGTGTTTAAGGTGGGCTATGTCCTCCGTGTAGGACTCTTCGGAAGACAGGAGGTGTACAAGAGGAGCAGTATTTGGTGAGAGGTTGAGGGATAAGGCAGGGGTTCGCAACTGTAGTGTCGCCCGAACATGACGAGAGGTGGGTATCGGATAGTTGGGATAGGGTTACAGTGGGCTCACCGAAATGTCGTCGCAGCCTAACCTGAGAGGAGGTCTCTACGAGACAGGTGTTGTTGTGCTTAAACGTTAAGTTTAACCATTTCTCAATCAGATTTAATAATTTAGTCTTAAAAATCTTTACACAACATTTAAATATTCTTCTACATGATACACAACGCTTTACTAAAATTCCAGTGGCGTAGAATTTATACTAATTTACATTCTGCACATACAACAAAAATTTTCTCGTACAAACTCACGTTTATTTACTACCCAGAATACGTTCTACGTACAACACAAGACTGGATATACTGTACTAAATGTCACAGTTGTCCACGTACCATTACAGCAATGCTTACCTCAAGTAAGCATTCGCTTGAAGTAGTTTTGCACATTTTTAACATCATTTCTTAGGGACTAATGCGGTACCTCGAACCTTGGCGGCACTGGTACGGTGCACTAGTCCAGCTACTCCCCTGAAAAAGCAACAGGAAATGAATAACTATCGAAAATTTTTACAAGAGTTGTAAAATGATATCAATGATTTTTGCTCTTAAAAATATCTTTAAGTTGTATTATCCGTATGAAATTTTGAACGAAGTTATCAATTTTCAATGAACCTCTTTGATTATTGAACGTAGTGGCATTCTTTGAAGTGTCCAAGTGCCAAATTGGTTCACGCTTGTTCATATTAAAACCAACAAAAAATAACGGCATGTTTTTTACATAAGAGAGACGTGCCTGTCACAATAGGAACGAAACTTTAGATTGTAATCAAAGCGATAAATACCAACTTAACTGATTGAGTTAAGAATGTGTTGAATCCATAACGATTTACGCGCCGATATTGTTGACTACAAATTGTTGAAAATATTTTATATGCGAATATTCCTTTTCGTGTAGATTACACTGTAACAGTATATTTTATTTAATTACATTAATTAAATTTCTGCTGATCAATTCCTGGAATCGTACAAAAAGCAGAGATAAATAACTTTATAAAAGAATCTGAAGTTTCAATACCACAATTTTCCAGTGTTTTCTAAATTTTCCTTTTAATTACAAGACAATTTTCTTACTAACTTTAGCATTAAAATGCAAGCCTATATTAAAAATGTCAATTCTACAATTGAACTTCAATAATATACAATTAGTAAAAAGTTTTATAAAAGGAAGAAAACTAAAGAAAGGTAGTAGTACTTTTCATTATCTTCTACTTTCCTTTAGGTATAATTTAAAAGAATACAAAAAAGTTGACTAATGTTTTATTCATTAAGCCTCTACGGGCAACCACTTAAAAATACGTCTTATACTTTACTTACACAGTAAAGAATGGGACTATTCTAAACTTAATTTGCATATCTTACAGACTTATTGAGTTTTAATTATTATTTAATTAAGTAATTTCGGGGCTAAACCAGTCACCTTAAATAATAGAATCTGTAAAATACAGATACCGGAAAAGACATTTTTCTTTTTTTGAGATTTAAATTTAAATATTTGGCTATTTACCTACATAAGGTCATAGGGTGGATGTGAATATATTTAAATTCTTGATCTAGGTTAATTATAAATAAATAAAGTGAACGATTTTTAAGTATCTCCATTAGAAAAGTGAAAACTTAAAAATAGTTTTGTTTATTTCTGTTTTATTTTATTCGTAGTTGTGCTATTTTTTTTATATTGAACACTAATTAGAATTTAAATTTAAATTACTTTTTAGGCATTGTAGTCAAAAAAGTTAAATTAATGTAACAACAGTAATAGGAAGCGAAAGGAAGGCACAGATATAATATTTTGGTTAGCTAAATGTACTTAAGGCACTGCAGATTGACAAAGAAAGAATTACTCAAGTCGTAAAAAGTATATCGTGAAATTACTGTAACAGGCCACAAATACTTGATTCTTAAACAAACTCCTTACCTGAATCAGTCAGAATAAAAATAAAAAGAACAAGATTGGAACAGAATGAAAAAAAAACTGCAAAATCTGTAAACACCGAACATACTCAACTTTATCACGATCGAAAAAATGTGGGCGGAGCTAATGTCCTCGAATCTCTGTGTGCTTGTCTATCTATCTGTCAACATATGCAACAAACAAAAAATTTCAATCTCTCACTCCTTGTTTCATTAAATTAACTAAAGTTTAGGTAAATGTGCCCGTAAATGTTGACTGAATAAATACTCAAAATGGAGTGGAGCAATCTAATGTATCAATGAAGTGCGCAAAACGTTCCCCACGCATTTTTTAATTCAGATAACTATAAACGTAGCTGACCTTAAAGCGACATGTCTCGACAATTATATTGTCATCGTCAGACTACTAAAGTTACATATAAAATTAGAACATAGAGTTTTACGACTAGAGTACTTACATAACTATAATGCAATGGAAATCCATAGCAGTATTGGGCAATTAGTACACATAATTAAAAATTCGGCAAGGAATTTAGTACTGAAATCGTTGAATTTAACAATTTATAAAAATACAGTAACAACTTACTTAATGAATCAAGAAAGCAAGAGATTTTGAAAAATAATTTTTCATAAAATTAATTGAAAGGGAGAACGACTTGTAGACTTTCCTGATACCACGGCACACGGACTTTGAACTGAGGGCCCAAAAAGTCCGGCGACTTCCGTGGATCTTCTGAAGATAATAACACCAGAAGGGAGAAGACAAATTTAAATAAGTTTCAATTTATGATCTCTCCTATCACCACGTCAGATCATAAATGCCGAGGGCAAGTAATAGCTGATGGTGTAATGTAACAATTTCCATAATGGAGAGCCCATTTTGTCATGCATCATCATTAAATTGAATAGGTGATCTATATGACAATTTATTAGGTTAACAAATTATAATAATTATGTGACCAGGTTAGCCCTTTACTGTGTGAAAATCGGCTAGTTACTACTTCACATTCAATGTCGTTATACTTTGACAAACGACAATAATTCGATGGTCTTGAATTTATATTCAGCAACTAAAAACTTACCTTCGATATCGAGTAATGGTACTGAATTATGAACGGAAATCCAAATTAATATTCGTTCGCTTTAAGATGCTTCTAATTCAAACTATGAATCACACTATCTCAATATTACTTTGTACTTATCAGTCTAAATTTGAAATCGTCATTGATATTAAATATTCAAAACTAACTATAAAAATAAAATGTTACTGTAAATGCAGTCAGTATTAATATAGGTGACTCAAGCTATCGGTTCTTTTAAAGTAGTCTTTCACTCCTTAAGTTTATTAATAATATAGAATGAATCACTGACCTATGGTTATAAACTTTCTTCAAATTATTTAAAGACTGAATTAGTATTATACATTGGTGTTATATGCTCCCTTTACCTAGGAATAATGACAAATAAATTAAGCCTTTGATCTCTGCAATCAACATAAGAACAATTGAAGGCTCTATTCTCTACCTCCATTGAGTCGATTCGAAGATATTTTTTCCACTTAATGTCGTGGTACTGTCCACTTAAATTTACATTAAATTGAGACAATGAATTCCAAGGCACAAATTGACTACATCAATTTAAGTTAAACACTAAATATAACAAATTTATTATGTAACGTCATAGACATAAACATTTCAATCTTTAACATAATCCTATCATCCGTAAATCCAACTATACTTAATCTAATCATATACAACGTATAGATTCAATGGTCAAGTTCTGGTACAGTCTACTACTCTATCAATAAGTTAGCGAAAACAAAATAGAAAATGAAATATATTTTGAGCACGCGACTATTGAGTTATTCAATATAATATAAAAACTTAAGATACCTTGTATCATTGGAGTAACAATCCTCTGTCGACTCCACTTTGGTTCACGATTTGTCCCAACGCTAGTATATATTCCAAGGTCATTGTGGTATACAATGTTTCGATCACATCGAACTACAATTGGCTTCTTGACAAACCAACTTATTTTCCATTCAGTGCTTCGACAAACAAATGCCTCTTACTCGAATGACTATCAATTGTTTTCTTTATACATAATTTAGGTTATAGTACATTAAACTACGTTAATTGGAATACCATCCCAATTGAAGACGAAATTATTTAAAACATACATTCGCCTACTTGTTTGGTAAATTTCAAGTTTAAGTACGGTTTAATAATCCCTTGGCTTTCGATTATAACCAATTAGTTGTGAACCAGGTTAATCCTTTATTTACTTTTATATTAGAAGTATAAAGCAAATTATTTATTTATTAGTTCCCTTAAAATAAAGTGAGCATTGAACACTTGTTTGTCAATATGGACTTGTTCACTTGTGCACTATACAAATCATTTATTGAACTATTAATTCAATATCATAAATTTTAAAATGACTGCTTTAACACAGTATTTATAATTTTTATGTCAGTTTCTTTCTATCGGACCTTAGATACATTTAACTTTTTTCTACATTTACGAATAGGTTTAAGTGACCTTGTTTTTAATAAATAACGTGAAAAAATTTTAATTTAGAATTTATTAGCCACTATAACATTTGATTTGATGTTTTAAAATGGCCGCGCTCCCTTGCAACGATCAATAACTTCTTGACATTAATTTTATACACAACGACGCGACGGTCTCGCGTAAAGGATTACGATAAGACTTTCTCAACCTTCATTTGGCAGGAGGGATACCTTATTTGACCAATGAAAATTCGTAAAACCAGTTTTAACATGGTCTTGATTAAATTTCTCTACGTTTACCTATTTGACTGAGTAAAATGAATAAAAAAAATTTGAATAATTTGTTAGGGCAGACATGAAATTTTATTCTTGTAATTTTCCCAAGTTCTTAACATACAACTGAAATACATTTTTCCCGATCAAAATCGATTACAAGGTTAATTTTTGATTGATTTTATATGAAATTTTGTAGGTTACACCTTAAAAAGTGACGTCCTTAATGTTATATTTGATAAATTCAAATCGGCTCAAAGGTTATGTGCAATGTACACATGCCATTCCAATTAACCAAAACATGATCTTTCACATACTGCTTAATTTACTTAACAATTTTCATTAATTTCACAACAAATTTTATCGATAAGTGGCGGCTCTATATTTTTCCCTTCCAACTAAAATAAGTTACAAGTTGACCAGTGAAGGCTCGTTATCCCTTATTATTCTGAATTGAATGTTAGTTTTGATTTTAATAGGAACATTAATTTATACTTCGCTTTAAAATTCAGTTAATAATTCTGCATCCAAATTAATAATTTAAAAAAAACACACAAACATGTTATCAAACGAAATATTTCACTTCAACTGGCTACCCAATTGGACCTTGACCGAAGTCGTGATATAACAAATTCTTCAAGAATGAATTTAAATTTTAAACGTTGAAGAAGAATTTAGACAAGTTGAAAATCGCAAATAAGAAAATTAAACCGGCACCACAAATTGGTTTACCTACTTAAATAGTAGAAGTACAGTTAATTTAAAATTAAAAGTTTAAAGTTTAGTTCCAATTTGTGATCTCTGCTATCACCGCAGATGAGACCTTAATTGGTGTAGGACACTAAAAAGACTAGCCCAAATGGAACTTGACCTAAGTCGTAATGTATCAAATTTCTTTTAATTTAATTTTAATTTAATGAACCATAATTAATGACGCAAGCTATATAAATATCCTAATTAATAAACTACAGACCAATAAATCAACTTACATAAACAATTGGAATTAAATATTGTGGAGGTAAGATTTAAAGTTGATTGGGCGCATGGAACATCGTAAAGTTAACAATATATAAATATAAATTTAACCAGTACTACCAAGTGATGCTACTTAAGCAGAAATATGAAATTAACGAAGTATAAAATGGGGACTACCCATTATATTAAAGTACAAAGGTTCCAAATGTTAAAATGTTAAAAAAATTCCATGCCAGAAACCAAAAAAGTGAGGTTGCGGTAAAATACTTACACGAAAAATTAATTGAATATAATAATTACATTATCATTATAGAAGTTCCAGAAGGCAAAGTTGTCCTGAATAGCAAAATTAAGCAAAATTGGTTACATGAAAAACGTATCTATACAGATGTCTGAAATAAAAGGAACTTAAACGGAAATTAAACATACAGAGTGAACTGCAATAATAAAAGATTTTTGTTAAGATTTAACATTTCGTTTAATCAGTCCGTCAGGTTTCGTTGTACTATCTCTTTGGTTTCTAATAGGAGAAGTTTAATACCCTCATCGTAAACGTAGAGCATTTTATAATTATGCTTGGGGCCAGTTTCTAAATGTGGTTAGTAAAGGAAGATTTGGAGCAAAAATGATTATTTTTGATGCAAAATAAATGTTCTAAGAACCTAGTTTTAAATGTTCGACCGGTTTGGCCAATATAAAAGGCTAGTAAATTTAACGATCGTTTACTTAAGAACATTAAATCTATTTTTAAAACAGAGGATCTAATTTGTACGAAAGTTGTTGAATGTAAGGTTCTCTTGATTTTACACAAAAAAGGTTACATTACTAATGTTAAAGAATTTTTCAATTTCAACGATTTTAACATTTCGAATAGTAATTTTCAACGATATTTGTTAATATCGTCAAGAGATTTATTACTGACACCTTTTCAGTCCATTTCACTTTCAATTACTAACTTAATTTTGATGACTCCCGTTGCTGCTAGACTTTACACTTTGCCGAAAATACATAAAAATAACTATCCGATATGTCCTATTGTTTCGTTCACCAACACACCGGTGTCTAAACTTCATGCTTGGTTGAACCGTGCTTGGAGGGATAACAAACTTTCGGTTTCCGTTTTCTATGAATTATACAATTACTGAATCAAATTTCAGTAGAACAGAATTACCCCCTTCTCTCGTTTGATATAGTTGATTTGTTTCCGAATGTTCACATTAAAGACTTCTTAAACGTTGTTAACACATATCTGAACTCTCTCAATCCTGCGGATCATATTTGTGGTTTCCTCCGTGACTGCCTTAAATTATGCCATAGTCAAAACTTCTTTAAATTCAATGACAATACATCCAGCTTACAGGCTTACACTTGGGTAGCAGTCTTACATCTTTAATAGCTGAATTATTTTTGACTTCTTTGGAAGTCAATAACATTTTCAATAATGATCTAATTAAAACACATTTTGTCTTTTACAAAAAATATTTATATGGCATTTTCGTTGTATTTACGTGGAATGATCAAGACATTAACAACGTTTACAATTTCTCAATAATTTACACCCCCACATAAATTTTACGATTGGAAAGGAACGCAACAATGTTCTAAACTTTTTAGACCTTAAAATAACTGTATTTAATAACTATTTGGATATTGATATTTATAAAAGGTCGATTACTGGTGATCATGCTATTGCTTATAGTTCCCTTTCATCCACTCTCTCATCAATTAGCTGCTTTTCGTTTTTATTTCAATAGTCTTTCCAATCTACCTTTAAATGAGGACAATTTCAATAAAGAACTGAACTTAATGGTTCTTTAGGTGTCATCACACATACAACTAATCAAATCTACGTCCGATTGAGGACAACGAGGTTTTTTATTACTTCTCATTATCATTCATAGGACCACCACCATATTTTTTTAAAAATCTGCTTAAACAACACAATATTAATTCTTCATTATCTGCTAAATATAAGTTGATAATCATGTTAGTTCACAAAAAACATAAAATTGATACGTTAAATATACATGGAGTTGACAAACTTTGTTGTGGGACATTGGCCAAATAGGACCCAAATTAAAAAATGGGTTCTCTGAACATTTCTCCTGCATCAAATGTAATAATGTTTGCTCCATATCTTTGTTTTCCAACCACATTTTAGAAACTGGCCGCTCATTTGAACTCCAATCACAATTACGAAGGCCTCCACATTTGCTATAAGGGTATTAAACTTGACCTGTTAGAAACCAAAGTGTTAGTAGAACATTACCACCAAAACCTGACTTACACATTAAACGAAGTGTTGAATCTTAACAAAAACATTTTATTGTTGAACATTTAATTGCAGTGCAACCTGTATCTTTAATTTTCGTTTTAAGTTGGTAACACATTAAACGATAAACACGTTTTTCATGTAACCGATTTTGTTTAATTTTACTATTCAGGGCAATGTTTCCTTCAAGAACTTGTCCTGTTTGTATATTGATAAATATAATTATTAAATTCAATTCATTTGTCTCGTAAGTAGTTTACCGTCGTTAGACTTAATTTCACTTTTTTGATTTCTAGCATGGAATTTTTTAACATTTTTAATATTTGGAACCTTTCTACTTTAATAGAATCCGTAGTCCCCATTTTATGGTTCATTTTATTTACGATAATGAGGATGTGACTACAACCTTCCACCAAATTACAGGCACGTGCTAAAGTTATTACGTGAAGAGCACGATATCAACATCGATACATTTAATAAATTCCTATATAACCTCAAACATCGCACGACGACGCTAGGGCGTGAGACGGTTTCTTCTATGGATTGGTACTAGCCCAGGCTGGAAGATTCCGTACGCATCTTACTAAAACTTAGGATGCCACTTGATACGCACACAATTCGAACCACTGAATCTTCTAGCACACAACGTCACGTCAAACCAATTCCGGAACGCGCCACCATTCTCAAAGCCGCAGCGACGCCGGTCATACGTCAAACGATCTCAGCTAAAAGACCGCATACGATAAAAGATCACGTACGAAAAACAGATCACATACGAAAATAATTATATAGGTGCCTGCCTGTGTGTAGGTGTATACAGGTATGTGTATGTGTGTGTATGTATGTGTAGGTATGTGTAAGTGTGTGTAGGTATGTGTAGATATATAATTATTTTCGTACGCGATCTTTTGTCGTAAGCCATCGTTAGTCGTATGCGATTATTTGTCGCATGCGATCATTTATCTTGCGACATTATGACCCCAATCCTTTATCGCGCTACCTTTTGGCTGCGATCTTTTGACGTATATTCAGCCACGCCTGACGTTACTAGGTCAAACACATTACGGACGAAAATTACATCATCTTCAAGTACCTACAGGACGCCATTCTTGGTCCACTTTGCAATATCCTAGGTTTTTTGAGCTCTTGAGCCAATTAAAAAAATCCTGTTAAAAGCGAATTCATTAATTCGCGTGAAAAATTTAACTGTCTACGTCTAGACGGAATAACATCACCCAGCTACATTTTGAATGGCCAGAAAAATTCGCAATTCCATTCCATTTAATACGGTCAATTTCACGACAATTGCACTAATTCATTCGACACTGAACGCAAACTGTTATCAGAAAAATTTTACTGTAAGTTATTATAGCGCTACACGAGATAGCATATTGATACAATTAAATTTATCAATCTTAAAACACTGACGTTTTTAAACATCCGTAATGAACTAATTTATCTCGGAAAATTTTTATCAGATAATGCGTAGAATACCTTTTTACATTACGACCTTAAATGAAAACGTATTTCAGAATAAGGATAATTGGAAAGTTCCCGACGTGAATAGAATTTGATGGTATTTTTTTCACAAGAAATTGACTAAAAGAACCCTCCTCCCATCCAAGTTCAAAGCGTATAGAGAGCGATTTACCGATTAATTAAATCTATTAACAGCTATGTTCAGTTTAGTATTACATTTAATTCAATGTTATACTCGCAACAGAAGAGGTGTTGCAAAAACAGTAGACACCGCTATAATCCTTCATGTAGGCAACAACAACGAAATCCTACTTTTGGAAATATTGATTGTAAAAAAGCATTTATAGCATTCCCTATTCTAGGATATTAGAAATGCTGGAGTTGTACGAAGTAGTAACGCAGATAAAAGATACTCTGGAGTACATTAGTTGTAAGTGGTCAACGAACAACATACCAAATGTGTTACGGGTGAAAATGGCAGTAGGGCCGGAAGCAACGAACAAGGAAGGGGCCAGTAGCTCAGTGGAATAAAAGGGCGTAGTCGTGTTATAGATTTTGCGATTAGGATAGCTCGTAATATATATATATATATATATATATATATATATATATATATATATATATATATATACAGGGTGATTGGTCGAAACCATTCATTAGAAGTACTAGGAGTTCCAGCCATGGCTGATTTCTGAAAGTGTGTATCTGGACTAAGTGATTCATATTCTATTTAAGAAAAATATTTTCGTGATGACTACACTTCCGGTTATACCGGAAGTAGCCATCAACTTTATTATTTTAAACGGAATCGTACCCTTTTTATAGCATATTCGAATTGTACTCGCCATTTAAGTAGAAATTTTATCAATGTTCCCTATACTTAAATTTAATAGTTTTTGAGATTTAAATTTTTTTTCTAAAATTATTGGCTGAACACTATGACATTTGACAATGCCTACTGGCGCCATTTTTAGTACGAAGCAAGTTATATTGACGTTATGCATAGGGGCATCCTTAAGCTTTACGCTGATGCTTCCGGTACTGCGGAATGATCTACAGGGTGTTCAAAATGTGACTTCCATCTTTTGAAAATAAAAACCATCAAAACTTAACTTTTTCAAATACAATGCCCAATATTTTCTTCGTTTAGCGGATGCAGAATAAAATTCTGCAGCAGTAATTTTTAAGTTTTCTAATTTTTATTAACACAACATGCTCTGTCAAAGTAAAATGGCGTTGGATTTGACATTTGGCAGACGAACTGTATGTATTTGAAGCTGTAGAATCCAAACATGAAAAAATATGCAGGTTGTAACATTTAAATTTTCAGCTTTTGTGTCATTTCCGGTGAAACCGGAAGTCGGTCGTATTGTTTTTTTATGTAAAGGAATCCCAAACCGGCTCTAATATAACCCATTAAAACTTCAACAAAATCTAACGACCCTTTCAAAACTTACAAGGGCCTCTATTTGATATACACCCGGCGTATATATATATATATATATATATATATATATATATATATATATATATATATATATATATATATATACATAAAAAGGTGTCCTTGTTTCATATCCACAAAATGTACCGTTTTCAAGAAAAATGCACCTAAACGTTTTAATGTACCAACTTAAAGCTTTTCACGAAATACGATTGTATCAAGTTACCTCTTGTCATACTAATATTAATGCACTTTCTAATAAAAAGTAAATTGAATTAAGTAGGTATTAGATTTATTAGCTATTTAGAAAATAATTTCAAAATGGACGCCATTAGCTTCTCGAATTTTTCTTGACAATTCCATTCTATTGCCGTTTAATTGTTTATAATCAATGGATTTCATATGACTCCATAAGAAAAAGTCTAACGGATTGAGATCTGGATTTCGCGGTGGCCAGGGATGATCACTCCCACGTCCAATCCATCGTTGTCGAAAGTGGTTGGTTAAATAATTTTGCACATTTGTAGCACAAAGAGCAGGAGCATAATGGTGCATAAACCACATATTGTTTGTAATGTTAAGCGGAACATCTTCTAGTGAAGTGGGCAAAGTACTTTCCAAAAAGTTGAGATATTATTCTGCATTCAACCGAGTAGGAAGTTCAAATGTTCCTATTAAAGAATCCCCAACAATTCCACACCATACGTTAATTGAAAATTCGTGCTGAAAATGCTTCGTTCTAGCTATACGGGGATTGCCTCCATATATGCGGGTATTAAGTATCCCTCGACGGTTAAAGGTGGCCTCATCAGAAAAGAGCACACGATCGGGTCAGTATCTAGTTCATTACGCAACTGCTGGCAAAAATTCAATCTTAGTGGGAAATCATTCGGCAACAACTCCTGTACATTTAAGTGGTGATACAGAAGTTGGGCGTGAAGAACTCTATGTATGGACACACCCGGGGTACAGCTGTAATTGAAGATAACTACCGAATACTGATTTCAGGATTTTCTTCAACTCGACGTAAAACACCTTCTTCCTCCCCAACGTGTAGAGAAGTTGGACGTCCAGCATGTTACCTCGCTTTAAAGCTCCCATGTTCTTTTAATCGTTAGAATAACGTTTAAAATAGTTTTTTATTGGATTGGCTAAATTCAAAACAAACAAAAAACTTGCTTACCTTTACGTCACATAAAACCCAAATTCAAATAAACAATCATAATATTTTATTATAATATTTCTTACGCAAAATCTACAACCTAGTTAAATCGGGATGACTCTTTGAAGGTTCACATTACTACAATCATCTATCTTAATTTTAATTAACACCAAAAGGAAATAATAATAACGCCGAAAACATGAATTTGACGAATTTTCGTAATATGAATTTTGGTATACAGTAAACAGAATAAAATAAAAATAACGTACAGTATGTAATGATAAAATATGCGGGTGAATGTCGTTTTGTAGAATTATCTTAATCGCCTGAAGGGTTTTTATGCCAAACTATACACAAAAGAAATCGTATTCATCCGCCTGAACCAATAATAAAACAACTTTATTAAAATCACCAACAAAAAAATTAAACATCGGAAAGTAATTTCCTTAATTCGTCCAAAATGATGACTCTAAATTTCCCTTTGCTTTCCACAGCGGTATAGGTAATACTTGTGCAATTTGCCCTTTTAGTAACTGATTGGTGGATATCAATAACTCCTGAATCTCCTTGACACAACTTTCCAATGCGGTGTCAACTGGTTTAATATGTATACATTTATTATAGCGATAATTATATATTTACAGCAGCTTTTTATCGGTTTGAACAGTTGTGGAAGCGGATGTACACTCGTGATTCACAAATAAACATATAAGAATTTGCAAAAGCGTGATTTAAACCAAATATAAGGAAGTAGCACTATAACTAACACCAATCCTCTTCTATGGACCCGAAAATGTTACTTCTGAGTATTTAAACAGAACACAAAAAAGGTCCTCGGGATGGTCGAGATTTATTTGATCTCGGTTGGTATGGTCTAGCCATAACAGGTAATATAGTCATCCCTTGTCTTTACAAATCAAAAGTTAATTTACTTCCACATTTAAATGTGCTTTAATAAAAATTGTAACACAATAACTATAATGTCAATAAGTACACGATACCAGAATAATTTATAAAATTCGTTCTACGTGAAGAAGGGTAAATTTACGCTTAAGTAAAATAATGTAATAAGCTTGAGAATCTATGGGTTATGTCTTAATTGCACTTATAATTCAATCATAGGTGACATTAGTTCGTTACAGTATCGAGGCGATCTACATAAGTTTGTTAGTAACCTAAGTCTAAATAATTAGGCGATAGGTACCTTAAATTTGTACTTTATTTAGTTGCGTAATTAAGTTGGGGGTTAGTTTAGGTGTGACTGTAGAGTTCGGCACATCTTTAAGTTGTTCATGAAGGGTCATGGTTTTGCAATTAGCGTAACACAATACAAGCAAATTAGAAATGTATTAAGCAAATAATAGATACAAACAACTTACGATTGGTTCATCTTGTACACCACTACTGTTCTACAATTGATCAGCTTCGGTTATGGTTCAGGTTCTAACTCCCTAACTTGATTCTTGCAATACATATTTATCCCCCTAGAGTCTCTGACGTAATTCCTGTTTGGGTGGTTACTTTCCCTTCAGATGTTTGCTGTGATTGTTCCTGGAAAAGGATCCCCGAAGGAAACTTTTATGGCTGACTGACTACTAAGCAACTGATATAATTGATTGACAGCGTGTGATAGGAAACTTCTGCAGCCAAAAAACCAATCTTTAGGATTGATATTGACACGTGCAGTCTCTAATCAGTTTTGTCATTAACTCTGAAGCGGAGCTTATAAATCTTTTGATAAGTGAAACTTAGAATTTGAAATATTGGATTGAACAGAAACAATTCTTAATCACTCATTTCATACCGAAAAATTTTAAAACATGGATTACACAATATATATATATATATATATATATATATATATATATATATATCATGTATATATATATATATATATATATATATATATATATATATATATATATATATATATATCAATACCAAGGTTTATAGATATAACTCGATTATTCATAAGCTGACTGTTTTCTATTATCACTGCATACCCCTTTTGAAACGTTCTGGCGATTCTGGTGTACTCACCGACTGTATAATTAGGATTTTTTTATTCCGCTGCGAAAGCACCCATTAGATGGTCACAGAAGCAATTCAAACGTACGAAACTTGTTATCCCAATCCTCATAACCTACTATACAAAAAAAGGGACTAGCTAACGCGTTTTGTAAAAAAAAATGGTCCTAGTCGAATAAATCAAAAACTGCTTATTTTAAGTATAGGGCATGACAGATACTTTCCTACTGATTTTCAAAGGAGAATTCACTAGTGACAAAAAATTGTAGTTTTATATGAAAAAATTGAGTTTTCCGATATTTGTGATGTCAAAGTTTGAACACCCTGTACAATACTTTTGGGTATTGGGAATGTTTCTTAATAGGGCCGTACTCAGACTTTAACACCTCAGAAAATCATTTCTATCTCTAGAATAACTTCCAGGGTACACTAATTTCTTTGACATCGTGTAACTTTCAAAAATGTTGAAATAATGCGAATAACTCGAAAACCGCTAAAGCTAGGGATATGAATTTCGCGTCAAATGTACGAAAAATTTTACCAGTTATTCGATGGTGCGAAAATATACATGATTTTCCATTTACACAAGATCAAGTTTGGTTGACCACGTTTTTCTGAATCACCCTGTATATATGAAAATTCTTTTGAAATGTGCAACTTATAGTCTATTTGGGAAGCCTGCTCACACTTTTTCAGACAAGTACTCTGGGAGCCGATAATCGGACAATTACGCACTAAATGGACACCCTGTATATATATATATATATATATATATATATATATATATATATATATATATATATATATATATATGTGTGTGTGTGAGTGTGTGTATGTGTGTGTTGTGTGTGTGTATGCCCTGTGGCTCAAAAACATTTTGTTCTATATCGTAGCACGTCCGGTGTGTTCTACTTTAAATCGAACAACCCGTATAGATTCTATGTGGCGTCCTGGTACGCATCCTCTAAAAATTTCGGGTTATCCGGTGAAATCTGTTTTGCTACATGTTTTATGTGAGCTCTGTAATGCGGGTCCTTAAACAAAATTATGTAATGTTTAGTCTCACACATTAGGTCGTCAATTATGATTAGTACTGCCTTTTCAGCATCAAACTGATCCATATCCGGTAGATCCTTCTGAAATTTATTATATCTTTTTTAGAAAATCTACGGGAAAATACGAATTCCCACAACCCGACAGACTCGCAGAAAAGGGATGCTTAAACTGACCCTCCATCTTCATTCTCGAATAGCTACTAATGGTCACCTTAACATTACGCTCTCTTAAATACCAAATAAAGATATGTAACGCCCTGCGGTTTGATTCAGCATTTGTCTTATGATTTTAGCATAACATTTTAACTAAAGTCCTTGATTTAAATCCTGTTAGTCATAGCATCCTAGATAAAGGGCAAGGTATAAATCTAAGATGTTGATTTGAAATCAGTCAGCCAAAGGAACCATAGATATGGAAATAAGATGCAATGTACGTCTTGTCAGTCATTATATCGACTGTAATACCATGTAAGAACACATTACACAATGAATATTTTTGATGGGCTATTACTACTTGCATGTAAACATATATGGAAACTTGATTTCTTCTACTTAATTAATGGGTTTTTGTAAAACTCCTTAAAGTTTTTTCATTATTAATTATTTTATTGTTAATTGCTTTTAAAATCGTCGGTATGGCCAAAATTACCTGCAGTATTTTACTTCTTAATATCAAAACCATGTTTTTCTTTTCATTTAAGTATCCTCTAAGGCGAGCATGTAATTAAACCACGCATTAATCGTAATGCAAATTTTGATACATCCTTTCGGGAATTTTAATAGGTGATTTATACCCATTTGGTTAGTTTAAAACCATTATTGTACTGTTCACAGTATGAATATCCTCAATATCCATTTCTCCAATGTATACTTATTATTAGAATAGAAAAAAGAAAAAACATGTCTTAAGGTAGGACTATTATTTTTGTTACCTATTTTATTTGATACTGTTCACAAAAAATTCTAATTATTATTTTCCCTACAGCTTAGCGTCAGAAATCAACTGTACAATAGCTTCAGCAGTTGACTCGATCTCACACCGTTTTTTTTAGTTAACTAGACAAAGTTATGAGCTGTACGCTATTTTAAAAACAATAAGACTTGTGACACACATTTGTAGATTTAAGCTTTATAGTTAATGAAGTACGTATAATAAATTATTAAAACCATGTATCCCTTTAGTTTTTGATATATTAACCGCGGCAAGGGGGTTGTGCAATGGGGGTATGACCCTACGGAAGATTTCGGAGCTATTCCACTTTACTCCGCCGTCCAATACTTTTAAAACATACCACTTGATATAAACCATACCCTATTACGGGAAACTTCCACTAGATTTTTCAAAAATACACAACTAAATGGCGCCAGAAACAACCAAGGGGGTTTCTACGGTGATAAGATTGACAAGTTTCAAAGCCCTACGCAATCCTAGGAGATACTAGGGGTCACTCATTAGTCTTTTCCCCCAAAACAAAAAAGCGGCCTCTTCCAGGGACAAGGGGCACCAGATAACTTTCGCAAATGGACCCCCGGCGGAGCGCTACCTGGTAGAAAGAAAGAGGCCCAATATGGAGATAAGTTGTAATACAAGCATATGGCATGGGGAGACTAATAAAATGTAAGCTGTGACTACGTGAGAGACCACCACCATCAGATGCAGGTTGTGGCGTGGTGATCGGTGGAGTCTGAGGTCCTGTCAGAGACCAGAATCTAAAAGTGGGCTTGGTCTACCCTTAGTCGTCCAATCAGAGCGCGTAACCTGGAGCGTACCGGACATTCTTACCTTCTAGGGGCTAGAATGACAGAAGGACAGTAATTAGGAGAGGAAGGTGACACAAGGATCATAAATACATCAACAGAGGCTGAAAATGGGGCCGAAAAATAAACCGACAAAAAGCGTGGGGTAAGAGGCGAGGCGAGGTTGGGGGGATAGGACGTAACCATGACGTCACGGGGTGATTGTATGACGTCACCAAAAGTGGCGAAGGGGAAGTATTCTACTCACAAAAATCGTGTAGCTAACTGCTTCCTACTGGTGGTCTTTATGTTAATTTCCACGAAATAGTTTTTAATTAAAAATGAGTTCCATGACTTGCACTAAATCTTTTCAACATTGCCAAACCTCTGCATTCGGTAATTTTTTTTAGTTTATTTAGTTAAAATAGGATTTTTATAAACATCTTTAAGGCAAACATCACTTTTTAGTGTTTTTATCCAAACTTTCAAAGATTTTGTTTCCCGTACGCAGTGGGCTAATGTTCGAGCACAAACTTCTGAGTGACACAGTCTAGTTTAGAATCTTCACGAAATATAGGTGCCTACATTATCCAATAAAATACTTAGCTCTTTCGCTGGTTCAACAAAGACTAGCAGCATTGCATTCACTGATATTTCAAGTACACCTTTAAATAGTCAACCATAGGTTGATTGTGGTGGTACAGGTTGTAGCATTGGTAATAGTGGACGCCGTGGTACAAGTTATGATAGAGGACAGCGGCAATTGCAAGATGCAAAAAATAGTCAACCAATACAGGATATACGTGTTTAGGAAATTGGATCTAATTTGGACCATAATGTATTCTAACAAACAATCCGATAGTTTTATCTATCAGCATTAATTTTTTGTTACTTGTAGGAAGGGTTGGTAAAATCAAAATTTTCTAAAAAAGATTCTTGGCCTCATCGCACATGCCAAATGACGCAAATCTGGAGACAAAGTTTGCAGTGCATGGCTTCTAATTATTATTGAAGATATGCTTCCGCACATAAAGAAATGCACTGATACTGAAGAAAATAGGCAACAGTATGACGCGTTGACTAACACTCGTTAAGAAGTTGAAGGTTTCATTGCTTTGTTATACGTTACAGACGCTTACGGTACCAGGAAAATTTCAGTAAAGAAGCTTTGGCCAAGCAATTGGGGACCACAATTTTTCAAAACAATATGTCCGGAATAAAATTTTTAGAGATTATGGCACTGATTCGCTTTGACATTAAAAACACTAGTTTTCAACGAGTAGCGACAGATTAACTTGCCCTAGCATTCGAAATTTGAAATCTGTTTATTAAAACTTGTATTTTGTGTTAAAAAGCAAAGAAATACGTAGCGATTGACGAACAATTATTTTCAAGTAAAGCAAGATGTCGAACAATACATGGCCTACAAACCTGAGCAATTTGGCATCAAATTTTGGCTGTCAGCTAACGTAACTTCCAAACACCTAATAAACTTTCGTTACGTTGGTAAAGATGAGCAAGGGCCGCAGAATGTGTCCAGTTTAGTAGGAAAGGCTGACTTTCACTGTTTATCAAGGTAAACCGAACAAAAATGTACTTTTTTTTTGAGCCCCATGCATTCAACCATGGAAGTAAGCGGTGGAGAAAAAAAGTGACCCGAGGAAATTATATGATTGTATAATTGTATAATAAAACAGTGTTGATTTTGTGGACCAGACAATATTCAACAAAATCAGCTCGTAAACATGACCACTATGAGTTTTTTCTACATACTAGACGTATCAGCAATAAACGCGTTCATGTTATACAAAGAGGCTAGAGGCAAAAATTTTAGTCGACAGAATTATATTTTCAAATTAGGAGAAGAATTTGGAGAAAGCTATGTCAAAAATAAAAAACAAGCAGTAGCGTCATCTGCGTCCATACCACAAAATGCTTCTTCATCCGAAATATAAAATAAGCGTCGAAAATGCCAAATTGGGCGCTGCAATAACAAAAGAAACGTGTGTATTATGCAAAAAATCAGTATGCGGTACTTGCGTTAGGAAAACTGTATCTAAATGTTATTGTGTAACTTGTTTAGAAAATACAACATATAAAGTCAAATATTGTCAAATATACTTATTTTTATATTAATTTGCATTAAATATGTAATATTTGTATAAAAAAAATGTAATTATGTGACTTACTAAATAAAGTACCAGCAGTGACTGTGACGGCGCTGGAGCTTCTAGGTAGATGAAAGTCCTAGTGCTTGTAGTGTTAAAGCACTTGTGAAATGTTACGTCTGCATTTTAAGCATTTGCAGAAATTATGCTGTATAATAGAAGTGCTATAATCCACCGCAGAGTTGTTCGTGTACATGTGAAAAATTACGCATCGCACGGTGTCCGGAAGAAAATATTTATAATAATAGTCACCGACTGCTTCTATTAATTCATCTAAATTATGCAATCTATTTCTATAAATATTGTCTTTATATGTTATAATAAAAGCTAATGAAAAACAGACACTTGGGACTATGGCAAAAAAGGTAGAAACCGATTGATGTTACAATATAATTCTCAGTGTTGCAAATACTAAGCAAAGAAATTTCCTAGATTTGACATGACGTCAGCTTCAATCTTTAATATGCAAGTGTTAATTCTATAGCGCACAAATATCAGGTTGATGCATAAGCAATTGTTTTCTATTTTAAAAAAATTTATATTTTACTACAAAAATTTACAACATATTAGTCTATTATATATTCTCCGTTATTATTAACGACTTCCTCCCGGCGTTCAAGAAGGTTTTCGATACCTCTACGGTAAAAATCGTTCGGCCTTAACTTAAAAATATGATCCAACCAAGTACATAATTCCACATCATTAATGAACGAAAGACCCCGCAAACTGTTCGAAAGTGATCGAAGTAGGTGAAAATCTGACGGAGCCTAATCAGAAGAATATAGAGGGTGCGGGAATACTTCCCAACCAAGCGTTTGAATTGCTCTCATGTCATGTCATGTTAGCAATGTGAGGACGAGCGTTGTCGTGATGAAGAAGAAGGTCATGCTGCTGATGCGGTCGTTTTTCCCGAATAGCTTCGTAGAGGCAACATATAGCTCTGCATTGACTGTTTCGTTACGCCCGAGCAATTCATAGTGAACCTAACCTTCCCAGTCCCACCAAACGCATAACATCGTCTTTCGAGGGTGAAGATCTTGTTTCGCTCTAGGCGTCGCTTGTTCATTGGGGCTTGGCCACCTCTTTCTCTGCTTGATATTCACACACAAACACCATTTCTCGTCGCCGGTAACGATTCGGTAGGGGAACCTATGATTGTGACCATGGTAACATGATTCCGAGAGAGCAATCCAGCGGAAATTGTGGAACGTTGATTTTGGTGTTCTTGCTCAAAACATGAGGAACCCAAGTGCCAAGCTTCTTAACTTTTCCTAGGGACTTCAGATGTCAACATATCGGTGATTGGTCACATTCCATTTCCTGGGCCAACTCCCTAGTTGATTAGCGTGAATTTTCATGAAGAAGTTGATTCGACCGCTCTTCATCGAATCTAATAGGACGTCCTGAACGGTTCATATCATTAAGGTCGAAATTTCCGCTTTTGAAACGTTTAAACTAGTTTCGTGCCGTCTTAACAGGCATTGCCGTAAACATCGCAAATCTCACGAGCAGCTTTGGCAACTCGATTAAACGCACTAAGAAGATAATGTCGATAATGCTGGTTTTTGTCTACTTGACATTCTATTATAATAAGGTTAAACTTTAACAATTAAGAACGAAATACAAAAGCAAACACTATATGACTGAACTACTAATTATCTGACAAGCTGAATGTTGAGTAATCAAAATTTTGCTATTTCAGAGCCAACTTTTAAATTAAAAAGAAAAGGCCATTACTTATGTAACAGTCTAATACAGTTATTACGGAAACGGCTTGAAACATAAATATTAAGTAGCGCTTGATTTTCCCCATGTGATTAACTCTTAGTTTACTTTATGTAATATTTGTAATAATCGTTGTCGCATATTTGATAGTTCCGGTTCCTTCCACGAAAGGTTTTGTTTTGTTTGTAAAACGAAAAATGCATCCCACGTATAATTTGTTATACATGTTATCAAATATTGTAATCTGTAGCTTTAATACGCAAATAATGTACTAACTGTAGTAATAACATGAATAAATTTCTCATTATATTATGGCTGCTACAAATCTCACGTGTATCATTGTAATTTGTAATAAATTTGACAATAGATATGTAATTGACAGTTAACATTAATCTCCCAAAGTGGTTGTTTCAGCTGCTATCATTAATTTATTGACACTCACAGTATCTCTTTAAAAGTCACTTTATCTGTCAACTATTCTTTCTATTAGAAACAACTATGTTTGATCAGTGTTAAGTTTGATTTTTAGAAGAGGGTTTAAAAGATTATATTATTTTGTAACGCTTAAACTGTGAACGAACAATATTAAGGAAATCTCAAATGAGTATTTATAGAGCGGATTTGTTATACGTCCCTTGGGTTCAAATTGGAGACAAATTATTGCGAAGAGAAAACCGAGAATTTTCGGCATTCATCACCGTTGATAAAAGTTATCCGTCTTTAAGGCTATTACGGGTTTTCTACAAAATTAGATCGTATGTGCGTAATTATTTTACAGTTTCTATTAGTTGTAGGTGGGATTGTTAGATAGAGAATCTAAATCTGCGTATGCTATTTTTTGTTGATTCCTGAGCAAGCACTAATGTAAAATTTAGTGTACTGTTATGCCAATGAATCACTTCATTACATCAGAATATACATTTTTTTTTGGACAACTTTTAAGTTTGCATAAAAATTCATGTAAATAGAGAAAATTAAATTTAGAAAATGTAAAGTAAGTGAATTTTACTTAAAATACTCCTTTTCAATTAATCCCGGAGAAACTGTGTAGGCAATAAAAACAAAATTCAACAACATTAGCAGAAACGGTGGATTCTGGATTACACACCTTTTTAATAACCAATTTTATAATTTGACTATACTGCCCTGCTTGTGCTAATGGACATATTTGCAAAAACTTTGTTTCGAGAAAATCGATGCTTTGTATTATTTTAAATGCCAACTATTTATGATATGGGTACTTTAGTAAATGTTGAAATGCAAGCCTAAAGTAATTATCCACCACAAACTCAGGCAAATCATTGAAAACCACAATAGCCTTCTATATTTTGACTTATGGTAAATACAACTATTTTCTTTCTGTTTCATCAGAATTACTAAGGAAACAAGTCGTAACTACAACTATATAGTACATACGCCAATAATGCTTAGCATTTTGGGTAGGACGTATGAACGTAAAAGGTTACAACTTAATTTGGTAACTTAATTAATTATTAGTTAGTAAAAAATAAACATCTTTAGTGTTACGAAAGTATTATTGTTATTAATGTATGATACAGAACAATTACTAACCACCAAAAATAAAATCCAAAATACAAAGAAGTTCAGATAAAATCGAATTTTTGCGATCTGCAGGTATGCTGTTACCCGTCCAAACCGCACTAGGCGTCGCATATACTTACCAAAATAAGCGGGTTGCCAAGCCAGCTACAGTTGAAATGAGCGTGGTCGATATAAGAAGTAAAATGATTGAAAAGTAGTTCAAACACCTTACACTTACCATTAATCTACAATTCACAAAGCTCAGTCCGGAAAAAATTGTCTCTAGGTGTCACGACAATCTTAAATTTTGCTGAAATAAATAGTCTTAGACGGGTTGGAAAATTAATCCTATCTGACTGTGGAAGACAGGATTGCAGCCTACTCAGTAAAACCATTCACCATTCAAATTCAATCACACTGCAAAATAAATTGATCCAAAATGCTAAGAAAATCCTGAAATACACGAATCGTCGTAAACTTATTAAACACACCTTGTACAAATGAAAATTCCCAAATCGTAAGACATTAACTTGAATACTTTTTCAGTATCCCTCGTATACCTGTAAATTTATATTTATAACTGTCATAAAACTTTGAATTAAATAAATATTCCCAATTTAGACAATTATAAATAAAATAAAGGAAATCGGTTTAATAATAAGTTGTTATCTCAACAATATGTTTGTTGATTGCTGAATAACTCAAACATAGAGCGGTTAGTGCTTGTATCACCAATAATATCTTTATATTTTATTATTACTTTATCTTTAAAATCGAATTTGGACATTCATTAATAGGTTTAAACTTCAATACTTCCAAACTGTAATTTATGCTGCATAAAAACAAGTAAGTACTTTGTTAGTAGTGTTCTGCATTAACATTTCAAAGATAAAATGAAATTTTGTGATCGATCTGGCTCATTAGGCAATTTCAAATCGATCCTTAAATTCTAAAATCTGCAAAGACTAATTTAACTTCTCAGAAGGTGTAACCAGTTAGGCACCCAATTGACACAGATAACCGACAAAATGAATTAAACATTGGATATATTGACAAATTCCGCATGTAAATATATACAACGGCGTGGTTTAAAAAAACCACCATGCACATCAATACATTAAGACTAAATTTCCCCAATTCCTAACACTAGAAACAACAAAATATCTAAAGTTTGATTACCTTTTTTTTATTTGAATGAACCGTAATTAACGCAACAATAACAAACAAGAAAAAAGAATGTACTTAAAAGAGAATCGTACTTGTCTTGGCTCAATAAAATTTAAATTTAATTCTTACGCATTACATTAATTAATCCTTTTTCGGTGCGGTAGTTGTAGTCGATATGATCCGCTTTCGGTAATCCTTTTTAAATTCTTAGATTCACTATGCACGAAACACAAGAGGTAGCCGTGTTCACCCTACGCACTCGGAAGTGGTACTCACTTACGCAGTGTCTATGGTTTGTTCACTCGCATACCGTGTATAGCGGCTCTTTAGCCTAACATCACATCACGTTATGCTGTGATGTTTGCCCTTCACAACGTTTACTACAATGGAAAAATGGTTACTTCCATATACACATTAAAGCTCTTATTTGCTTTTATACAATCAATTTGGTATTGCTGATTGTACACATTCAATGTCAATGATGATGACCAATAACTTAACTAAATTTGACAAACTTTTCTTTCGGCCATTTAAATGGTTACCTTTGGTTCTCTTTATAATAATATTAGGCCACGCGTCCCACAATTGAACACTAATAACAAAGTATTTCCTGTGTTAACTTCTAATCTACCTAAGCACTTTTTATTTCTTGAAGAAGGTCACTAACGTTTTCCTTCTACTCACAATATATTAAATTATTTATTTGTGAATATCTATATGATTTATCCCCTTATGGGTTAATGCAGTTGCTATGCTTGCTCTGCTAACACTATAATTTTCACAAGTAAACTCCTACACTAACCATTCTAATGATTCTGCAACACGCACGCGACTCCTACTCAAAACCTCTAACCTCGCGTATATACCTTCTGCCCGCCATATTGCCAATACGTTACAATAAATTCCGCTAAGATCAAAATTCACCTATCCCATTTGAGTATTTCGTTGAAGAGGACGTCAACGATACAAAATAAACGTAGCCATCTTGAAATATTTTTAATTCACTGAAAACTATCCGAAGAAATCATCTATTGCAATTACATTGAACATCTTGAAGAAAATCACTAATGTTTTCCTTCAACTCACAATATATTAAATTATTTATTTGTGAATGTCTATATAATTTATCCCCTTATGGGTTAATGCAGTTGCTATACTTGCTCTGCTAACACTATAATTTTCACAAATAACCTCCTACACTAACCGTACTAATGGTTCTGCAACGCGCGCGCGACTCTTACTCACAACATCTAACCAACTAACTAACCAACCCCTAAAATTTGACACTCCCACATATACCTTCTGTCCGCCATATTCCCAATACGTCACAATAAATTCTGCTAAGTTCAAAATTCACCTATCCAAATTAAGTATTTTGTCTATGCCACGCCGAAGTTTCCAACGTGGAAGAAGACGCCAACGATGCGAAATAAACGTAGCCATCTTGAACTAGTTTATAAATTCACTGAAAGTTTTCCGACCAAATCATCTATTGCAATTACATTCACACTGTAGATTAATCAGATTACATTTCAACTTTCTATGTAAATCTCGCATGTGCGCGAATTTTATTTCCACACAATCTAACGAACTCCCTAACATTCTATCACTTCTTTCATGAACATGCATCGATTTACCATTTTTGCACCGCATAAAATTTCTACAAACAAAAATATGCATCCATGTTACTTACTGCACGTTAATAAAATATCAATACACCACAAGCTTACTCACTCATACGTCTACAACCATTTCTTTAGTTCAAATTGCCTCATACACAGTAGCAAAAAGACCAGTAGCTTTACCAGTGCCGTATCATTAAGAATTTACTCAAAACACTATTTCTCAATGAAAATTTGACGCTTTCTACAGCATTCAAATATTCCTTCACACGATAACCAATGCCTCACTAAATTCCAGTGGTGTATCAATTACACCAACTTACATAACGCATACATAAAAAACATTCTTTTCATGCAAACTCACTTTATCCATTCAATATACGTTAGATACGATATCAAAATACTATACATCCATCGTGCATCAAAATAATCTTACAATGCCTCTATTTATTTTTCGAGGTGCAGGAATAGGAAAACCATATTTTACCACTTTGGGGGTTAAGAAAGTTTAGTATTATGGAATTACCGGACAAGCTTGTTTTGTAGACCATATTAAAGTCTCCTTTTACAAATTCAAGATGTACCTGTATTCTTTTGTGTAATATAAAGCAATATACTTTTAAAAGTTTTCTTTATTTTCTCATTTGGCAACTGCTAAACATAACAACATAACTTAGTAACTAACAACTATATCTGTAACTACACATCTTCCTCTTTATAAAGAATAAACATTTCTAAACAAAATCTTGAAATTTTGAAGGTAATCTTATTTTTCTTCCATATCTGGTTACATAATTCTTGAATCATTAACATCAACAAGTGCATCATGCTCTTGATTCTTATCAGTTTCACTCAACTGATTATTTTCTGCGCATTCTTGTATTTCATTTTCTCCATCTCATTTAAAAGACACTACGTTAGGTAGTCTATTTCTATTTTTAAAAACCCTTGAATAGTGATAGTTGTTTTTCTTCAAAAAACTTGGGTTCTTTCTTAAAATATTTCCTTTGTCCGTTTTTATTGTGAATGATCATGGAGTTGAACGATGTTCAACTATAACTGCAGATTTCCAAATTTTTCCATCTCTTACCAAAACGTGATCTCCAACGTTATATTCATCTTTAAAAATTCTTGGGTTTTTATCAAAGGAATTTTTAATAATAGCTTGGTTCTTGCCTTTTGATCAAAATCATTTAGAGTTTTAGGTATTAAGTGTTCCTTATTAACAGGTAATGTTGAACGTTGAACGTCTGTTGATTAATATCTGAGCTGCAGATGCTGTTAGCCCTGAAACTATTATATTACGGTGCTCTAAAAGAGCAATTTCAAAAGCAATTCCAGAATCTTCACTTTTCGTTACCAGTTTTTTAGCAATCCAACTCCTTTTTCCCATAAGCCATTTAACCTTTGATATAAACGGCTTGATGTTACTATCTTGATATCCCAACTACGTGTAAAATTATTAAATTGGTAAGAGCCAAAAGGCATATTGTCTGAAATTATTTCAGATGGGATACTATGAGTACTAAAAATTTATTGAAGTTCTACAACTACCTCACCCGCTGATGTTCCTTTCAATTTTCGAACATCCAGCCAAGTTAACAATGAGTCAATAACGGCTAAATAAGGAGACCTACTATAATAAAAAACATCCATGCCATATGGCAATAATGGTTCCTTAATTTTCTTATTAACAAATTTTTCACATGTTTTACAGCTTAATACATAATCTTCTATTTCTTTGCACATATTAGGCTTATAAAGTATTTTTCTTGCTCTTCCTTTGGTTTTACCAGTTCCAAAATGTCCACTGTGAACTTTTTCTAACATTGTTTCTCTTAAAGTAGATGGTACTATTAGTTTCTCTCCCAAAAACACCAATCCATTATCAACATGAATGTCATCTTTTAAATTGAAATATCGTCTTACACATTCAAGAACTTGATTCCTATTTAATGGCCAACCATTATAATACATTTTAACTAATTCTTGTAGCACATAATCTTGTTTTGTTTTTTCTTTAAACTTTTCCTTTCCTTTTTCACTTATTTGTAAGCTCTTATCATTTGTAACGACAGTATGAACAGTTTCCATTAATAAATCATCACTCACTTCTAAAGGCCTGTCATTTTTGCAGTTACGTGATAGTAAATCTGAAATATATATGTATTTACAGTTATCACTTCTTGTCCATAAATATATAAATGAAATTTAGTGGTTGCAAATATTAGAGCCAGCAATTCTTTTTCTATCAGGGCATATCTTTGCTCTACTTCAGAGAGCTCTCTGAAAGCATACGTCTACCATCTTGAACTAAACAACATCCTAAAGCTGACTGAGATGCATCACATTCAATCGTTACATTTTTCTTTGGATCAAAATTCATTAAAACCGGCAATGTTGAAACTATTTATTTTAATTTTTTAAGAACTTTTTCAATAATCCTCTCAAAGTAGCTCTGTTATTAGCAAAATTAGGAATAAAGGAACGTAAATAATTGAAAATATCCAATATTCTTTGCAGTTCTATCAAATTATTTGGTTCTTTTAGTGATAAAATTTCGCACACCCGCTCAGGATCCATCATCATACCATTGACACTGAAAATATATCCTAAGTACTTAACTTATATTACATTTTAGAAGGATTAAATTTTATGTTCATTTTTCTAGCCACATCAAGAACTGTTTGAAATGTATCACCATGATCGTTTTCTGTTTCAGTCGCAATAAGAATGTCATCAATATACACTATAACATTTTGAATAGTACCAAACACTGCAAAATTAATTTTTGAAACTCTTGAGGAGCATTTGCCACACCAAACGGTAACTGAAGAAATCGGTATGCATCAAAGGTGATGAAAAAGAACAGAGTAATGAATATTCTTCATCCAATTTTATATTATGAAATCCATCCTTTAAGTCCAAACCTGTATAAAAGCGTTTTCCACTTAATTTTGAACTTATTTCTGAAATAGTTTGTACCAATAGGTTCACGAATTATTGCTTTATTAAGATCTGAAGGGTCCAAACATAATCTCAATGTTCCATCCGTTTTCTCAACTGTTACTAAATTGCTAACCCATGAAATATTCTCATTGGTAATTTTTTTAATTACTTTTGAATCTTCTAATTGCCGCAATTTCTATTTTAACGGTTCAAGGAAATTTGTTCGACGGAATGTTGTTCGACCGAAATTTGTTCGAAACAAATTCCTTCGAACGGAAAAATATTCGAAGTAAATTTGTTCGAATGGAGAGTTGTTCGAATGTAAATATACGTCGTTCCAAAACCAGTACTGTGCGTTATTTCCCCCTTCATCTCACCAACAGTACCTCCCTATCATTTATTGCTCTTTAATAGGTATATCATATGAAATATATTATGAAGTAAATTTTGTTGAGTAAATTAATTTTTCAATTTAACTGCGATCTAGGTATATTGCAGGACATGCGTGAAAAAGAGAAGATGAGTAATAACAGTATAATTTTATATAATGTAGATATTATTTAATTAGTGGTACATTGTACAACAAATTAATTTTAATATGAAATATTGTGAGCAACACCACGCAGATAATTAACAATATCACATCCCTCTTCATATCTATTAACAACATTTAATAACCGCGCAGTGCTGTCCTTATACTTCTTTCTACCATTTATCGTGCCCTGACCTCCGATTAGTTGGTCTATACGCATATAATTGAGACTCTCTTCTCTTTTTAAGGCATCGATGATCTTCCAAATTGTCTGATGCTCGGCCCCAATATGTCCCTGAAACCCGCATTGTCATCCCTCTATTGAGTTATTAGTTTTTGGAAGGTCGTCTACCACAGAGTCAAAGCAGTTCCACATTGTAATCGGGAAACGTGGTTGACGACGTCGATTTCGGCGGTCTGGACGACCTATCCACGTGCTTTAAATGAATTCTGAACTTCTGCAGAACGAACAATCGCCAATGCCGATAGCATCCTCATTTTCAAAGCAAAATCCACATATGTGAGTTTCAAGCCGTCTGCTTGAATTCGTCGATAAATACACTGCGTAAAGGGGAAAAAGCAACCACGTATCACTGGTTCCGGAAATTCTGTTTCAATAGCTTTAATCATGGCCGGTTCACAGTCAATCATAATAGAATTCGGATTAATTCGCGATTCTAAGTTTTTAAGTGCATTTAAAAAGTCTCGATGCACTGCTTCACTTTTATTGGGTAATAACGCATACACCAATGGAATTGCTGCATATTCACGAATTCCATGAATGGTATATAACTGTTGAAACAATAGTGGCACAGTTTAAAAGGTCCCATCAGCGTACCAATTGCCGTTATCCACCAGAAGCTGCAAATTTCTTTGTGTTGTAAATATAACAATCCGTATTTCAGTCATACCACTATCAAACATTAAGAACCTCTCGTTGTTGTGCGTTCTTTGATAATGTTCTGGAAACTGGATATCGGGACGATTCTATGGAAGAGCTAGACCGGCGGCATTTTTTACCCTTACATTTCTAATTGTTCGTTTGATAGTTTCTATCGAAGGTAATTTGGAGATTGTTGCTGGGTGTAGTTGGGATGATGCTTCCGATACAATGTAGTGAGGACTATCTCGGCTTGTAACGGCTGCTTCCTTCAGTCACTGTAGGCCACTTTTGCAGCAATCTCTGCAGCTTGACCAGCAGGATTATGCTCTCCGGTTTCTAATATATCTACTTTATTTTTTGTAGTTGCGTGTGCTTTACACGAGAATTTCTTAAATTGTTCGCATTTCCAGTACACTTCAGTATCACAAGTTTTGTCACGTACGTATAAATAACCGTTAAAAGGCAGCATATCTTTGCCTTTCGAACTCTTAATAAAATTTAGAGCCAGTTTAGTAAACAATGTAAGTGAAGAAAATTGCAAGGTACACAACGTAAAGAAACAGAAAAACTATAATAAATAGGAAACACTTAGGCCAGATATTTATATGATGTGTGGAATGGTGAGGGAAGTTACAGGCCAGATATTTATATGATGTCTGGAATGGTGAGGGAAGTTACCTACAATGGTAATTTTAAAGAATTCGGATTAAATTTCTCATTATAATAGGTAATGATCCTGACGGTAATTATCGTTGGTTACATTGTTACAAATTAGTAATTAATTACAATGGTAATTTTTGGTACATAATTCACTGTATTAATTGCATTATTTATTGAATAAAAATTGCCTGCAGTAATTCGTATTTAATGTACTAAAACAGTTTGTGTTCTTAAAATATATTTTCAAGGACCATAAAACAAATACCTATTGGATTATATTACGGTGCAAATTAGTTGTGCGCTTAGAGAATTTTTTTTTCGAAAGTATTAAAATGTATTTTCTATTCGAAGAAATTTCTTTTCGAATAAACTTCAATTCGAACGAATTTCTGTTCGAACAAGCTTCTATTCGAACACATCTCTTTCGAAAATCTTTCTGTCGGATAAATATCGTTCGAACAAGTTTCCGGATACGGTTTTAACATATCTTGAATAGCAATTGGCACACGCCTAGGTTGTCTCATAGTAGGAATTATCTTTGGATTAATATTAATATGACAATTATAATATTTTAATAAACACATTCCACAGAAAACATCAAATTATCTTTACTAGTAAAACATTATAAATTCTTTTAATCAGACCCAATGCTAAACACCCATTTAAACCTACAGTTGGTTTTGCATTTTTCGTCTCACTATACTCAGTGTTAACAACAATAAATTCCAATTGTTTTATAATTATGTCCTCATCGACTTCAGTTTTACAAAATCACATTAGTTTTTTGAAAGCTCGTGTATCCAAGTTTATTTGTAACTTCAAATGTTAAAATGTTAACATTTGCACCACTATCCAGTTTAAAATTAATTTCAACATTATCAATCAAAATTGCTTGGTACCATTCCTGTTTGTATAATTGACCATTAACAGAATCAAACAAACAAACGAAATAAGCTTATTCCGTTTGTTCATTACTGTCCTGCATACTATATTACTTTGATGAACTGTTAATTCTGCTACAGGACAACAAACAGAAAAGTGATTTTTTCTCTTTGCATTTGAAACATAACTTTTCAAATGCAGGACAATTACCATAATCGTGATTCTGATTACATTTCTTATGTATTAGTATTGAAGTATGGCATAACATTTTCCAGTATACTATTAGTTGTCTCGGGACCACGAATCAGTGTTATTTAGCTCTTAATTGCCCTTGTTAGAACGTATTTAATGTTCATGTCTGCCAAAGTTCCGGACCAGACAATTCAGTACAACGAATACAACAGCAGTCGTCAGTCCTGTACCTGTTAAGTCCCTAAAAATTCATTTTGTCCTTGTGGCCTTTTATGTACTGGTAGTAGATGAGCCTTCCTAACATACTAAAAATGATAATATGCATCGAAGAAGGAAATCATTTCTTTGAGAAATGTCTCAATCGGTATGTTAAATGTAACATACCGATTCTTATCTGCCATCCGTTTACTTTTATAAAAACATGCGGAAGTATATAGTCCATAGCGTAGCAGTAAGATCACAATTTTTTATTTTCTACATCATTTCTGAGCGTCACAGCATGGAACGCCGCATCACTATGTGCCCGTAATGTTATTTATCTGTCAAGACAATTAATAATTCTATCCAATACAGATAAATTCTGGCATTAAGCATTAAAACCAAATAAAGCTGCATGAGTAAGAATGTGTGTCGAATAGCCCTGGCATACGTAGGACCATAGAGTACTTTCACATCATAGGTTATGCAAAACTGACCTGTGAATACAGTTGCTGTGGTTACAGCACACCAAAATTATACCTTAGGTGGAAGCCTCCTATCGTCATGAAGACCTGGATTAGTTCTGGAAGTCATCTGATATAACACTATAACATTTCTAGTGTAATGGTTAGACAAAAATTACAGCACATATTTCCCTATTTAATAGTTTACGTTTATGATTTGCAGCAAAGATGGATATATATATATATATATATATATATATATATATATATATATATATATATATATATATATATATATATATATATATATATATATATATATATATATATATATATATATATATATATATATATATATATATATATATATATATATATATATATATATATACAGTGGCCGGCGTGTAAGAAGACGAGCCCGCCTATGCGCGAAAGACGACTTTATGATGTTGTTCAAATTCCCGCGTTCGTTTACCTCAGAGGCGTCACATGGTGCATAATGTATATTTTAAAGGTATATTAAAAGCAATTCAAAGAACCATATTTTATGTAAATACGCAATTTATTATAATTAAAAGCTATACTGGAAGTAATACTATAATTAAATTTATAAAATCAATATGTTATTACATTACACATAATTGATACCTATTACTAAAATAATATTGTCTAAAATGTTTCATTTTCACTGCCACTCAAATCACTAAACTGATAATCACTGTCACTATCTTCACCCATATTTATAACTAACTTTTCAGTTCATCTTCATACGCATTCTTCCAATATACATATAATTAAACATACAAATGTGATACGCCACTGCTTAGTATTTTTATTATAATCGGCAACCTCCGTAGTTCTTCGCGATGCGCCGGCTCCTCGTCTTCTTACACGCCGGCCACTGTATGTATATATATATATATATATATATATATATATATATATATATATATATATATATATATATATATCCGTCACATGTTCCCAGCTTTCTAAAGTCATTCTAGCCTAGAATTAATGTTATGTTTATAAAAACTTGCGATATTAGAGGAACATGGCAAATTACCATGTGAATATCGGATGTTGGTATCAAATAAATTAAACAACCTACGTTATCATTGTTAAAGGTTAACTAAGATTTCAAGCTCACATTCATGCGACCTACATATGATTCACTGAATACTGCACGTCAAGGAGTCAATTTCATTATTTTTCCCACTATGTGGATGGTGCATACATATACAACGAATTTACATTAAAGTCAGCATGCGAACAGAGGATCTTTTAAACCTAGAAGCTTTATCGTAACTAACTGAAATTTGAAGTAATATAAAATTCAGTAGAAGTTTATCGGCAAACTTTGTTTAAATACATGCGGTTACTGCGATCATAATAGAAGATAAGGAAGATTTTGGCGCACTGTAATTGTTGAGTAGTCAAGAGCAAGGTATTTTTTCTTCTGTGAACCGTGTGTGGCAATCACTACAAAAATTATCGAAGCGGCAATGCTAACAAATTATGCGCAAATGTCCTCTTAAAAGATTTTTTCAATAGTTTTAACCACTTACTTCTTACGATCCTTTCCTGTTTTCGTTCAGATACTAGAATTTTGTGGCCAGTATTATTCAAACACATCCTTGCGATTGGCTTTATCTACTCGACTAAGTAGATGTAAAGAAAACGACTTCGTCACTATTGTTTACAAAAAGCTGTAGGTATATAATTGTCATTCAATCATAAACAATCACAGTTAAACGATGTCCCCTTTTTCGACCAGTCTAATATCCTTCGTTCACATGTACCAAACGTTTTTCTGGCTGGTGTCAAAATTATGTTTGCATCCGACAACGAAGCATTTTAACCACATTATAGGACCGTACAGTTGGCAACATTGCATTTTTTTTGTTAAATACTTCCCCACATAAGAATGTATTGTTGTAATCAAATAGTGACTTTTGGGATAGTGGTTGGGCAGGGGTGGGCGTCGGTGCATCAGGTCTATGGCAATCGGAAGCTAGAACCAATTTCTCATTGGTGTAACTTCTTGTAAAAATACTTGCTCTACTTCTCTCAGCGCTGTTTATCTACAGACTTTTTCTTGATACTGGAGTCAAGCTGCCCCGTCCTATCAGTTGCATAACCTTCCGTCTTTCTTGACACATTAAACATTATCATTGACACATTGACTTTGAGAATGTATTTCATTTGGTTGTACTTTTAAATATGATGTAAAATGGAATTTATGAAGCTAAACCTGCAGTTTTTTTAATAATTTTTGATATCGACACTCTTGAGTTAACACGAATTCTCGAGGTCGAAAACCTAGATTCTGCGCAAGAGACCGTCTCTGAGCAAGGGATTTTATACTTCTTTAATAAAAAAATTGCAATATGTTGGGACAATGAAAAATCCTGGTTTATATTAGCTACATATTGATTTTGTTACAGACCTCTTTGTTCAGTAAGTATGCCATTTTGCAATATGAGTAACCTAACTAATGAGATATTGAGGTATCTTTGATATACAAGTACACTCATACTTTTTAAAGCAATGTTAAAATTTGAATCAACACTCAAAAATGAAAACATAAGTGTCAACAGAATTAAACACTAAAAGTTTAACCCTCGCCATCAACAATATTTATCAATATCTTTGACATATGTTTCCCAATACGCTCTTAATGGGTTTTGAAGTTTATCATTTTATACAAACAAGACTGATATGCATTCTTTACTAAAAGTTTTTTAAGTTCACTTTAAAACTTGTGGTTAAATGGTGTATATAAAGTTTAATTAAAAAAGAACAAGCCCACTTTTGAGATTAATAAAGGAAATTTATCTAATAAACGTGAACTTAAAGAATATTAACATAATGAAACGAAAATAGAACTTTTTATTTAGATAAATTTTATAGTAAATATGTGATTGAGATTTTTTAACAGACACAATGAAACAAGTTTTCTGTAGAAAACTTTTCCAATAACATACTTTTTCACTTTGGTCACATATTGTATTATATCGTTTTCTTCTATTTTAACAAGAAAAAGTATCGCCCTGTATGCCTAATAAGTTTTCATGCACATATCGACGACATCTGTGTATAAAATCGCAAACTATTTTAAATTACGAACTTTAAGAGCTAAGTTTTAAAACAATAAAGAACAATCAAATTTTTATGTTTAAACGTTTTTAAAAATACCGTAGTAATTGTGAGGTTGTCGCAAAGTAGTTATAATAATAAATAGACGTCAGCAGAAGTGCACTTTGCAGCAGTTATAGTAAAAAATACAGTAATTTATAAGTCTACTTCTGCTGATTTTCTATAAAATAAGATTAACCTCTCTTTAATATAGTTTGAATAACAAAAAAAAAAGTTATTTATATTCGTATATGTCATAGGTCACTTTATTTGTAATTTTAATAATCTGTTACGTTTTGTAAATGTTATTAATAAATGTTCACCTCAATTTATAATTACATTTATGGATTCGGAGTTTTACAGTGTATTCCCTTTGTACAAGGTGCGGCATTAGTGCGTTGATGTACTATATATCCGTTACTAAAGGAGATGTCAAAAAAGTTATTTACAAAAATTATAGGTTACCTCAAACTTCACATTACACAATTATTTTCGTATTTACAGGGTGTTACATATTACCAGGGTGAACCAAACATACTTTTTTCTAAATGGGACTCCCTATATATTATTTCTAATTTAGATTAAGTTCATCTCCCCCATACTTCCAATATAGGGTTTCATTACGTTAGACAGGGTATTTCAAAAGTCTTGGTCAATTGTACACGAAAATCATTCTCATTTTAACGTCCTGTACACCCTATACAGAACAACTTAACCAAAATTTTTTCCAGACATAACTTTTTGACATTGGTACAGTATTACAAGAAAGTGCTATTTCTTTATTATTGCACCAATTGAATACAGAGCGAGTCAAAACTAGAAAACATGATTTTACCAATTTTTTTAAATGAATCACCCTGTATTTTATTTTAAAAGGTATAAATACACTTTAAGTTCTTTCATTTTTATTAAGCACTCCCTCTACTCCCTGTAGCTAAAATCGTTAATTTCTGAGATGTTTTCAATTTATTAACAGAAAGAGATTTTGTTTTAAATTGCTATTGTAACAAGTTAGCCGTGAACAAATAAAAGAGTGATAAATTATTGTAAAAAATTAAACAAACATCGGTTATCAACACAAAATGTTCAAAATATCCACCTAAAACATCAATACAGCATTGCAGTCGATCTTCAAATTCTCTATAGACATTTCTTAACATTTCTACATTAATACTCTGAAATGCTTCTCGTATTCTATTCTTCATATCATCTTGTGTGGTTGGAGGTATTTGATACACACGGTTTTTCACATAACCCCTCTTGAAAAAGTATATTTTACTTAACTCTGGTGAACGAGCTGGCCATGCAATGGGTCCTCCTCTTCCCACCCGTCTAAATAGTCCAAATAAACCTGACGACTCACTGTTCCATTGAAAAAATGTGGTTCAATTACGTGATCTCCAACTATACCACCCCAAACATTCAAAGACCACCTAGTTTGACTATGAGTTGCTATAAGATGGGGATTACTTGTCGAATAATAATGGAAATTGTGTCTATTCACAGTTCCATTTTTATGAAACGTCTCCAAGAGGACAAAATTAAAGAAATCCGCCTGATAGTGGATTTGTTGTTGAGCCCATTCACAAAAAGCAACCCTTCTGGGATAGTCATCTTCGAGTAACTTTTAATGCAACTGCATATGGTATGGATGCATCTTATTTTTACGCAGTATTATTCGGGCGGATCTGTCACTAATATCATATTGACACGAGATTTCACATGTGGATTATGCGTAACCTCAAGCATCACGTTAAATTCATTTTCCTCGTTAAGTACAGGTTTCGTACTTTCCTTTTTTTCATAAACTACTGAACCCATACGATTAAAACGATCTACTAACCTTTCTCGGGTTGCCTTCGTGGGGGGGTATCGCTCTTTGTAAATTGTTTGTACTAATTAACAATTTTTCATACATTCTCCCAGTACCCATATCATGTCTGTTAATTCCTCAACAGGAAGGTTCATTTCAAAGTATTTAAGTGTTTACAAAATAATAAACACTACACAATCTCAAAGAAGTTTGTTAAATTACAAGCTACTAATTATTACTGAATAGTATCTACCTGCCATTTGTTCACGGCTAACTTGTTATAATAGGAATTGTTAAAAAAATCTCTTTCTGTTGTTAAACTGAGGATATAATTCATGTCACATGGTATATTTTTTATTACTTTCATTGGTTAAAATACACAAACAAAATCGCAGAAGGGGCCAACAAATCGGTGATAATTTTATCACCGCATGTTGAGTGTCACATGATTTTTATGAATAAAATAGTTTACTGTCAAAGTGGAAAAAAGTTTCAAAGAAATAAATAATTGTAGTGATTATCGTGCAACTGTAATATTTACTATCAAAGTGACAGATCGTTTAAAATTGTAAACTTTAGAAAAAACATATTTTCTATTAACGTTGATTATATTCTCTTACCAAATATAACACGTGTTATGATTAATAATCGATGAACCGCTAGTTAAAATTTGTAGAAAATTTTCAACGGTTGTAATTCGAGCTATCACCGATTTTAGGCAATGCTTAATAAAAATGAAAGAACATGAAGTGTATTTTCACTTTTTTAAATTAAATACAGGGTGATTCATTTGAAAAAAATTGACAAAATCATGTGTTAGAGTTTTGGCTCGCTCTATATTCAATTGGTGCAATAATAAAGAAATAGTACTTTCTCGTAACACCTGGAAAAAATTATTGTTGTGTTATTCTGTCTAGGGTATACAGGACGTTGAAATGAGAATGATTTTGGTGTACAATTGACCATAACTTTTTAAATACCCTGTATAACGTAATGAAACCCTATATTGGCAGTATGTGGGAGATAAACCTAATCTAAATTTGAAATAGGGTGTCCCATTAAAAAAAAAGTATGTTTGATTCACCCTGTAAATACGAAAATAATTTTATAATGTTAGGTTTGAAGTTGCCTATAATTTTTGTAAATAACTTTTTTTGATATCTCCTTTAATAACGGATATATCGCACTAATGCCGCATCCTGTATATCTTTCTCCTTCCTCATTCATTGTTATATATGTGGATAATATAAATATTTTTATTATGATTATGTTATAGATCATGTTGTGTACAACGCACTACAAAATTTTACAAGAATAACTTCTATAGTAATTTGTGTTACGACCACTTCGCCAAATTACCTAATTTCTTGTAATGGTATGTAAGTATTCTGATTTAGCGATATCTAATATTTTTATTTTTATTTTCTTAAAGTTTAAGGTAAACGGTGATAAAATCATGAAGCAGAACAATTCGTGTTTACAGAGAAGTGTGGAAGACAAATAAATACCGAATATTAAGTAGAAAAAGATGGAGAAGGGTTCAACATACAGTGCGAGTCAACAAGAATGGGTCAACACTAAGCTGGAGATATTAGACACCAAAATATTATGTTTGAGCTCATCACGCCTTTACACGAATTTAAGGGATTCATGGTGTTGAAGGTTTAAGTCTTATTCTGAGTTTTCTTAGTAATTGTGCAAATTTTGATTACATGAATCTGAAAATTGGTACTGTTGGGTTTTTTGGTGCGAGAATTACGAATTTGAAGCTTATTTTGACGTTTCTCTCAAAGCGCGCTAGTTTCACCATATTATTTAGGTAAATCAAAACATATTTTTTTATCTGTTGATCTATGGCTGAAAAAAGCTATAACTCTAAAAGAACGTTCAATTCTACATAAAAAGGTACTATTATTTAGGTCGCCTAACTTTATCGGATCCTGAGCTATTTGAATTAAAAAGTTTCAACCTATTTTGAGGCGACTTTATTATTCTCAAAAGATGAAAATGACAATAACAATTATTGATAATAGTAATAGCAACAAACCTTAATTCAAATCCTGGAAGTGTCCACCACCTACCTCAGTACATTTTACTATACATTCTCTTAAATGTCACTGAATATTAAACAAAATGTCTCTATCGTTTTTAAATGCATTACTGGCTACTTATATTTTCTACACCAAATTTACAACGGAATAATACACCACAGCCTTCAAGTTTGACTATACTGAGAAGTCCAGGGGATTTAAGTTTGTACCTCTCGGTGCCCAACTAAATTAACTCCCACAGCCAATCCACCAATGGAAAATGTTTATTTAATGGTGACGTACTGGCAAGATAAAATATGGTAGCGCACCTTCGTGCATAAACCACACACACTCTCTTAAAGCGAGTGGTACATCATCCAGAAGTTTGTTTAAATTATGTTGAATAAGGTTTAAACAACGAGGTCCAGTTAGATTAGGTACTATGAAAAAAACAGAAACTAAACCACACCAAATATTCACCTTAAACTCATGTGGGAAGTGTCTTTCTTTTACAGCATGCTGATTTCCGGAATCCCACAAATGATTGCTCTTTCTATTGAGTAAATGTCGCACCATCATTAGAAATAATCTTATTGTGGAAATATAGGGTTTCCGTTTGTATAAACTAAGCAAATTGTAAGCGAACTGGTAAATGCTTAGGCAATAACTGTCGAAAAGATTCAAATTCGCCTAAGCGGTTGTAAAGGTATCTGAATAGCTCATAATTAGGTTGCAATCCATTTGTATACAATTGTATATATCTTCGTACCGCCTCATGTCCATTAAGATTAGCCTGACCAAAAACACAAATCATATCACGCATTTCGTTGATGAAAATATTATTATGTCGTGGCATTTTTTGACCGTTAGCTTATAATTTTACACGAATAATAAATTAAACGCACGAAAAATACGCTAATATTTATTCACATTAAAATTTGACACAAACCTACTTAGAAAAAAGAAAATCGACGAAATACATCGAAACCTTTAAATGCAAATAATTCAGAAACCGATAAAGTTAGGCAACCTAAACCAGTTTACCTGTTTCATGTAGAATTTAGATTTTTAACTTTTTAAGCATAGCTCAACAGATAAATAAATATGTTTTAATTTACCTAAACAATACCGTGAAACGAACGCCCTCTAAGCGCAACGTCAAAATTAGCTTCCAATTCGTAATTCTCATACCACAAAACCCAACACTACCAATTTTCAGATTCATGCTATCAAAACTTTCTCAATTATTGAGAATTTTTAGAATAAAATTTAAACCTTCAATACCCCCTATCTCTAAAATCAGCGACATTCGTATAAATACATGATGAGCTCAAATATAATATTATCTCCAGCGTATTGTTGGGCTATTTTTTCTGACTTACCCTCTATAAACCCTATTTATGTTTGATATTAATGAGTGACTGAAAACGTAGACCAATGGCGTACCAAAATTTTCACACGAAATGCGTTACGAGCTTACATGATCATTTCGCCAGTTTTCAGTATGTTTGATAACATTGAAGGAGTAAACATCCCAATTTTTGCAACAAACTGCAAATTGTAAAACTACATCTTAGCTTAACGATAGCTTAACTCACCAACAATAAATAATATACATTTTATGGTGGTAAAAAGTAGTTAGGAAAATACTGATATAGATATATATATATATATATATATATATATATATATATATATATATATATATATATATATATATATATATATATATATATTATATATATATATATATATATATATATATATACACGTGTTTAGCGAGGAATGGGACAGTGCAATATCTCGAGAGCGGATGAAGATTTTTAAATTATAAAAATATTTTTGTAAATATCTTTCAAGGGCGCACATTTTTTGGCACAAAGATTTGAATCAACGTCCATCACCGCCAGGTGGCGCTATCTCGCTTCAATTTTTTTTAATGCAATGCCCTATTTTTTATTTCATTTTTGGATTCTATGACATATTTGTGATGACTTTTATTAAGACTCCTACCAACCCATCTTTTGTAGTTTCTGAGAAAAAAATAATTCTTGGAATTTTAGCACAAAAACGTAATTTCAGGAAGTGCTCATAACATTTGAGTGATACAGACAAAATAGCAAATTTTATACCAAATGAAAGATAAAAGGTTGTTCTTCCACAAAAATAATGCAGATAACGCCGAAATAATGCGATACGCTGTACACTAAATTGTAAGGTGGACCAACTTATCACAGTCGTTGATTAAGAATCATGTGAAACATTTATCATGCCATGAAAACAAACGCGTAATGAAGTGTCTGTCAAGTTTCTGTCAGTTTACAGTTTGTTTTGAGAATCGTCTGTGCATCTCCAAATTCCATAATTATGTTTACGTTTTCTAACGAAGAATATTTTGATATGGTAATAATTTATGGTGAATGTAGAAAAAATGCAAGGGCTGCACAAGTATTCTATGGTGCCAGGTTTCCAGATCGACGCCATCCCGGAAAAAATACATTTGTTCGTGTAGCAAATATTTTGAGGGGAACCGGTCATTTTCCTTACCGTAAGTGCGAGAATCGCACCAAGACAGCAACAGATGAAGCACACACCGTCGGTGTATTAGCATGTGTAGCTTATAATCCTCATGTGCCAGCTCGTTCTCCTGACCTTAGTCCCTTAGACTACTTTCTTTGGGGACATTTAAAGAGTGTAGTGTATGAAACACCTTCTAGAGATGTAGAGGAGTTACAAAACAAAATTATAATTGCTTGTGCAAACATACCACGAGAAACTTTTTTAGAGCGGCAACTAGTGTTACATTAATTAGGCGTTATCAAACGTGTGTAGAAAATGATGGAGAAACATTTGAACATTTAATTTAATTTGTATACTTTCAATTAATAAAATTCCAAAAATTATTTTTTTTCTCAGAAACTACAAAAGATAAGTTGGTAGGAGTCTTAATAAAAGTCATCACAAATATGTCATAGAATCCAAAAATGAAATAAAAAATAGGGCATTGCATTTAAAAAATTGAAGTGAGAGCGCCACCTGGCGGTGATAGGCGTTGATTCAAATCTTTGTGCCAACAAATGTGCGCCCTTGGAAGATATTTACAAAAATATTTTCATAATTTAAAAATCTTCATCCGCTCTCGAGATATTGCACTGTCCCATTCCTCGCTGAACACGCTGTATATATATATATATATATATATATATATATATATATATATATATATATATATATATATATATATATACACAAAAATTTATGAAAACACTGATTTTATTCTATGTATGCAGGAAGTCGTAAAATAATTCAACATTCGAATGAACTTTTCAATAGACCGGTATCCAGTCAAACGTAGTAATGCACAAATACACTTCAAATGCTATGTTAAAAACTAACGTGAACGTAATTGTTATCAGGTATGGAAAATCTAAATGCTTTACACTAAAATTTGATCTATTCCCCCAGTTATGTTATAGGCAGCGTTACAGTAACAAGATAGATTAGCTGTAGAACAACCACGTTCGTTGTAATGGAGGCTGTGAGGAACTAAGCCCTTTTATTGTGCAAAAAACGGATAGGTAACGTAAATTATAAGGTAGATCTGACCTTTTGTTTGATGTTTTCGCTGTTTCACCTTTAGTCTGTGAGGTGCAGCTCCTTTTCCTCACCAAATCAGAACCCCTAAACTTATATGGTGAGTACAGTAACCGTACAGATAGGTGGACATGAGTTAACATCCCTTTGTTTTAGGTCTGCGTCTGGCCTACATTGTTAATAGTGCAAAAGTGATGTGTGAAGGCATAAAACTACAAGAAAGGTGAGAAAAGAGGAATAAAAAACGCAAAATAAGAATTGAGTTAACCGTTTACCCTTAAATTATACTAGAAATTCTAACTCACTTAAAGGAATGTATGTATGAAGTTGCAGCCACACATTTGTAAACCAACATACTGATTTACAAATAGGACAAAAAAATAATAACTTGCCTCAGATATACGTTTTTATCTACCACATAAGTCTAAGGACTCTTGTACCGAATACGTGTATTTGTCTCTGAAAGGCAAAAGCGGGAAAATTCAACTTTCAAAATAGCACAAGGTAAGCAATATTTGTAAATATGTATCAAAATGTAGTCATTGCCAGTATATGCATAAGGAAAAATTGGAAATAATACATAAAATAACGGGTAACGAATAAACCAGTATTTATGTAATTATTAGGAAGAAATATGTTTTAAAAAACCTAAGAACTAGGTGAATAAAAATATATACCTTCTCACACAAAATCTGAAAGTTTGAAAGCTGGCGAATAAAGCGTTCTACAAATATTTGATAAGCTTTGAAAATGTATATTAGGCAACATGTAAAGATTAATGCCATACTCTACGAGAAATATGGTAAACACTTCCAATTTTCTTTTTCAAAAATTGGGATGCTGAATAATTCTGTGAGAATATGTGACCATAAGATCATACTTGTTTAATTTGGTATTAAATCTCCTCAAAGAATGAACAGAGAAATGAACCATATATTTCCATACAAGTAAAGCAAACGACAAAAAGTAGTAATTAGATATGAAAAACACGTTTCAATAGCTAAGCTATCATCATCAACGGTCTCCTGGGACGAGCTAAAGGTATATATATATATATATATATATATATATATATATATATATATATATATATATATATATATATATATATACATACATACATACATACAATACTGGGTGTCCGGGAAAATGTGAGAAATCTCTCGGATTCAGATAGTACATGAAAAAGATGACAAGTTCCTATAAAATTTGCTCTTACAGGCCTTCTCTACTAAGATATGTGAGTCTGAAGGACGCCGCTAGAAATCGGTTTTCTTGAATAACTTTTAAAGTATTAATAATAATTTAATATAATGGACACTGTCAGTGACTACCTAAAATAGTATCCTTGAAGCATATTTAGCTTTTTTAGTTTACAACGGGCGTGCTAAGCTTTACACCTTAATCTTTAAATTTTTAACACCCTGTATGATAAAGAGTTAAAAAATTATAAATTTTGGTAGCTCGAAAAAAAACATACTCATGTTTATTGTCGATCAAATGAACCGTTTTCGAAAAAAATTGTAATAAACATATTCATTTTCTATTTTGCAAATTTCTTGATAACAAAGTGCGATAAGAAAGTTATTCAAAACAGGAAAGTTTCATTTTTAGTTGTTTAATTAAAATACATACAGAAATTCAAGAAAATTCAGTGATGTTCCCCAGAAGGCACGTTAACGAAATTGTTGAAAAAAAATGTAACCCGTTGTTTTTTTGGAAATTTTATAAATAACATTGTCAATAATCAATTAGAGAAATACGAACAAAACGATGTGAATGAAAATTGCACATTAATTAATTAAATATTGCTCCTATGTTTAGGACCCAAAAATAAAACTGTAGGTTGTATTTTAGAATTTGCGAATTTGTAAATTTGAAATTATCAAATTCGAAAAGTACAACTTAGAGTTTCCTATTTTGGTACGAAAGCCACTACGGCTTGTAACAGTTGAACCTAAGGACGCTAATTCGAAACAACTAATTAAGAATTTTACCAGAGAGTTCAGCATGGGCTCGGTGAAGTCTGATATTCTCGCGGGCACCAGGAATTGACGAACTGTGGTACTCGCTTTTGTAGTTTACCAGAGGCAAACTTTACTCTTTAATGCTTAAATTTTGAACACCCTTCCTTTTCTTCTTCTTCAACGTGGCTATTCTAATTTTTGACGTGGCCGTGCGAAATATTTCTCTAGATGATAGACTGTACCATTCTCACAAGTTGCGGAGCCAGGAAATTCTGCGTTGCCTGATACTTCTGCGACCTACGATTTCCCCTGCATTATAAGTTGCAGTATTGCATACTTGTTGTTACGCACAATATGCCCACCGTGAATAGCATTTCTAATTGTTTGTTTATTCTGTGTAGGACTTCTTGGTTTGTGACACGATCTTTCCAAGGGATTTTAAGTAGACGCTTCCAACCTTGTTGTTTCTTTGTGCAGAACCCACCCTTCTAGTCCATATAATAGGATCGGGAACACGTAATACCGTAGCATTATTGTTCTTAACTCCAGTGATAAGTCTTTGGCTGTCAGTAGTTTCTTTAGTTTAACAAAGGACGCTCTTGCCTGTTCAATTCTTGTTAGAATCTCGTCTTTGTGTTTAATCTCTTCATTGACTTTCGTTCCGAGATATTTAAACTTTAAAACTCGTTCAATGGTGTTACTTACAACCAGCTGGCCTCTGTTGGTTTTTGTGTTAGGTATTATTAGCATTTTTGTCTTGTCAATGTCAATGTTTAGTCGACATTCACTACTAGTTTGTGTCACTTGGTCCAACATTCTCTGTAGGTCCTCTAGGGTACTCGCAACTAGGACGGTGTATTTAACACCCTGTACCTTGTTTATTGTCGATAAAATGGACCGTTTTGGAGAAAAAGAAGAATTCATGTTTGATTTTTAATAAAATGGACAATGACTCCTTGATAACAGTGCAATACGAAATTCATTCAAACAACCGGGAAGTTTCATTTTCGGTTGTTTAATCCACCTAGTTCGCAAAAAAATGTGCGTTTTGTTTTTATCGACACCAAAAACCATTGTTCTTGCAAACGTTACTATGACGAAATAAATAAAACACTCTGCATTTTAGAGCTTGTTATCTTTCACATCGCTGACGCATTAATCCTTAACGCCGATATTAATTTACTGATTTCATGATTTCGTGGTGAATTTGATTCTGAATTAATTCGCAATATGGACTACTCGTTTATTATGTACGCGGATATGCATCTGACGTATGAACTTGCGTCATACAAGAAGGTTATATCACGAAAAATTTCCTAATCGTACCATTCCAAATTAGACATTTCTACAAGTTGGCCAACGTCCAAGGAAGAATGGTGAGCGATTGCAGGTAATAAGGTAAGAATTATTGATTTTCTGCATAATTTTAGGAAAGTTTGGAAAAGATAGTAGTGATGCTCATTTGTGAGGAACCGTACGTCCGTCGCAATTAGAGGAAAATATTTTAAATGCTGTAGATCACACTCCTTCAACGAGCACTCGATAATTATCAGCACAGTTTAATACGTCGAAAACTATAGTACATGAAGTTCTTCAAGAACAACTGTTATACCCATATCATTTGCAAAAACTGCATGAGAGGATTCCTAATGATTTTTCTCTTGGAATGCAGTTTGCAAACTAGTTATTGGAGCAGCAAAGGAATAATGTACACTTCATTAGCACTGTTCCTGTCACAGATGAAACGGTGTTTACCAAAAACGGTATCATGAATTTACACAACATACGTGTATGGGCAGGTGAAAATCGTCCAGTCACTATTGTTTTGCATCTTCAACATCAGTTCCAATCAGTTAATATCCGGGAAGGAATCATTGGCAATTTTTTGATTGGACCATTCCTGTTGCCAGCATGATTGATTGGCAACTTTATTTAAAGTTCCTCCAGACAGTCTTTTACGATTTGGTAGAGCACTCGCCACTTCAAACTCGCCGAAACATGTAATTCGTACACGAGGAAGCACCACCTCATTTCAGCGCTGCTGTGCTCCTAAATAACGTCTATCCAAACCGTTGGATAGGTAGAGGAGGAGCTATTGCCTGGCCCCCTCGATCTACCGACTTAACGCCGCTGGATGTTTCACATGTGAGGACACGTCAAAGACTTGGTCTATTTTACTCCGGTCGATACTAGGGACGAACGTCTACGGAGAACTATTTTTGATTTTGATTTGATAAGGAACAACTCTAGGTTATTGTGGCGAGTACAACAATCTTCAATTCGTCGTGCCCGCGAGTGTGTCAGACTTCACGCAGCCCATGTTGAACCCTCTTATGAAATTTTTAATTAATTGTTTTGAATTAGCGTCCTTAGGTTCAATTGTTGCAATCTGTACTGGGTATAGGAACAAAACATAAAAATCTAAATTGCAGTTTTCGAATTTGATAATTTCAAATTTGCAAATTCTAAAATACAGCTTGCCGTTTTATTTTTTGGTCCATAACCCACTAAACCTTGGAAAATTTTTTTAATAATTAAGGTTTAATTTTCATTCACATCATTTTGTTCAGATTTAACATGTTTTTTATAAAATTTCCAAAAAAACAACGGGTCATTTTATCGACAATAAGCAAGAGTAGCTTGTTCTTTAGCTCAAGCTTGAAGCTAGCCAGATTTATTTTTACTCTATCATACGGGGTGTTAAAAATTTAAGCATTACAGTGTAAAGCTTAGTCCGCCCCTGGTAAAAAAATCTAAATATGTCTCAAGGAAATTATTTTAAGCGGTCTTTACTAGTGTCCATCATATTGAATTTTTTATTAAATTACTGTGAATGCTTTAAAATTTATTCAAGAAACGCCGATTTCCGGCAGTGTCCTTCAAGTTCACATATGTTCGTAGGGAGGTCCTGTAGAAACAAATTTTATAGGAACTTGTCATCTTATTTTTTATGTTCTATCTGAACCCGGGAGATTTCCCACATTTTCTCGAACACCCAGTAAATCTACCATCAGCGTATATGGTGTAAGTGGAAGTTATGAAAGTTTATTGACTTCTGAATAGCCTAAAGGTCTCTAAACTTACTTAGCAATCAAGTATGTACTTATTACTAACGTGTTTGATTAAAGACACCATTGATTTTTATCAAACATATCTAGGGCTACTGCATGCAGTATCCAACGTATCTTTAATTAAACATGTTAGTAATAAGTACGAACTTGATGTTTATGACAGTTTCGAGATATTCAAAAACTGGCGACAGTCGCTACCGTTATATTGCTTAAAGTTTTGTGGAATATATTAGGAACACTTAATCTTTAACTGTAATTAATATACTTTGTTGTTTACTTGTACAGAAAACAATTTAGTATACAGGGTGCGGCATTAGTGCGTCAAAGTACGATATATCCGTTATTAAAGGAGATATAAGAAAAAGTTATTTACAAAAATTATAGGCAACTTCAAACTGCACATTATAAAATTATATATATATATATATATATATATATATATATATATATATATATATATATATATATATATATATATTACCAGGGTAAACCAAACATACTTTTTTTAAATGGGATACCGTATATATTATTTCAAATTTAGATTAAGCTCATCTCCCCCATACTTCCAATATAGGGTTTCATTACGTTATACTGGGTATTTCAAAAGTTATGGTCAATTGTACACGCAAATCATTCTCATTTCAACGTCCTGTATACCCTAGACAGAACAACCTAACAATAATTTTTTCCAGGCATAACTCTTTGACATTGGTACAGTGTTACGAGAAAGTGCACCAATTGAATATAGAACGAGCCAAAACTCGAACACATGATTTTGTCAATTTTATCAAATGAATCACTCTGTATTTTATTTTGAAAAGTGAAAATACACTTTATGTTTTTTCATTTTTATTAAGCAGTTCCTATGGCTAAAATCGTTTCCTGAGATATTTTCAATTTAATAACAGAAAAAATTAATTAATTGCATAATAAATGTTCAAAATGTCCACCGAAAACATCAAAACAGCATTGCAGTCGATTTTCAAATTCTCTACTGACATTTCTTAACATTTCAACATTAATACTCTGGAATGCTTCTCGTATTCTAGTCTTCATATCATCTTGTTTCACATATTCACATGTCACATGGTACATTTTTGATTATTTTCATTGGTTAAAATACAAAAACTAAATGGCAGAATAGGCTATCAAATCGGAGATAATTTTATCACCGCGTGTTGACTGTCACATGATTTTACTGAATAAAATAGTTTACTGTCAAAGTGACAAATCATTTAAAATTGTAGACTTCAAAAAAATATATTTTCTATTAAGGTCCATTATATTCTCTTACCAAATATAACACGTGTTATGATTAATAATAACCGATGATAGCTCGAGTTAAAACCGATGAAAATTGAACGAGTGCCAATCATAACACTAGTTATATTATTCCCGAGAATATAATTCACATGTCACATGGTATATTTTATATTACTTTCATTGGTTAAAATACAAAAACAAAATCGCAGAATAAGCTATCAAATCGGTAATAATTTTATCACCGCATGTTGACTGTCACATGATTTTAATTTATCAAAGTGACAAAAAATTTCAAAGAAATAAATAATTATGTTGATTATCTTGCAACTGTAATATTTACTATCAAAGTGACAGATTGTTTAAAATTATAAACTTTAAAAAATACATTTTTTATTAACGGTCATTATATTCTCTTACCAAATATAACATGTGTTACGATTTTCTATTAACGGTCATTATATTCTTTTACCAATTATAACACGTGTTATGATTAATAATCGATAATAATCAGAACACTAGTTATATTACCCCCGAAAATATCTCTGAAATTAACGAGTTTAGCTATAGGGAATGCTTAATAAAAATGAAAGAACAAAGTGTATTTTAATAAAATACAAAGTGATTCATTTGAAAAAATTGACAAAATCATGTGTTCGGGTTTTTGGCTCGCTCTATATTCAATTGGTGCATTAATAAAGAAATAGCACTTTCTCGTAACACTGTACCAATGTCAAAAAGTTATGCCTGGAAAAAATGATTGTTAGGTTGTTCTGTCTAATGTATACAGGACGTTGAAATGAGAATGATTTTCGTGTACAATTGACCATAACTTTTGAAATACCCAGTATAACGTAATGAAACCCTATATTGGAAGCATGGGGAAGATGAACTTAATCTAAATTTGAAATAATACATAGGGAGTCCCATTTAGAAAAAAGTATGTTTGGTTCACCCTGCTAATATGTAACACCCAGTAAATACGAAAATAATTTTGTAATGTGAAGTTTGAAGTTGCCTATAATTTTTGATATCTCCTTTAATAATGGATATATCGTACTTCGACGCACGAATGCCGCACCCTGTATATAAATATATGTCTACAACTTTATTTGTTAGATTTGTGCACACAATTGTGTTGACATTGTGTGCATTTGTGTATGTAACTAGTACAAATTGTTATTTGTGTTTTTGTCATAAAAGCATAGTGATCCAGTGGATTGTAAATCATGTTGCTATTACTCGTAGAAATTTGCTAATTATGACTTGTTGGTTTAATAGCGACCGTGTAAATAAGGATATATTGAAAAACAAGCACCAGCTAAGATTTTAAGAATGCTGTGTTTACGTGGAAATAGTGCAATAAAGGATATAATTTTATTTGAAATATATAAAAACTGTTTTTGGATCTAACACGTCAAAAACTACTTTTATTTTAAAATAAGTTTCAAATCTTTTACACATTTTCAGCAGATAAGCAAATAAAAAGCAAGAAGCTTTTGACAGGGTATTAGTATAGTTATTTACTAACACCTTCTTCCTAAATGCTGTGTTTGACGTCAACTATAAGACTTACCTTAAAATAATCTCTAACAAGGAAAAAGATGTAAAAGTGTACATTGAAAACTATGCTATAAATGTATTTTCTAACTTGGAAGGCCAAGAATTATTCTCAAAGTATTTTAATAATAAGTTAAATACCTTTTAAAAGACTTGTAATTATAAACAGTATACCTTAACCTGCACTAATCAACCGAATGTACAGGAATCCATAATTCTCCTTGTTTGCTTATACACTTCATCCAACGTTTTACCAACCTTTGAGGTGTACTTTCGACAAGAAAATCAGATTTTAAAGTTAGACTATCGAAACTAGTACAGCAGTTCAACTCCACACTTACGCAATCGGAGCAATTTTCTCTTTGTCCTCACGCAACAAACTTACCTCTGTCCAATCTACCTAGTCTCTTTATTTGAATAATGCTATCAATGTATAAGTAATGCGTAACATTCATCGGTAATAGTACGTCTCTTTTGGAGGTGATCGTTAGATGTAATTCCTTTCTTATCTCAAAAAACTGTTGCCATGACTTTCCAACAGACGGAATACATTCAAATCCTTTAGACGCGGCGTGCCACGATAATGCTACCCCATGCATCGTCCCTTCAGGTCTGGAATGCAATGATGAACCCACGCTTCGTCTACTGGTATTACTTGTTCAAAAAATTCTGGATCCGGTTGAAAACGAATCAAAAGTTACGTACAAATATAAGAGCTCGATTCTACCTGTGTTCTGAATTAAGCGAATATATATTTTTTATCATTTACAGATCATTAATGAGTTCCCTTTAAGCATTATTTTCGCTAGTTGGAGTACTGCTCCAAAGTTGGTTTATGTAGTTTTCAATCCAGACCGCGTTCCTTCTTTTGCACTGCTGCGGCTATATTTAAAATGTGCAGACCATCTTTTAAGTGTAAAATGTGCTAATGTGCTACATTAGAGTCGCAATTTACAAAGCAACCAAAGTAAATTTAAAAATATAAATTGTAAAATGCAATACATCAGTCAGGAAAATTAATGGAAGGTAACCTCCACAGATAGCTTAAAAGACCAAATTTCATAAAACACACGAAATAAATGCCACAGTTTTATAGCATGCAGTAGGTTTCTACAATTTCCAAGAATATACCGGTAAAGATAACGCCCAATCAAACGTCAATATACTTACATCTTGGCCGGTTTTCAATTTAAAACTATAAGAACTCAAATCAGGGCCAAGGCATTGAACATTAGCATTAACATCTTGTCTAGATGGCATGACAAAAACTAAAAAAAAAAACAAGTTTAATTAAAAATCACTAACCTCCGCACAGGTAGTAAACCCTAACCACAAAAATGGCCTGTGCGACTTCCTAAAGACACTAAATGAATATTCCTTGGTAAAATTTGTGCTTAAACAGTTTTTGGCAGTGACAAACAGCAGCCCAATTAACTTATACTTCTTTTAAATGTTATGCCATTTCTATTTTTCATCTATTATCAAAAGTGGTACTTTATATTAGCAAATATGACCCTTCAGTCACCTTCGAAGGAAGTCAACGTCAACATCAGTTTTAAATTTAAAGATATATAAAGTCATCCTCAATACTTAAGTAAGGAATCGGGCATAACGCAACATTCCCACAATTTTCAAACTTCAGCATACGGTCCTTCTTGACTGCTTGGAAATTTACCTTAAAAAATGCTCAAGGTTGAATTCACTAGCTTAGTTGATAAGTTCTAATATTAATGTCACTCTCGATTTTGCCAAAAAACATTTAAAGCAACAAAGTTTTGATGGATATCTCGAATTTGCGATCCTGATTTTTAGTGTTTGATGTTGAACATTGGCCAAGGGCGTTTGCCTTGTTACATGCACAAAACGTACTTGTCCCCCAAAAAAGGGGCGGCAAGGTAGCGCATTTTTATAAAAACACAAAACAAGAAAAGACTAAAGGTGCACTTAAATGCGATAAATACAGTTAAAAACATAAATCTGAAAAGAACAGATTCACAACTTGTTTAATGTGTATTGTGCAACTCAAAAACCCAACGTAGGGATATTGCCCAAAATAACATGCCAGTTCAAATTTAATTGAAAAGTATATTTTAGTAAATGATTGAACTTTGGTTCCCCGGACAGCACAACAAAAGTTACTTGAGTCTATCAGCCTATTTCCACAGTTTATGCTTTTATAGCCCGACGTTTCGGAAGCGGATTCTGCTCCGTCCCTAGTATAAATGGATTTTCAAAATTTGGAAAATGTAGTAACAATTCATTAAAAAAACTATCATTAATCCTTCTAAAAGCTTCTTCCCTATCCTCCGTCCATTTCCATTTTTTATCTTTTCTCAATAACTCTGCCAAAGGAACCCTTAACTTTGAATAATTTGAAACGTATTTCTCATAATAATTTATTGTCCCCAAAAACCCTCTTAACGTTCTTAAATTTGTTGGTCGGGGAAATTTCTTTATTTCTATTATACGTTCCTCATCTATTTGTATACCCTCCATTGATATCATAAGACCTACGTATGATACCCTATTTTTAAAGAACTCGCATTTTTCTAGATTCAACTTCATACCATTCCTTTCTAACTCACTCAATACTAAAATCCAAATGCTTGTAACGTTCCTCCCCATTTTCGATTAATATCAAAATATCATCCACATAATAAGTTACAAATTCCTCATAGTCATTTAAAATCTTCTGTATTGCCCTAACTAACGCCTCACAAGGGTATACAACCCAAATGGTACAACTTTAAATTGATATATTTCCCCATCTACATTAAATCCAGTATATTTTCGACCCTCATGTAACGGTACCAACCAAAATGAATTTTTCAAATCTATTTTTGGAAACACCTTTTTGTTATTAATTTTACTCAACAAATATTGGGTATTCTGTGATTCTTCATATTGAGGATTTGTTAAACTATTTATCATACGCGCGTCAAGACAACTACGAATAGAAGTGTTTTTCTTTTTCACCACAACGGGTTGATAAAATGGGCCACAGCAGACTCAATAATTCCCTCATTCAACATTTTCTTTGTTTCTTCTTTTACACTCTTCAAATTTACACAAGGCATAGGATAATTCTTCACATGAAAATGTTTACTTTCATCAACATTTAATCTATGTGTATATGTTTTAGCTAGCCCTGGCACTTCACTAACTAACATTTCTCTTTTTGTGGTGTCAAAATATTAATTTTCTCCATTATGTTCTGATAATTTTTCCCTATCTGACTTTTGCCTATTTTTAAACTACATTGATTTATATATATATATATATATATATATATATATATATATATATATATATATATATATATATATATATATATATCCTTTCTCTGTTTATATCTTCCATGCTTAACCATCGAATTTCCTTCTCCTTTATGATCATACAACGTTTTTCGCCCGAATGCTTACTACCCATTGTTGTATTAAATCAATCCCTATAATAATATCAAGGTTTAGATTTTGTACTATTAATAGCTGTGCTTCTAATTTTACTCCCGCTATCTCGACTTCAATCTCTAACATTCGGTCAACAACCGAATTTTCCGCTTAGTAGCTGAAAATAATTCTATTTTTTTATTATTATTTATTTACACACACTTTTACCTAACATTTTCTCATTATCCTTAATAATTCTTCCGTAACTAACTTTATAAAATTGACGTGTTTTTTTAAATCCCGATGGCATCCATAGTCGTGATTTCATCCATCTCCTTATCATCCAACCTCCTTTTCAACACCATGTTGTTGATAAACCTTGACCTCGCAGGTGCTTCATTAATTTTACGGTCTGCAATATCCTTATATTTATTTCTACTCTCATGTGGTTCCCAACTGTTCCTCATGGCTCTGATCTCCACTGCTTATTCCACTGATTTTCTGTTCTTCGATCTGTCTCCCACCTTTTACGTTTTACATCTTGATATTTTTCTTCATATGTTTTCCTATTCTTCCTTTGGACCTCTCAATAGCCTTACCACTTCTAAAAAATCCGATAGATTTCTAATCTTCTGGATAGCCACTGCTTTTGTGATATCATCCTCTAAATGTTTTGATAAATATTGTATTATCTCGTCCTCAGCCAATTTAGGTTCTAAAAATTTTGCATTTTTAAATTTATACATTACAGATTTCACGAGATAGTTCTTGTATCGGATTATATCTACCTACGTGCAAATGCATTCGGAACTGCCCCTGTATTGCATTGTTCCAATACTGTTTTTTAAATAATTGTTTAAATGTACTATAGGACTAACACCCTTCTTTAACTAACGAATACCATACACCTGTATCACCTTTAAACGTTCTGGACACAAATCTAAGCTTTTTCTTTTCATCCTTTATGTTTTCAATAAATATTGAAAACATAAAGGATGAATTCTCTTCGACTCGCTCTAAATATGTCATTGGTATCTCACCCTTTTTTCCATAAAATTTCGGAATATCCATGCCTAAACCTGGAATAAGTGCTAATTCATGTATAATACTATCATATTTTCCATCTGGACTGTTATTAAGTCTTTCATTCATTTTAACTACATGTTTCTCAATTAACTCAAAGTTTTCTTCACTTCCAAATGTCACAGAATCTCTCTTCTTCTTTTATGGCATCAATCTTATTGTATATCTGGTCAATTTTACCTTCTAAATTTGCATTTGTTTGGTTCAAATTTTCATTCATACCTTTGAGCTTTTGGTTAATCTGCTTATTTTCTTTTCTCATTTGGTTCATTGTATTCATTAGCACCTACAAGCTTGCTACATTCGCCTTATTTTTCGACACCTCTTCTTGTTGATTTTCTTGTTCATTTGGTTGTGTACTCCCCGTCATGTTATTACTTCTCAAATTGTAACTCATTTTATTACTACTATTTTTAATGCTTGTCTGGTTTTTATTCAATCTACAATACACGTTTATTAACTTAACTCTATTAATGTCTTCCAGCTATTAAACATGCAAGGCCTCACGTTGGTTTTGCCAAATGTTATAGTTTCTACCCCCTCAAAATGATATATAGGTGCAGCTTCACTAAAATCATAATACAATATATTAAATACTAGTCACAAAATTTACAACTTTAATTGAACAAGTCTTAAAAATCTTACCAGCTACACTCCCAGTGTGGGTTCATCAGGAGGCTACTAGAAACTATCCCCGGCCGGTGCTACTATTTTAATAATATTTAAACCTAAGGATATCAAAATTGACAAAATTTAAAATTTACAATATAATTTCACAACAACGACTACTGTTCCTTGATTTTTTTTTGTTTTATTTTGTTATACGTTCTTCTTTGACAATTTAATCAACAACTTTATTCATCTATTCAAATTGCAGGGATCACTATAACTTATTTTCTTTCAGATGATTTTTTATTATTGAATTTTATATTAATTTTCGGCAATGTTATTTTATTTTAGATTTTAAGTACGTATACACCTTTGCTTTTAATTATTCTATCTCATAACTTTTATTTATCCTTAATCATCTCCTTTATTTATTTTCTTCACACTTTTACTTTTAAAAACCGGACTAAACCTTCTGCTCTCAATCATTACCATTAAATACACTTTGATTCAAGTTTATTTCGAATCGACATCAAATCACGTCTTTCCAACCAAACTACAACATTTTGTTCTCTCTTTTTTGTTATTTATCTCCCGTTGTCATCCAACGGTTATCAATCTTCAATAGCACCCTTAATTTCTTATTCTATTTATTATTTCACATACACTAATTCTAATTATATTGTATAAATAAACATATATATATATATATATATATATATACATATATATATATATATATATATATATATATATATATATATATATATTAGTGGAAACCCTTGCCATCCCAAACTCTTATTGGGATAATTAGTCTTTTACTTGAAGGTATGTAGCTCTAATGCATATTACTGAGAGTTGCATACGTTCGTCTAACAATACATCCTTTTCCAACCTGTCCCTTATCATATTTAGTGCCTTGTCAGTGAGTACATTATAATTATGCAACATCTTCTATAATAAATTCATTACGAAATTTCATGTCAGGTAGAGGTTAATAGAGATCGAGGTGCAAACTTAAAAAAATTTCAGGTAGCCCGCTTCTATACAAATATCGATAATACAGCTTAAGCATTTTCAATCATATTTTTTAATTTTTACAGTTAGTTCGTTTTACATTAAAAAACTTTATAAAGGAACATTATGTAAAATAAAATTTTCGTTGAAAAATATGTCTACACATTTTCCTATAAAATTAGTTAATTAATTCGGGTATCGAAAAAATTCTACATGAGGAATTCTTTGCCGCTAAATTACGCGTCGTACCAAACAATTGCATAGAACATGATTAATCTATTTGATTAAGGTCTACGTATTGGTATCTTTATATCTTTGGAATATACAGCTGTTTCATAAATATTTGATAAAAACCAAAAACAGCTCTTAATAACCCCCTTCTCTACGCCGCTGAATTTCTCCCAAAATCTAATCAGCTCCAGCAGAAATGAAAACAAGCTTAAATACACCATTTTAAGGCCATACGTATTTTCCTTCTGGATATTAACATACATTCACATACAACCACGCACGCACGCGCGTACACACGCACACACGACCACACACAAACACACTCAGCACACACACACACACACACTCGAACACGCACATGCACAACATACACACACGTCCACACACGCTCTTTAGTAATCTTTTACAACCAGTAGTTTATTTCACTTTGTTGTAAAATCGTAAATGTACTCACCCAGGCTTTTAATTTTACCCATAACGCCCAGAAGTCAGAAGATCTACTGGTAGGGAAGTTATTCGTAATAATGTGTCGAGACAAAAACTAACTTCTAGGTCGCGTCTAAAAAAATGGGTTACTAATGGTGGGACCACCTTGGTTTGTGTACCTTAACTAGTATCCGACAGGAATCAGTAACAAAACCGAGATGAACAACGCACTAGTGTTCGACCATCTAAGTCTCGCCTGACAATTCAACATTCATGAAACAGCAAAAATAAGCAACAATTTGGTAATTTTCACCTTAAACTGTGCGTTGCATCACACAAGAAATGTATAAGAAGCTTGTTGGCTTACTCCAGTTTTTTTTTACATTAGCGTCGTTCCCAGTCAAATTTTCGATTGATAAAAAGGAATAAGAGAATCGCCAAAATGTTCAAACACCTGCATTATATTTAAACTATATCAAGTTTGAAATAAGTGACATGGTCACGAGAACGTGTAATGAGAAAAACCGTTGATTGGAACGTGATCTTGAAGGTACATGGCTTTAGAAGTATTTCTTAGGCCTGAGAAAAGTATTAAAGATGAGGAAGTACTTGGCTACAATACAGGGTTTTTAAGAATGATGCATACTTTGAAGGATGTTTTTAGATCATGAAAATCATTTAATTAAAGCTCTGTTGTGTACTAAATATTCCTAACTCCCTTCATAAATCAACATTTTTTAACGTCGAAACTGTTCTAGGTGGTGGTATATTTAACATAGGGGAAGATGTTGTACCTTGGGTCAATTTTTAGATTATTTCGAATAAATACTTGAAAAATTTAATGAATGCCTTAAACAAGTTGTTTATTTTGCTATGTAAGTAAATTTTTATGTGATATTCAGCTTTGGGAATACCTTTTAAAAAAATTGTTTAGTCAGCCTTTGTAAGCTGACCCGAGCTACAAGCTAGTTATGTACCTTGGACCAGCGGATGTTGTACCTTGGGTCAGTTATAAAAAAATAACAAATTTGCTCAAAAATCACAAATATATTTATTAATAACACAAAATATAACAAAAACGAATAAAAAGAAGAACATAGCAAAACCAATCCTCTTCTTTAAACTTAATTTTAATTTATAACAAAATAATAATAATTAGCTTAAAAACTTATTTTAAATTAAACGCGCTAAACTTAACATTAAATTGCAATTGCGCATCGTACCGTGCAGTTTCACTTATTGTTTGCGGATGTGGAAGCTTACGAACAATATCGCTCTGCAGAAAGTCGTATGTTTCGGTGGAATAATTAATAAATTTATTAGAGTTCAGGGTTCTCAGCAAATATTTGAGTTCATTATTATTCTCCCCACAGTTTATTACTTCGGAAACAATGTAAAAAGCATTTCTTGCCCGCCAGTTTTACTAAAACGAAATCCCCTTTTTCAATGTCACTACTGTCGAAAATTTTGTGGTCGGTGATTCTTCTTCTGTAGAGGGCGATCAATTACGTATTCCGATAAGATCTGATGTTCTTTAAAAATATTTTTATTGACGGGATAAAGATCACTAACTTGAAAACCATTCTGAATATTAGAAGCAAGAAGCTTTTGGAAATGCTTTACCAACTAGTTCAGCTATGTCGTAAATACAAGTCGGTTGCCCAGAGTTTATAGTCATCCATTCGCTGCATGCGGTATTATAATAGGTTTTCATCGGCCCAAAAACAGTTCTGTCCAGCGGCTGCATTTTATGGCTGGTATGTGGATGAAATGTTATCATGTGAATGTCATTATTTTTACAAAAATTAATAGCATTGATACTCGTGTGGCTATCGTGATTGTCCAACAGTAGAATGAGTGGATCTTCTACTGTTGGTTTTACATAATTTTTGAAATGTTAGAGATATTCCAAAAATAAATCTTCGTTTGACCAGCCCGGCGGTCCTTTAGTACCAGTAGGGCAACCTTTTAGCATATGGGTTTAAAATTTACCCTCAGGAAAATCACCATCGGCGGTATGTAATTTCCAGTAGCATTTATTGCGACTATTAAGAACACATTTTGGCCTCTCTCACCACTGGTCATTTGACCAATTTGTTTTATTCCCTTTGATCCTATAATTTTTGCTGGCACATGGACCGTCGTTAGTCCCGACTCGTCACAATTACAAATTATTTCTGAGGTAAAGTTTCCACGAGATAACAGTTCTTTATATTTATTAAAAATGGAAGATACGTTTGTCTTATTGAACGAGGTTGATCTGGCCAAACTAGTGGATTCGGATTTGCGAAGTGATAGATCTCCGTGCCTAGAAATTGTCGAAGCCATTCCTTCCCTGCTATCTTCCCTTCATTCCAAGAAAGAGGATAGGACTTGACATTTCCATTTGCACACTGGTATGCTAAAGCACGGACTTCCCGTATTGTCAAACCATAATGCAGCCGAGCAGCATTGAGAAGGTACACTTTCAATGCAACTTCCTCTTTCCTACTAAATACTTGTTTCACATTATTGGCGGATTATTTTAGGTTATACATTTAGAAAAAAATATATACAGAATTAAGAAGCCCAAACAAACACTATCAATTGAAAATAATAAAAAAATATTTATATCTGCTATTAAAATGGATGTTAGTGTATAATAAATTGTTATAAAATTTACTTACGATCAAGCAAAAACACAAAAAACTCTGAACATGAACACGCGATCTTCCTATTAAGCGTTTATGTAGCTACTTCTACCGACCAGATGATAAAGCAATATATATAATGTGATCCAAAGTAGAGGGACCATTCAATAGCTTCTTTACTTTACGATATATAAAAAAAAAGGTTAATTATTTTTTGGTTACGGCCATGTGCTACATTTAATAGGGCTATCAAATATTTTTTTTCATTTCCGGTTAAACCGGAAACGAACACAACTATTGTTTTTTAAAGGACACCCTGTATATTTTTTTAGACTATCTGATTCCTCATTATTTTTTCTTTCTGTAAATATAAAATTTTATGGGTATTATATCAGAAAATTTTGTTGTAAATCGCAAAAAACTGTTTGAAGGAGTACAAGATCACTATTTAAAAAACAAAATAGTTATTGCCATAGAAAACGGAAACAACTGCTTTGTGAAGTTGTTTCAGATTGTTCCACATCTTTCAAAATTAGTTTTTATATGTAATTACTTAAGCTGTGACGGCATTTATAATTACAACGATATTGTATGCAATTATTAGGCAACTACATAATGAATAATAGTGAAAAGGTCGATTTAATGTTAATATTTGGCGAGTGTAATCGCAACGCAGGAATATCAGTCGCACTATATGCAGAAAGATTTCCTGACAGGTATCACACTCCACATACTTACTTACACAAAATTGAAAATTCATTAAGGCAACATGGAGCATTTCCTGGAGTAAAAATCCAAAATAAAGAACCCTAGAGAAATAACCCGATAAACGAAGAACGAAAATTGCAGAGTTTAGCGCATGTTCGACTACATCCACGTTCGTCTATTAGGTATGTAGCTCAGGAAGTAGGAACACCATTTGGCTATGTTCAGAGGACATTAAAAAAACACAATCTGTACCCCTATAAACCAAATTTAGTACAACACCTACGTCCAGCAGATCCCGAACGCCGATTAACACTTATTACGTGGTTAGTGGAACAACTGGTTGATGACCGAGGCATTTTAGACAGAATTTTGTGGACCGACGAAGCAAAATTCACCGGTGTTATCAACAAACAAAATAATCGTTTCTGGTCGGATGAAAACCCACATTGGACATTAAATACAAACCATCAAACCGTTTGGTGTACTAACGTTTGGTGCGGTTTAATAGGAGACAGATTATTGGGACCTTTTTTTATGACGCAACTCTCACTGCAAGAAGATTTCTTCATTTTTTAAATACCTGAGCTTTTGACCATGTTAGAAGATATTCCACTAGCATTGCCGAAGTATGTACTTTCTGTTGGACGGAGCGCCAGCTCATACTAGTAACATTGTTAGTGAATATCTAAACGAAACCTTTAATGGGCGATTAATTGCCATCCATGGACCAGTGGAAATGCCGCCAAGATCGTCTGATATTACACCTCTGGACTATTTCTTATGGGGCTATCTTGAGACACTAGTCTATCCAGATCCGCCTCAAATGTAGAGGATTTAAAAAACAAAATCCAGTTGGCTTGTATGCAGTTAACACCCGATGTGATACATAGAACAACACATCATGAACTTCTAAACCGGCTAGAGGCATGTGTTGCACAAAATGGTGGTAATTTTGAACAATTTATAAATTAATTTTCCTGCATACCACCTTTGTAGTTAAAAAATACGTGCTTATTTACATGTTGAATTTTGTATTTTGTTTATGTATCCGTTTCAAGATTTCTTACTGTTCTAATAAATACTAATAATAAAAGCAGTTGTTCCCGTTTTCCATGGCAATAGCTGTTTTGTTTTTTAAATAGTGGTCTTGTACGCCTTCAAACAGTTTTTTTTGCGATTTACAACAAAATTTTCTGATATAATACCCATAAAATTTTATGTTTACAGAAAGAAAAAATAATGAGGAATCAGATAGTGTATAACAATATACAGGATGTCATTTAAAAAACAATAGTTGTGTTCGTTTCCGGTTTAACCGGAAATGAAAAAAAATATTTGATAGCCCTATTAAATGTAATGAGTGATCAATCTCAAGTGTATACCACGTGATCAAAATATTTAAGTTGGTACCACTGATAGGTTGGTAAGAAGCTGTATTGCTCTAGCTACTCTAGAGCATGGTTCGAGTAAAAACTACGATCAGTTTCAAATCTGCATGAAGGTCATTAACTTATACATATTATAAAATATTATCTTAATTTAAATAATGACTATTTTGTATTTGATTAGACTGCATCTCTATAAAATACAACAAAATAAATAAAATATTATTTAATGATTGGATTACATCATTACAAAATAATGAATCTTAGGTATTTAAATGTTATAATTTCATTATAATTAAATAAAATTTACAGTACATGTTTGAAAACGGCATGACGATTAAATTCGATATCACAATTTGAAATTCAGAATATATAATTTGTCTTGATATAGACAGTTTGTAAATAACTCAAGAAAATACAAAAGTGAAAAACGAAGGTATAATATGACATAACCTGACATAAACTAAAACGACTAAAACCACACTAAAAATCCAAAGTAGCCAACTGCAAAACACAACAATATTAACAACTAGGGATTTTTGTCATACCACTACAGTACACTTGAGATTGATCACGTTGTAGCACATGGCAGTAAACAAAAAATAATTTAACTTTTTTTTATATATCGTAAAATAAAGAAATTATTGAATGGTCCCTCTACTTTGGATCTCACTGTATATATATATATATATATATATATATATATATATATATATATATATATATATATATACATCTATATTACGATAATATTTTTTTATATTTATATACTTGGCTAAACTAATATTAAACAATCGCATGTAAAGACTCATCAAAGGGGATAGGGTTTCAAATTTAGAAGGGACTTTAAATTTATATGGTAAAGTAAATAATTATTTTGTGGATTTATACTACGATTTTGAATATTTATAACTATAGGTAATGTGAATAATACACATTGAGTTGTCGCCCATTTATATTTTATTATATCCAAATTATTATGAGAAATAGAATTATATATTTTAATTTGCATCAATATATGTGCAACTCCCTGTACATAACAAAAATTCTTCAAATGTATAATTGAGCATGCGCTATGAATACGCATTCATGTGACCTTTCATTAACAGTAAAAAGAAAATACGCCATATACATGTAAGTACCAATATGTTTAAATTTAGTAAATATTCTAATAATCATTTAATTTTAGCTCAATTAATGTTCCCTTTGGACATGCATACAAGTTGTCGCACATCCTGTTTAGTACAAAATATGGAAATCATTAACACACCAATGAAAATATCAATGTCAACAATAACGTACATAAAGGTGTAACACTCACATAAGATGGCCTCCTTATCCTCTTCCCGCTGATGTAGTTGACCGTAGAAAACAGCTCCTTCGAAATCCAAATCTGCTTCTTGAACATCCAAATTTGCTTCTATTTTAAAGCTTATACGTTTAAGTAAGTTTTACTAATTTTTCTTCATATTAATAAATCTTTATTTTCAGGATCATCACACTTACTATTTTTATTTCAAAATAAATTTTTTGAAATGCATCAGTAGTTTGAAGGTTATTTAAAATAAACACGCTTCCAATAAATAAAATGTATAATAATAGAAACACGAAGAAAACACAATTAACAATATGCATAACAAACGTAAACGCAAACAAACAAACAAAAAATGTCAAATCTCCGGAAATATTTTCAACTCGCTGTCGATAAAAACCGAATTTTTATTTAAAAGGTAGATAGCAAGTTGTTGGAACAGAGAAAAACTGAGAGAACTACTAATCCTTCAGCACTTCTATTTATATGCAAATCGTTAGAAACCAAAATATCGATTGTTATAAACAACTATTTTAAATTTTTCCTCAATTCTGATTGGCTAGTGCTTTTCTTAAATTATAATTTAATTTCAAAAGCTCATAACTTTTAAACCCCTAAACCTATCTTAAAACTAATAACATTTTCGGAATCCCCACAATTTTTCCTATAAATTAAATCCAAACACAAACTAATTCCTCCTATTATTAACCATGTTGATTTTTACATTGATTTATTGATTTTAAACTAATTTTATGCACATTTCAGGCCTGGAATTGATTTCCACATGAATATGGGATGCTACTACATACAAATACACATCTTTTATATGCCTACGGCCAATTTGAAAGGAAAATTATCTGAAATTTTCATACATCCTTAAAAACTAAATTTGGAAATATAGTCACTAATATAGCGAATTGTGACTTGAAATTGGGGCTACTTTACTATTTTTACCTCTTATAATTTATTTTGATCAAATTGTCCCACTCTATAACAATTTTTACATAATTTTTTGTGTGAGGAAATAACATAACCTCAAATTAATACCATAATTTTTAATGTATAATTTTACACTTTTAAGCACTTTAAATGTTTGTGAAAGTGTATATTCTTAATGTTTATGTCTTAATTTAATTTATTATCACACTTTTAAAAGTTTGTAAGTTCTTCTGAAACTTGTGTCGAATTGTTGCATATCACTAATTTAATGTCTGTAAATGTTAATTAATCACAATTATTCCAGAACTGCTGGCTTGTTTATGTTATATAGTTAATCACCAATGTATTTATACTGTTTTTATGTAATTTTAGCACTTATATTCGTTTTTCGCACAAACACGAACGTTTTCATAATTCTTAGCTGCGTACAATGAAATTGTGACATTGATATATGCCTAATACTACTAATACAATATATTTGTAATCTACAGCCTGTACTTAATGTCGTTAGGGAACATTATGGTTAAATAAACCTACTAACTAAAAATGAACTTGATTAAATGCATTACGATAACTAACATACCTTATACTTAAGTGTAATATGTCAATTATAATTATTTCAACATTTTATTATGAATTATTTAAATTTACATCCATCTCAACATATATATATATATATATATATATATATATATATATATATATATATATATATATATATATATATATATATATATATATATATATATATATCGGCACAAGATCAGAAATATGTAATGCGTAAATGTAGGAAACGAACTGATCCGAGGTACAAACCGGTCCAACGTACAACACCTCCCCCTACATGTAAAAAAATTCGAAATTCTGTCGAATCTAATGAATGTTATAGACCAAGGTATTGTACAATATATTACTAGTGCTGTCTATCGAAAAGGTTGTGGAAGCCCTTCAACAAAATATGTTGCACATTATTCAAAAGGTGAGTTAGTAACATATGTTGCATTAATTAATTGTCTAATTTCTACATCTTAACGCTGAAACGTGCCCACTATAGTGAAACTGGTATTCAGCAAGGCATTACAACATGGAAAACTGTTGTAAATGTTAAGAACACAAAAGTTTCTACTACACAATTTGTAATCATAACAGAATGAGGTGAGATAATAGCGCAAGATATAATTAACACAATTTTATAATATGTAGGTTAATTTCATAGATGTTATACACACTCGAAAAACCGTTAGGGAATTCAGAGGCCTTTATATTAAAATTTTAATTGCGCGTTGTAATTTTGTAGAATATATACAGTTTATTTACGGACGATAAACTTGTAACTCAACTCTATTATTTAGCAGCCATGGTATTTAAATTAAATCGTTTAGTATGCGTAGAGTGTCAAATAAAACTAAATAATTAAATCGGAGGTTATAGTGGTATGAAGGTTTCACTTGATATCAACCTTCTACTACTTTCTAATTACGCTGTTATGCATGTAATAGATATTCAAAATTGCTAAAATGTATAATTTGAATAACGATAGTTATTTTAATTAATTTTTCACTATTCTGATATTCTTGAAATATGCCTTAAACGTTATGAAAATGGAAACTTGCAGACTCGTGCATAGTTTTTCTTTACAAATACACCTAATATTGAAGTTCTTGCTAAAGGTGGAATACCTTTTGATATTACTAATAAGATTAAATATGAAACGGATGAAATATTACCTCCAAAGAGTAATCTGTCTTTTAATCAATAGCGTTAGGTATGTATTAAATCTTAAAGGTAGTGATTATGTAATGATATTACCAACACATATAAAGGTGCAATAGTTATTGTATGCATAACATCATATTTAAACAACCATTGTAACCACACAGATCCGGTAAATTACAAAGCAACCTGCAAGAAAATACTTACTAAACGACCCATCAAAATATTTTTTTTCTGAAGATACAAAATAAAAATTAGCTAACTCTCATACTTTTCCACCAAAACTATATAGTCGAGTTAAACACAAGATAACCGAAAATTTCAAAATTTTCAGTGTGACTGTTGAAAAGCATTCCTTGAGATGAAAGGAAAGATCCCTTATTCAAAGATTTTGAATTTTTTGTTGTTTATATTTTAACAAACAATAAGTGTGGCGAAATCGTTTTTTCGATTATAAATTTGTAACGGTATAAACGGGTGGTAGAACGGGATTACAGATAAATTGGCCCCTTTTTGCCTCGACTAGTCAGCGTGCGGATCGTGGATTGATGTTAATAATTTTGCACATCCAGAATAATAAATCGTACGTCAGTCAAAATAGGGAATGAAGTCAAAATCGTTTCGGTTAAGGGCGCCAGGATATTTGATAGACAAAAAATAAGGGTTGTCGTGCCAAAATTACGAGTACATAGCGTGTCTAAACATCCAAAAAACATGCGCTTACCTATTCGTAATCAATCCCAGGTGGGCTGGACAGCAATTCAGCAAACCACCTAAAATCGGGCTTAAAAAAAAACACTACACACTTGTCAAATAAAAGCGTGATCAACACTCAATAACGTTACGTTAATACACCTCCGTGTAAATAATTTGACGTTAACTAATAATCAAAACAAAACACAAAAAAATTCAAATAAAACACTAAATATTAAGAACGCTATTACTCAATAAAATAGAAACAAAAATTACGTTATTACTCAATAATAAAAAAACTAACTTCGTTACGTTATAACTTAAATTATCGGTAAATTTGCAAAAACAAAAAAAAACTGGTATGCAACACAGAAGGGTTTTCAGAGAATACCAAACACATTTATAAAACAAAACAAAGCTATAATAAAATAATAAAATCAGTATAAATATAGACATACGAAAATGCGTATAAACAAAACAAAAAATAATACAAAGGCTTATTAGGCGTCAGGTCGTCTGATCAGAATCTGCTTACGCCGTACTAAATCGTTTAACCTAAATATAAATAAACCGTGGATTATATATCCACACAACTACAGGGTCAATTGCCCTTTACTAATAAAATAAAAAAAGTGTGAAGGCGGAGCGTTAGAGTTACGATTAATTCCAATAACTAAATTCAAAACACAGTTTAAATTAACAAAAAAAAAAACGATACACAACTCCGCTTTCAAACCTTCAACAAATAAAATAATTCGAAACAAACAACAATCTTAAAAGTTTTCAATAAAAACACAATGTTATAATACCTTACAAGGTCTAGATAGCACCTCCTCTGTGTTACAACGGATGGTACGAACCAGGTGATCGGCTACAGCTATAACGGGAATGGAAACTCCCAGGTCCGGCAAAAGATGAAGATAAATGTTGACTGTTATTCTTTTATACACGAACAACTTCTTAAGTTAACTCGTCAAAATGTTACTGCATTAACCAAAACTTATTGTACAATAATAATGTGAGCGTTCAAAAATTGTTTGATAACTTTTAGCTTTTAATGTTCTTTTAAATAATTTTATTTTCCACTAAAACTCCTTAATAATTTGTTTAAATAACTAAATATATTTTAATATATTGCGATAGTTTCTTTGTATCTTTACACACGCTTTGTACGATAAATAGGTGGCACTGTAAGAACGATGATTTTAAGCAAATCCGCAAAGGCGATATAAACCAAAAGTCCATCGACGCACTAAAAAAACACGAAGATGTCCTCCAGGTAATTTTACGTAAAACCGAAATCGGCACTAGGTATAATCCTTTGGTGAATGAACAATTTTCATAAATCCCTTTCACAGGTTACTTCAGTAGTTAAACTACCCTTATTACACAAAAAGTACGTTCGTTAAACACCACAAGGTCCAAAGTATCAACGTTCTAAATCACCCCCCTAAGCGTAACACAAGCGGCAACGTGCAACTACTCGAAAACGAGACCTGTCTAAGACTGCCAAAAATTATTAACAATTTCCATTTTGGATTTTTTTTAATCCCTCTCTTAAAAAAATCTTATCTAATATAATTCCACCAATTAAAAAAACGGAAGGAGAAACCAAAGTACCCCAATATATAAATTCGTTTCCGTCCGTAAGGACTCGGTAAATTTTGAAAACAACACGTCAGCAAGATCAACGAATACAGCCTCTGTATGTTTACCTTAAAGTACGAACAATAAGGCCCACATGTTTCCTCTATCAATCAAAACCAAAATACCTAATAATAAACTGGACAACTATACGTAAGCGTCTGTATGGCGCGACCATGACATCATACAGATAAACCTATACTATTCATTTAAATTACTTCATTTTCTATTATATTTTTCGGAAAACAAACGAAATGAACCTTAATTAAACTTATATACAACTATTTACAAATAAACGTTAACCAAACTTCTATAAACGAGAAATAATAACGAAAAACAATCTAAATTTCGGAATAATAATTTCACAAACAAAGAATCTAAAGCTCACCACACACATTAAAGCGAAATTTACTATGAAACTTAATTTGACAACAAAAAAAATTTATATACGGAATCTAACTAATTACATAAGACTATAAACAAAATTACCCACTACGTATACAGGGTGTTCAAAATACCCTGACAAATTAAAACTTTTAAATTAGTAGCAAATCAAAAAACTTACAAAATGCGACTTGCTAAATTAAAATTGATTAATAAATAACAAAGTTATTTCAAAAGAAAGGCCCACCAATCGCTCTTTTCCAAAATTCTTTGTAACATCAATAAATAATAATAATTCTATGAATTTAGTCAATAGTTATAAGGTTTAATGTATTTTAAAAGTGTGCGAAATATGTGCTCGTATAACAAATAAAAAGTTTTGGGATGAGTGATTGGTATATTAAAAAGGTAAATTGCACCAAGGTACAATGTCTACGAAACTTACTGTAGTTTGGGAACGCATTTATTTTCAGGTGTGAGGGAGGCATATGTGTCCATAGGTATAATCAGTAATGCATTTGTTTGTTTTTCTTGTTGGACGTACTCAATTTTATAGGTTTGATAATTAAAATACAACAAAAATTGAGGAAGTTGTACATTAATAGCGTAGGTAATCTGAATAACAGTAAACAGCTGTATTTGTGTGTATATTTAAGTAAACCAAAATATCTGATTAATTGCAGCATAAAACAACTAAAACGGTATTTCTCGTAAAGATTTACGATTTTAAATAATGTCTAATTTAACATAATGTACATAAGCATATAATCTATATTTACTTAAAATTAAAAATGGAATATTATCAACACCTTTGACAAGGAAAGGGAAGGGACGCGTAACAGTGCTTTACGCGTCGTCGCACAGTTTGTTACCGATTTTAGATGCGACGCCATTTTTAGGATCCAAACATTGCTTGTGGCTCCTTCGCCTACTTTAGTAGTTTTTCTGTTAAATGTGCGATAAAGACTTTTGTGTGCTATTATTTAAATATGGTGGATTGTTGTGCTTGAGGCTGTAAAAGCCGCAATGACAAAAAAGAGCCTGGAATTACGTTTCATAGGTAAATATGCGTGATGATTGTTTTGTATCATATCTCAGTTGTGGGACCAGGGGTACATATTATCTTAATGTATGACGTAGGTCAAACCGTAAGCTAGGATTGTTCTAAATTTTAAGTAAAGCTTGTAAACTTTTCATTCAAGCTTTTGCATATAAAGCAATCTTTTGGTACTAAAACAGGTATGTCACTCAGTGGCGTACATTCTTTGGACATTTTGGCAAGGGAAAGTATCATGTATTGAAATTCTCATATTTACGTCACTTATATAAGGTATATAACTATGGTTTCTTAGTGACTTTTCCAAATATTGTAGAAGTGAACAGGTTACCAGCTAAATTAAAAACAATTCTAATGATATCGGTAACTTACACACTACTGTAGCAAAAGTAAAACGTTTCCTAAACCGATTAGGACAAAAAATGAAAAAATATAAGTATGATGCTGCATATTCAGTTATGAACCTGGTTGAATGAAAAACAAAAATTAATAGTTGTGGTAAAAATGAAGAATCACATTTATGCATCTTCTAGTAGATATCATACTTTCTTTTAATGGTGTATTCTAAGCTACCATTTGGTTATATTTGGGAAATTTATGGAGCATTCGTTGAGGACGTTTTTTTTTTATCTTTGAGAAAATAAATGAAGTTTTGGAAAAACCATTGCTTTAGGAAAATTATTTTCTCTTTATTAATTTTAGATTCCCCAGACATCCACAAAGAACAGCTCTGTGGATGCATAAAAATTCTGGACTGGATGTCTTCACTAACTGACGGGCTTTGTTCGAAACACTTTGAAAAGTCTCTTTTTTATAAAACTGGTGAAAGGGTGCGTCTACTAGATGATGCTGTGCCCACAATATTCCTGGAATTACCAGGGTATATGCAAACAAAAAAGGTATTTCTTCATTAAGGAATTTGTGTAATACAATCTTTCATTCATGAATATTATACATTAAGATCCTATCATGGATTCAATCCTGAATAGATTCAGCATTTCAAATTTGAAACTGGTTAAAAAAAATGATTGGACGACTCATCTTTATATTTTTTCCTACGGTTATTAACATTTTCCAACGTTATACTATACTAGACCTAAAGTGAACTAAATTTTATCCAAAAGGAACACTACGTATACTAGACGGTTTTGGAATTATACAAAAAAATTCCAATTTCTTTTATACCACATATGATATGTCTAGATAACGTAGCTTATGAGATATTGGCACTTGAAAAATTCCATATTGAGCATTGTTTCGTCCATGCATTAGTTCCACTTTGATATGTTATCCATATCAGCGACTTTCGCTGTATATTATTGCTGCTGTGTCAAGTTTTTGACATATTATATTTTTAAGGCACTTAAAGGCATGCTACAAACCGCTCAAGCCACGTTGGCGTAGAACAATTAGCCACACCAAGTACATCGGCTTTCTCGACAAACATAGGCAATATAGAAGATAGTCCGCGGAAGAGAAAACTTCGAAACATTTTATTTCAGGAGGTTTCTAAAATTAGAGAGAAAACAAAAAACAGTGGAGTTTTGTGGCGGAAGGTTAGAAGATATAAAAAATATTGTCCTTAAAGAATATTGTTAGGGAATTAAGATCAAAAATTGCGGTTGAATTTCAGTACGACAAAAACGCAGTTGCCAAAGAATATTCTGTTATTTTAGTAGCATGTATAAATGGCCACCAGAAACTGCCTCAGTGGGGACTCGAAAGATGCCCTTGTTTCACAGTGCTTGGGCTTAATATCAGAAACAGGTGTACAAATTGTGTCTGTCACATTTGATAGAGCACCATTCAATGTGACTGTGGCTCAATTTTTGTGATGTAAAACAAATTTGTCAGATTTAAAGCCCTTCTCTTGCCTTCAAGACAAACAAATTTGTATATTTTATGATGGCTGTCACATACTAAAATTAATTAGAAATGCTTCTGGGGAAAGAACGGTATTATTCAATGGGGAAGGCAATAAAATTAAATGGGAATATATCAAAAAATTAGAACAGTTGCATAATTCTAAGGGTTTACATTTAGGCAATAAGCTGCGTAAAGAATTTTTAAATTTTTTTAAACCAAAAACGAAAGATAGGTTAGCTGTCCAACTACTTAGCGAGTCAGTTGCGGATGCATTATTGTATTGTGAAAATCAATTAGGTTTAGATGATTTTAAAGGGAGTCAGGATCTCTCATTCCACCCGGCTACAAATAGCTCTCTGCTAAATAAAGCTCTGTTTCTTGCATCACAATCAATGATTTTCTACAGTTAAAATCGTTTACACACTTATCAACAGTACACCTCCAACTCTGGCTTCTTTCTGTTCAGTCGAATGTATCATGTTAATTCGACGATCTCGTTCTTCAAGCAATAGCCGCCGTGTAGCTACGATCGATTAGTTGTCACGTTGCCTGCAACCACGCCTTGGTATTAGTCCAATCGTGTTTGGTTTTAAAAATGTGCGTCGAAATAATTTATTACATGCTCACGGTAGCGTGACGATTTCGGTAAACGGACAGATATTTCCCTCCTTTATCATTGGTTATCGAAATTTAAGGCAATACTGTTCTAATATGTCAACCTCCGATACACAACATTTTATAAACTCCTTCTGAAAGTCAAATACATAGTTTTCAGACGCCTTTCCAGAGTGCCACGCTAACAATGCTTTTCTCTCATTACACCTGAGTTTACATGGGTGTGGACCGATATGGTTTTGATTCCCTGTCGTATTAAATAGGTGTGGGAAATATCCTTTCTGTAGTTCCGACATACCGAACACCTTTGGTAATTTGCTAAGTGTCGACGGAAAATGGTTTAACGAATCTAGAAACGTAACAATGCCTAGATACACACAATTCAATTTTGTATCGCGCATAATTAGTTTAGGAGTGAGATCCGTCCACGCCTGTCCATTTTTTGTGACGTCATTTGACCTCGGGAATTCCCAAGGCCGTCACGTGGAGGACATGATTTGACCTTGGGAATTCCCGGGGACACGCACGTGGCTGCACTCTGCTTTGACCTTGAGACTGGCTTTGCGCCTGGTATTGGAATTAGCCTTGGGTTAACCAAGGTCAGAACCAAAGATCTGTAATGCTAACTTGTAAGACAGCTATAAGAACTTGTGTTAGGGTCTGTGCCCTCTTGTCGTGGTCCCTTTAGCTAACTTTTAAGAAGGGTATAGGAACTTGTGTTAGGGTGTACGCCCTCCTTTCGTGGCCCACCTTGTTGCAAAATTTGAACTTGTGTCGCTATCTAGTTGTGTATGGACTAATTAATATTTTCTGTAATAGAGGTGGCGCCACCTAGCGGTATATTTTTAGGACTAATTAGGGTTTGTTTGTGACGCCATCTAGTAGTATACGGACTAATAAATGTTTTCTGTAATAGAGTCTAGCTTTACTAATTAACTTATGTAAGACCGTATCCTCTAAAACATTCATGTGGTTGCTTTTTTTAAGAGGAGACTTAAATTTATGTTCGCTATGTATTATCTAATTACATTGTATCTGTTGTATCTGAATTTGTTAAAAATTTTTTTCGCTGTGACCACACTGATACAGTCACATATAAAATACAATGTCTATGTACAGTATGTAGCGTGAAAGTGATATTTACAATAAATAACACGACCTGGGGTCGCTGTGAAGACGCAGGCTTGTGCACCAGGTTACGTGAAAAATTTTAGTTTCGTGTCACTTGAGATTGATCTGATTGATAGATTAGTTGGCTTGATTGAATGACGACTTAACTTGTTTATAAATCTAAGGCCCTTTTTTCACAGATGTTGCGACAAGAGGCGAAGACCCAAAAGCAAGCATCTGTCTTGCAAGTTACTGTTAGGAGTATTTGATCAATGTAATTATGCCACTCATCGCTAGAAATATTTTTAAGACCCGTCTTAAAAAAAACATTCTTCAAGCAACAATTTCAAACACGATCAATGTAATTAGGTAGAGTGATAGTAATCACGCCACTTAGGAATGACGTCAGGGTTTCCGGCGAAAAATGGTTTAAATATCGGGCCCCGAACCACGGAGTGAATTGAGACGATCACAAGTTCTAGAGTCCTCCTTACTAGTACTATACAGACTATTGAGACTGGTTGTCTGGCTTGAGTTCCATCACTTCCTTGGCGTCTACAAGTCTTTTATACATCGCAGGCCGCTGGGACTGACAGTCTGCCCCAAGCGCCATCATCATCACCAGTATCCGCTCTGAAAGTCGACAGATTGAGGCTCTGTAAGCCTGTATTTATTAATACAAGTTACGAACGTCGAGCGCGTAATAATTCGCCCTAACATTTTACGTGTGCGTATGACTATTGTGCCTTAGACAGTTTGTGCTAATTTGTATGTTCAAGGACATACTATTTTGTGCTTAATTACGGAGTTGTATTACTTTAGATTAGGACTTATATTATTTTCACGAGTTGTACATATTACTTTAAGTACTAACTTAAGACTCATTTATTTATATCGGACTCGTCGACATAGAGGCTTATTTTATAACTGTGTCCTGTTGCAGATTTTTTCACATAACCTGGTGCACGAGCCTGCGTGTTCACAGCGCCCCCAGGTTGCGTCATTTATCGTAAATATCACTTTCACGCTACATACAGTACTTAGACTTTCTGTATTATATGTGACTGTTTTTGCATTGTGAATATCGAGCAATTAAACCCATAATTTAATTCTGATTGTGTGTTACAAACTAAGGTAGTGTTGTGCAACGTGTGCCGGAACCGCGTCTGTGTATCAGTACCACATAGTGAAAAATAGTTTTAAGGCCATCTTAAAAACATTCTTCAAGTAACCAACTCAGATACGACCAATGTAATTAAATAATACACAGCGAAAATAAATTTAAGTCTCATCTTTAAACAAGCACCTGCATGAATATTCAATAGGATACGGTCCTACAGAAAACATGTATTAGTCCGTATACTACTAGATGGCGTCACAAAAAAACCTAATTAGTCACAGAAAATATACCGCTAGGTGGCGCCACCTCTATTACAGACAGTATTCATTGGTCCACCAGCGTTAGCATTACCCATAGAGCACCACGTCAAGGTGCTGGTTCCACTTTACTTCCATATTATTATTATTTTTTTTTTATGTTTAAGCGCGTCGACTTCGAGGTCATTAGCGCTATATGTTGTTTCCTAATCTGTGTCTATACTTTATTAAATAATTGTGTATCTTTCAGGAACTTCATTACTTTTAAGATTTTCACAGAATCATTTTGAAGAATTTCTTGTATATTGCTGCCTAATTTGTTTCGGTGTCGCTCAATTTGATAAACTGGACATTCAGCAAGAATATGTGGAACTGTGAGTGTTGCGTTACATGTTTCGCACTTTGGTTGGTCGCCTCCAGTTAAATAGTAAGAGGAAGTAAGAGCGATGTGCCCTTTACGTAGTCTGCTGAGCTTTACCTGTTCTTCTCTAGTGATATTTATCGGGTTTCTCCCAGTGGTTACTAATGGAGTTATATGTTTAAGAAAGTTATCTTTCAGATCCCATTCTTCTTGCCAAGCTTTGACTATTAGTTTTAATATTTGTTTGGTGATATCTTCAATGGTGTATAATTGCACTTCAGGTGCCTTTTCGGCCGCTTTACATGCTGCGGTTTCGGCTAGTTGAAAGTTATTAACTTCTATGCTACTGTTTATTAGGAGGATCCATATTTCCTTTTTTGTATTAAACAGCTCTTGTAATAGGCAGAGTATCAGGTGTATCATGCGGTTTTTGTAAATTTATTCATTATACCGTTTTCCATGGAGCTGGAGTCAGTTATGATATAGTAACACGAAGATATCCGGTTCATAGAACAACACAGTAAGGCTTGGTAAATGAATATAGCTCTGGAGTAGATAGAGAGCTCGACTTGGGTAATGACCAGCTGTGTGTCTGGTTATCTATAGCAATGGCGCTGCCTGTGCCTAATTTGGTTTTAGTGCCTTTCACATAAGTGGTGCAGTTTTCATTTGGAGTAGCTTTATTAAATTTGTTATTGATTTGTAGCAAAGTAGGTAGTCGAATACTCCAAGGCGCTACCTCTCTAATATCTGGTTGCAGGATTTCCGGGAGCTTGAACTGATACTTTTTTAGGACTTCTTGCCCTTGGATTCTCATCGGTCGAGTAATAGTTGGATTGTTTTCATACAGATGTCTTCGATGGAACGCTATTTTATGAACGAGGTGTCGCGGCCGTGCTTTTATTCTAGCCAGGTAATTTAGTAGTAATTGTTCCCTTCTCTTGTAGAGAGAAGGAAAACCTGATTCGACGTATAAACTGTCAATGGGTCTAGTGTGGAATGCCCCTAAGCAGTACCTTAGTCCAAGGTGGTGGATAACATCAATTTGTTTAGGACGCTTTTTCTTGCGGATGCATACACTATACATCCATAATCGATTCGGGCCAGTACTAATGACTTGTATACTTTTGTGAGGACATATCTATCGGCTCCCCACTTTATACCCGCTAGGCAACGTAGTATATTTAGTATCCGTCGGCATTTTACTACGAGTTCATTCGTGTGCGATCGCCATCTAAGGTCGGAGTAGAAACTAAGTCCTTGGAATTTAACTTTTTGTAAGCATTTGGTATCGGTTTGGTGGATGTGCCGATTAGGGTCCGCGTGTGGAATTCTTAGCCTACAATAATGAACACAGTGGGTTTTTTCCTGTGAGAATTTAAATTCCACTTGTTCTGCGTTGCATAGGACCGTGTTTATACCTCTTTGTAAGATAGAGTTGAGTTGTCGCATATTGTTTGATTTGGCAAATATGCAAAGATCATCAACATAAATACATCTCTCTATTTCCTCAGGTAGATTTGATGTTATATCGTTTATTGCGATTGTAAATAATGTCACATTTAAGGTAGATCATTGGGGAACGCTGTTTTCTAGTCTTCGTAGAGTTGAAAACGTGTTAGCTATTCTCACGCGAAATTTTCGATCAGAAAGGAAAGACTGAATAAAAATTGGAAGATTGCCGCGTATACCCCAGTTATGCAGTTTTTCTGTTATGCCGCGCCGCCAGGTAATGTCGAAAGCCTTTTGTAGGTCAAAAAATGCAGCTACAAGGTGACCTCTTTCCTTAAAAGTGTCTTGTATGCTGTTGTCCAGCTGTACTAGACAGTCTGCGGTAGATTTTCCTCTACGGAAGCCGTACTGATTTGCATTAAGAAGGCTTTGGCTTTCCAGGACATATACTAATCTATAGTTTACCATTATTTCGAGGACTTTGCTTAAGCAGCACGTTAGACTAATCGGTCTGTAACTATGAGGATTTGCCGGATCCTTGTTTTCTTTTAGAATTGGAACGATAGTTGCTTCTCTCCAGGCATGTGGATAAGATCCGGAGGCCCATATCAGATTGTATATTTTTAGTAGGTATGCCTTGTGTGGTAAGTTCGGATGTTTCAGGAATTCATAATTTACATTATCTGTTCCAACCGCAGATGATCTGAGACCTTTCAGTGCGAGATTTAGCTCATTGATGGAAAATGATGAATTGTAGTTTAGGGGCATATCTCTTGATAAATCTAGTTTTAATTCTATCTGTTTTTTATTCAGTAAGAAGGAGTTTTCGTAATTCCTAGAACTACTGACAGCTTCAAAATGATCTGCCATAGTTTTTGCCACGTCGGCAGGTGAGGTGACTGATGCATTATCTATGAACAGTTGCTTGATGGTCGTAAAATGCCCTGATCCTGTTATGGACTTAATTTTTCTCCATACTTCGGAAGTGGGTGAAGTAGAGGTAAGCGAGTTTGCATATTGATTCCAACAATTCTTTTTGTGGTGCAAGATTATGCGTCGTGATTTAGATCTTAATTGCTTGAACTTGATAAGGTTGGCTTGGATAGGGTTTTTGCGGAATTGGTTAAAAGCTCGCTTTTTTTCTCTGATGACAGATTGAACTTCGCGGTTCCACCAAGGAACTCCATACTTAGGGGCGTTACCACTACTTTGTGGAACAGACGTAGCGGCTGCATTTTGGATGGAAGATACCAAGAGAACTATATCACCTTCAATCGAATGCGTTGAATGTGGTAGAGAGAGAGAGATTGTGTAAATAGAGTCAAGTCTGACTTACTTGTAACCCACCTCTTAGGAAATGAATGTTTTTCCGTCTTAAGTCCATCAATAGTTACGAGTATGGGGAAGTGGTCTGCGCCATAAAGCTGGTCAGCTGTTTTCCAAGAGAGATGAGGAGTTACACCAGGTGACGCTAAGGTTAGATCAACAGCTGAGAAGTCTCCACCTCTGGCCGTAAGGTGAGTAGCAGATCCTGCGTTCAAAAGAATTAATTTTTCTTTCTCGACCAGAGATTCAATAAGGCGACCTCTAGTATCTTTTCTGTTAGAACCCCATAGATCACTGTTGGCGTTAAAATCGCCAAAGATAGCATATGGAGTAGGAAGCTGACTCAAGAGTTGGCTTAGAACTTCCAAATTCCAATTAAATTCCGGTAAGTATACGCTACATGTTGTCAAGTCTACAGGATAGATAAACGTATTGCTATAGCTTGAATAGATGTTACTAGCCGTATTGGTGTTACTCTTATGCCATTCTTAACTAAAATTGCTACACCTCCTCGAGCACGGAGGTTGTGGTGAAAGTCTTTACGGTGTGTAGAGTATTCTTTTAGATTGTAGGGTTGGTTCCCTTTTAGATGAGTTTCCTGCAAGCAGATGTAGTATGGGGAGTAATCCCTTAGTAGTAATTTTAGATCACAGTAGTGATTTATTGTACCATTGCAATTCCATTGCATAATGGTGTTGTCCATAATGGATACAAATGTATCCATTAGATAAAAAGAGTAAAAATAATAAATAATATATAAAAAAAAACAAGGACTACTATACAATTAAAAAAAACAAACACGTATATATCACAGTTAAAGATAATCTAAATTTAATATCACAGTTGGGAAGAAGATTTGCGAGGTTTACCCTTGGGCCAACCCTTCTTCTTTTTTTGTTTCAGTAGCCTGAGTCTACTTTCATTTAGTCCCTCCTCGTCAAGGTTGTGCGAGGATTCTGATACCTCTGAATGACGTTTCCTTTTATCGCTGGCTTCTTTATTATTTTTTTTTTGAAGCATCGGCTGCAGTGGCCATTAGCTTTTCTGCGTTGTTATATTCGTGTGATAATATTAATTGCTTTGCAGAATTGTAGTAATTTTTGTAAGTTTTGTTCGTTGCAAAATATGTTTTTCATCAATGTTGGAAGGCCAATTGTTACTCGCACCTCTCGATGTTCTAAGCATTCACATATAATATGGCGTATTGTAAGTGGTGTGTTGCATAAATCACATGTTGGTCGTCTTTTTCTAGTTTTCTCTAATATGTACGAGTGTGTGATATTAGTGTGTCCTAATCGAATACGGCATAAAATTACATCCTCTCGGCGGTTTAGTTCTTCATCGAGCTTCCAAGCACCCGCGGTTGTTTTTATTTCTCTTAGTTGCCCTGTGTATCTCGACCATTCGTTTTCCCATGATTTTTTAAATATTCTGTTATTATTCTGTATGAGGTCTGAGCATAGTAGCGGTGTTTGATCTATTTCTGCCTCTGTTGCTGCAGATTTTGCATATTTGTCAGCTAATTCGTTTCCTTTGATGTTCAGGTGTGATGGGGTCCATAGTATCACGATTTTTTTATTTAGTTCAGTGAGATGGTATAACTGAGACATTAGAATTTTGCTGAACTCGTTTTCTGCAAACGGGTTTTTTGGTGGTTTTATAACCGAGAGGGAATCTGAACAAATTATAATTTGCGTTTCGCAGCTGTGTCTGCAGTATAATAAGGCTTGCCATATGGCATATGCTTCTGCTGTAAATATTGTAGCTTCAGGGTGTAATTTCCACAAGTTTATATTGCCTTTTACAATCATTGAGCTTCCTACTTATTGTTGTAGCGTGGCATAGTGTTTACGTTTTAAAATTTCTTTGTTACTCTCCTCTCTTTTTGCTGTGTGTATGATTGGAGGTTTGTATTTCCATGGTGGATGTTCAGAGTACCCTAGACGTATAGTCTTTGTTGTGGTAAAGTTTTCATGTATTTCGTTGTATCGAATTCGTGCTGGCCTGATTATTGTTCGGCGAGTGTCGTACATTTCATTATTGCTCTCGTAAAAGATTTTGAAGCACGGGTGGTAATCTTTTGCATGTATTTTTGCCACGTAATTAGCTAATAGGCGTTGTCTCCTAAGCTTAAGTGGCTCTATCCCTGTATCAAAGCACATTGATTGTAGTGCACTTGTACGATATGCACCAGTTGCTAATCTTAGGCACTGGCATTGGATTCTGTCTAGCTGTTTTAATCGCGATGTGCGTGCAGAACCATAGCTTATACTGCCGTAGTCAATCTTACTTTGTATTTTACTCTTGTAAAATGTTAGTAATGTGTTTCTATGACATCCCCAGTTTATATTCGATAAACATTTCATTACATTTATGTCTAGTTTGCATTTTGTAATAAGTTCGTCGATACGTTCCTTCCATCTTAATTTTGTGTGAAAGGTAACGCCAAGAAATGTTATAGTTTTTTGGCATAGTATAGGGTTGTTGTTTATTTTTAGGTATGGGTTTTCATGTTCAGTCCGTAGGCGGCAAAAGTGAATCGATTTGGTTTTATTTTCTGAAAATTTAAACCCTTCCTTTTGTGCATTGTGATGTATTATGTTTATAGCATTTTGCAGTTTGTTTTGTATATTTGTATGTGAATAAAATATTGCCAAATCATCCGCATATAGATAGTACTGAACTTCACTGTCAATTCCGCTTACAATATTATTGATTGCCACTATAAATAGTGTCGCGTTCAATGGAGAACCTTGGGGTATTCCGTTCTCTTGGGTGCATATTTCTGATGTGGTTCCATTTACTTTTACTTGGAAAGATCTGTTGTGCATTAACCCTTTTATGATGTTTGGTAGGTTACCTCTGAGTCCCCATTGGTGTAATTGTCTCAGTATTTCTAATCTGTTTGTAGTATCGAAGGCTTTTTCGATATCAAAAAATACACCTGCCAAGTGGTTCCTGTTTGCAAATGAATCTTGGATAGCATTTTCCAGTACCACAAGTTGATCCGTTGTCGCATGATATTTCCGGAAGCCTACTTGATGTTTATCTATCAAATTGTGTTTTTCTAGTACCCATGTTAGTCTAGTGTTTACCATTTTCTCAAATAGTTTTGATAAACAGCTTATGAGTGAAATGGGTCGTAGGTTTGACGTTGACTTTATGGTTGCATTATTTTTGGGTATCGGAATAATTGTAGATAACTTCCATTCGTTAGGGAATCTGCCCTTTGTCCAAATATTATTGAGTAGTTTCAGGATGTTGAGTTTTTCTGTGGGTTTTAGATGCTTTATCATTGAGTACGTTATCTCATCGTGCCCAGTTGCGCTTTCCTTCGAATAGTCTAACGAGTGGAGTAATTCATGCGGTGTGAATGGTTTGTTGTAGGGTTCGTTATCGGCTGTGTCATCAAAATTAATGTCATTCGATTCATTCGCGTAAGTAGTTTGCAATGTTACCTCATAATTGTTTATGCTACTTAGTTTTTCGTGGCGTTTAGCAATTATTCTTGCTATATCGTCGCTGTTATTGTAAATAACGCCTTCATGTACAATGCTGTATATTGATTGGTGTTCTGCTTGTTTTTCCTGAAATAGCTTTGATTTTTTTCCATATTTGCGATGTACTTGTTTCATAATTCATAGATTTAACATATGATTCCCATGATTCTTTTTTGTTTTTTATAAGTGTCCGTCTGCACTTGGCTCTACTTTGTTTGAACTTAATAAGGTTATGTTGTGTAGGTTGACGTTTAAATTTACTTAATGTCTGCTTTTTCTCCTTAATTGCTTGTCTCACTTGTTCATTCCACCATGGAACTTGTTTTTTGTTATAGTTCCTTGAGGTTTTAGGAATACATCTTTCAGCTGCTCTTATTAGTGAGTTTATGGTTTCCCTCACACTTATGTCAATACCTAGGTTTGGCTCTGGTATGACGGTGGTTTTGGTAAATTTTTCCCAGTTAGCTAGCTTAAGGTTCCATTTTGGGTCATTAGGTTGTTGGATAATAGCAAGTGCGATTCTAATTTTTATTGAGTGATTGTCTGAATATAGATGTTCGTCCAATATTGTCCAGTTCAGATTAGGTGCAAGCGTAGGTGAGCATAACGAAAGATCTATGGCAGAGAACGTGTTAGATCTGTTGTTTAGGTACGTTCCATCACCATTATTTAGGACTATTACATCGTTATCGTTAATAATCTGCTCTATTATCCTTCCTCTATTGTCCAACTTGGAGGAACCCCAAATTAGATTATGCGAGTTGAAATCCCCAACAATCAGCGCAGGAAATGGAAGCTGTTCGACAATGCTTTGAATGTTTTCTATAGTCCAAGATGCATCTGGTAAGTAAATGCTACGGCTTGTAAGTTGGTTGTCAGCTTTATTGGTTTAGTTAGAATCCCATTTCTTGTGACTACGATTGCACCACCTCTAGCTCTGGAGGTGGGGATTGTGTCTTTTCGAAATATGTTAAATCCTTTTAGGTTGAAAACATCTGTTGGTTTTAGGTGCGTTTCTTGCAGACATAGGCAATATGGATTCTCTTTACTTATTATCAATTACAGTTCAGGTCAGTGTGCTCTACATCCATTGATATTCCATTGGATTAGTGTATCCATTATTGGTATGTGGGAATAGTTTGCCTAGATCAGTATTGGTTATATGTAAAGGGTCAAATACAACATTTAATTTAATGTAATAAAATAAATAAATAAGTATCTAGTGTAAATAAATATCTAGTGTAAGTGTATAAATAAAACAATGTAAAATAGAAAGACTAGTTTTGTATCACAGTATCTTGACTAGTGGACCCTCTGGGTTTTCCTTTAGGCCATCCTTTTTTTCTTTTTTGGTTTTTTGCTTGTTCTAGTGTTGTTTCGTCAACAGAAGCTACACTACAATCTGTGGATTCTGTTCTGTTTAAAACAGTTTTTCGTTTTTCTCCTCTACTTTCCTCGTTCATAGGTTCTGGTTCGCTTGGAGTTACGAACGTTGTATCTAACTGGGTAGTGTTTATTTTTTCGGTAGATATATCCTTCTGATGAGTTACTGTCGACTGTTTAACGTAAGTAATTATCGTGGAGGTAAGTTGTTTTATCTCTCGGTTAACTATTTTTTTTTAATCTCGGATACTAAGTTCTGATGTGAGTAATTATTAGAGGTAACGTTTGCAAAAGAATTACTTGCAGTTACCGCATTGTTAAGTATACGTCTGGCTTCGGGATAGGATAGCTTGTGAGTAACCTTTATTTCTTCTATTTATACTTCCTTTTTGTACGTTTCGCATGCTTTTGAATTAGCAGGGCGGTTTCCGTTACAATTGAGACATTCAACTGAATTTTCGCATGGAGTGCCTTCGTGTGTAGGTTTTCCACAGACACATACTTGTGGATTTGAGCATCTTAAAATGGTATGCCGAACCTCTGATATTTGTAACATCGCATTGGGGGTGCAATGTAAGGTCTGACCCTCAATATATAGAATGCCGCGTTGTCGTGTTAAAGGTAAGTATAAGATTAGGGGTGTCTATAAGATTCCCTCCAACCTTTTTTTTAATTCTTTTCACAGCCACTACATTTTCTTGTTGTAGACCTTCCAAAATTTCTTGCAGTTCATTAAATCGTTACAATAGATAACTCCTCGAGACACATTCAGGGTGTCATGTGGTTTTACCTTGACTTCATAGGTACACAATCTACTAATTTCTAATAGTCGTTTTGATTACTTGTTCGATACTGTTTTTATTAGAAGTAAACCTCTTACTTTTTTAACTTCCTCAACTTTTCCGATTATCCCGTATAATGACTTATAAATTACAAAAGAACTAACTTTGGAGAAATCTCCTTCATTTCTTTCAACTAACAGGAACCGGGGATATATGTCCTCCTTTTCACTGTCTTTGACTGGGAGCGAGGGATAATTTCCACTCTCCAGTGGTGGTTTTTTTCCACTGCCTACCAGCAGTGCCCATTTCCGAGGATGGGTCCTCAATAGCTAAATTTTAAGTAACTCATTGCTGTCCCACGAATCGGGATGGAATAACGTCAACTATAGCAGTGCACACATACTATAGTAAGGCAATATACTGTGGGGAGGCACCTGTTTCCCCACAGGCGTTTCACCGCTAGCGACGAGGCTTCCCCCTAGCCACGCTCAGGCTTCCCCTCGCGCAATCCCTTCGGCACCTAAAACTGCCAACCGACCTTGGGATTGGGGGATTTTTTATAGAGGTTACCTTCCTCGTAGCCCGGGCGGTAAAGCCAAGACCACCGACCACTAGCTGTACAACATTCTCTAGCCACGCCCTACTAGAGTCTCTGAAGTACAGTTCGCAGTTGCGGCATTAGGAGACGGCTAGCGCTCAACCGTACCCAGCTAGGACATCCCAGGCTAGCCACACCAGTATACGCTTTTGACAGCGAATGTCCTGGGAAGAGTAGAGAGAAAAGGAAGAGGTCTCTCAGTTTTCGCTGGGAGCCTGAAGAGAGCGAGAGTTGGAGCGAGGGTGCTCCGACAGAAAAGAGTTAAAGTAAGGGAAGTCACTCAAGACTAGTTTAAGAAAAGTGTACTTCCAGCTGAGGGGACGCAGGGTTGCCATCCCTGTTATTATTATTATTATTATTACTGCTATTATTATTATTACTATTACTATTATTATTATTATTATTATTATTGATTATTATTATATCAAATTGGGGGAGCTCTCCTAGTATAAAAACAGCCCCTATCAGATATGTGCCAACGATAGTTTTTAAATTCAAGAAAATTCAAACATACCCTTTAGATGCATAAGTAATCCTCAAGTGCAACCTAACCCCACTAATCACTAATGCCAAAGGCAATCAAAAAACTTATAAAAAATCAATCACTCATCCCAGTTGTTAACAACTCCAAGACAGCAACTAATATGAAAGTTTCTTTTGCACGTTGTGGTTTTCCTATCCAGCAACCCCTACCATTTAACTTAAAATTTCAAGGTCACGCTCTATTGTTCAAGAAATACTTAGAATCTGGCCTTCTTGACTGAATTGAGTCATGGTCATGTGTTAATTCTTAGAATCAAAGTTATTACAATTCTTAGAAAGCAATTTTCAAGGTTAATTAGCCTGCAGGGGTATTCTTAGAAATAGAATTTTTAAGGCCAAGTTCATTGGAAGTGTGGGTGATTTTTTGACCTTGAAATGTTTCAGAGACGTGTATATTGGTGGGAAATTTAATTTTTGAAGGTCTAGTTTATTGAAGGTAATGTGTTAATACTTAAAATCAATGTTATTACAATTCTTAGAAATCAATTTTCATGTTTATTGGCCTGCATGGGTATCATATTACAACATCTACATTCGGATAAACATCTCGAAGATTCCGTGAATGCAATACATTGCATATTCCTTGCGCGGAACGTACATCTTCCGTATTTGCTAGGGAATCTTTGAGTTGACAGTGTAAATGAATACATTTATTCCCTAAAGTCTCTTCCAAATCATCAGGATACTTATTAACTAATTTATTTGCAAGATTTTTTAATTTATTAGTATTTTTTTCAGATAAATTGTCGAAACAATTAAAATTTTCGTAAAGCTTTTCATAAGCACTTTTACGTCCGGCCAATTGTACACTTAAAGTAGCTAAAATCCGGTAATAAACATTGGTACGAAAATTTTTTAGTCCAGATAAAGGTGTTCCTTCATTCATCTGCCTGAATTTTTTTGGTTTTCTTGCGACAGGTATCATAACGATAATAATCTTGAACTCCAGATAGTAAAGAACTATACATTTGTACCACAGATGATAAATCAGCTTGAGAATCCTGAAGTTTCTTACTCGCACCATTAACACCATCTAAAATAACATTCCTAACAATGACTAGAATTGCTGTTTCTAGATGCTTGAATTTTCGATGCAATCCCCGAGCTTCAGATCGCGTAGTTGGTTTTGCATCGCTGTTTTGAGCAATAAATTCCAGTGCATTAATTATCCCAGGCCACTCTTTTTCTAACGCATAACATGCATCATGTCGAGCAGACCAACGAGTTTGAGAAAGATTCTTAAGCCTTAAACTTGTACGCTGTACCAAGATCTCCCAACGATGTGTTGAAACAGTAAAAAAATTATAAAGTTCTTGCAAAGTAGAAAAAAAGTCAACTGCTTCGGTTACAAATTCAGCTACACAAGTTCCTACTAAATTTAAGGAATGATCAGCACAAGGAACATACTCTGCTAATCGATTAATCGTTTTGATTCGTGACTGCACTCCTGAGTATAAGCCTGACATATTGCTTGCGTTATCATAAGATTGACCACGACACTTCATTATGTCCTAACCATTATTCTCAAGAGATTTTAACAGACCATCTTCAATATCTTTAGCCTTATGGCCAGTATTTGGTATAAATTCTAGAAATCTTTCGACAATTTCATCATTATCACGTACATATCTAATAATTATCGTAAGCTGATCAACATGAGCAATATCAGGCGTAGAATCCTCAATTATACCAAAATATTTAGCAGATTGCACTTCCCTAGAAATGTGTTGCAATACTTTGAATTAATAATATGATTTCTTAATAGATTGTTTTAGATAAATACGGGGTTCTTCCACTGCCATAGTGCGCGTACAATTTTGAATGTTCTGATAAAAACGGGTCAAATTCAGCAAGAAGCTCGACTGAACCTAAAAAATTTCCATTATGGAGATCTCCAATTCGTTCTGAATGTCCTCTAAATGGCAGCCCTCTTATTGCGAGGGATTTAATAATCGCAATTACTCGATACAAAACTTTTTTCCAGTACAAAATTTCTTCATCGAGCTACTTCATTAGACGTTGATCAAGACGACCTTGAACGACTGCTCGAACTTTAAAATGACTAACGTTAGTTTTGTGAAAATCAGAATTTTCATGACCTTCAATGCGCGCTTTTGTGTTTTTTCCAATCGCGAAACCCTTCACCAGTGAAAGAGTTCAATTCACCACTTCTACCAAACAGTAAACATGGAGCACGAAATACAGATCCTTTAGTTTCTGAATAAATTAGCCATTCACAACGTTGAATTTCTCGGTTTTTCAAAGTACGTTGGAATAAACCTTTAGAGCAAAACCTCGTTTTATCAGTAGTGATTAAGGGCCGGTTCTGGACCAATTCAAGGTCACTCGCCCTCTGGTGTGAGAAATGTAAGCTTTTGGATCTCCTCAAGGTCAAACTTTTGGCGAGAAATTTAAATTTTAGGAGCGCGCTAAAAATAGAAATTGCAATGTCACCATCCTCATCATATTACAAGGTCACTCTGCGGTCAAACGTTTTGGCAGGAAATTTGTATGTCAAGGTCAGAAGCCAAAAATAGAAATTGCAATGTCATTATCATATTACAATTCTTAGAAGTTTAAAAATAGAGTTTTCAAGGTCAAAGATTATTGACCTACGGTGGTGTCATATTACATTTCTTAGAAATATAAAAAGGTCAAGGTGAAAAGCTAAAAAGTAGAAAATCTAAGAGTAGAATATTCAGGGTCAAACTTTTTGGCGGGAAATATAAATTTTTGGAGCTGGTCAAGGTCAAATCTGAAGATAGAAGTTGCAAGGTAATCATTCTTAGAAATCTAAAAGTTTTTTTGAGTAGGTTAGCTGTTTTGAAAGGATGCATGTTTATAATAAAAAGGCTTCTCCGGGATTGCATGATTCAATAAACTTTTTATTGCTAGAAATGGTGAAAGTAATAAGAATGACAAGAAGAGAAAGAAAGAAACAATTATTAAGTATTGATGAGAGAAAGAAAAGAACAAGAAGAATGCGAGTTGTTGTCCATGCTAAAAAGTAGACCAAGGTTAAATGGTGCGTATATTGACTACATTGAGTCAAGGTGAAATAATTTACTAAACTAAAAGTAGGTGTGTATTTAACAAGTTTAAACATGTCGTCATAGGTACTTAAGTCAAGGACACATTTTTGTGATATAAACCACAGCGAGATGTGTTGAAATCAGTCAGTTAGCAACTTGTAATTGTTAAACATGGAATTAGCAAGGTTAAACCAAAGTACCCATTGCAAACTTTCTAAAGTACATGTGACCTCGAGCTATCAAAAAGGTATAAAGTGATTAATGTGGCAGTAATTGATACTAAGTATGGTGAACGTATAGTGATGGAAACGGATGATTTTAAATGTATATTACCTCAACGATTTTGAGTATTTGAAAGAAGAAAATCGAATGGAAGTATTTAAAACGCAGCTAAACACGAGGAATGTCTTCATGAGTAGTTTGGGTACAGTCGGGAAAACAACAAACATAACATTTAGTTTTTAATAGCAGTGCCTCAACCCCACCCACGTGATTTAACTAAAATCATTTCTTAAACAGCGTTTAGTCCTAGTTCAATTGCAAGCAAGTACAGTCGTTATAATGCAGGCAACAATAACATTATTTCTGGAACGATCCAAACTCAGAAGTTCACCGTTATGTATGGATACCCCACATAGTTGCAGTAACAATATGAATAACAATTTTACCTTGTGTTGCCAAAATAGTTATGGTGGTAATAGAAGTAAAAATGAAGAGAATCATGATGAAGGTTATTCTTCTAACACTGACAGCCATATGATTTATCTGAAGTATATAAACAAGTAGCTAATGAATACTTAATGAATCGATTAATCGATTGTATTTATTATAAACTATCGAGCGATACTCATCATGCAAAATATATGGAAATTGGATACAGTGCGCACCTCAACCTTGCACCAGTAGTGCGTATTGGGTGTGCTAATTGTGATCAAAGCGATTATGTAGTGTTGGATATGAAGGAATGGAATGAGCTTCTAAGATGGCATTCATGTGTAGAATTAAAATTTTTCCGATCCCAAGAAATTGAAAATAAAATTGACTGGTCAAATGTAAACGAAGAAGAAGATATAATCTATGATCAACATTATGGATCTCTATCTAGCAATCTTGGTATTTATTACAATTGAGAATTGATTAAAGGATATGACAGAATTTTGAAAACTGTTATGATAGAAAACTACAACTGCTGTTTTTGCACATTCAATTCACATAGTATAGAAGAACTATTCAATTTAAAGGATATAATAAGCTATAGATTGGAATTTCTTGAATCTTACAATCTGGTGTGTTTTTATAAAAAGTTCATACAAGTTGTTGACTACCATCGTTTTCATGAGAAAGTATTCCGTGGTGGTGATTATGACATTTATAAAGACATTTATGATGTTATAAATGCTAAGTATAATATTAATTCACATAATACTGTATGTTTAATGGTAATATTGTATTATCGTCCTGCTTATCTAATGTATAGCATTTACTGAATAAAGAAATAACTATGATTTGTTTTTCTCAATTTAGGTATAAATACCCCGTTCTATCCATCCAGGTAAACAATGTTAGTTAAGAAGCGAAAGAGTGCAGGTGGTGGTGGGTTAGTGAATGCTCTAATCAATAAACTTCCGTTTGAATTACATCTACCTGGTTACCAGGATTGCGGTTCTGGTACAAACTTAGAAAAACGACACGCACGCGGTGACCCCGGTATTAATCAATTAGATGCTCAGTGCAAACTTCACGATATCAGTTACAGAGATCACAGAGATTTAGATAGTAGACATAAAGCGGATAAAATTTTACAAAAAAATCTTGGGAACGCTTTAAATCATCAGACGCAACATTAGGTGAACGAACTGCAGCTTTAGCAGTCAGTACCGCCATGAAGGCAAAGAGAAAATTAGGAATGGGGTGTAAACGTCGATCTAATCTGAAAAAGAAGAAAAAATGCAATGACGGAAATTTATAGCATTTACGAAAAACAATAGCTAAAAAAATTAAACCTAACGGAAATTTCACAGATACAGTAAAGTCAGCGCTTTCAACGGCAAAACGTGTGGTAAAAAGTTTAGGAGGAAAGAAAAACATTAAAGTTAATAGAGTAATTCCCCTACCTAAACAAGAAGGGTTTTTACCATTTCTTATTCCGTTATTCGCAGGATTATCAGCAATCGGTGCTTTAGCTGGCCGTGCATCAGGAATTGCTAAAGCAGTCAATGATGCTAAAAATGCTAAAAAATTGCAAGAAGAGACATCGCGCCATAATCGCATGATGGAATCGGTCGCTATAGGCTCCATGAATAAGAAAGGCGGTGCACTATATCTAAAACCAAACAAATCTGGTGGTGGTGCATTATACTTAAAACCGTTTCCACAAAACTGTATAGATTACCCGAAAGACCGTTAACGGATATTGATTTAAAGAAATACACCAAAAATGTCCCCTACTTTAGGGATATTTTTATGAGAGATAGCATGCCTAAATTACCACGGAAATATGAATCCGGAATTATTAACTTAGATAGCCAAAGAGGACCAGGTACACATTGGGTTTGCTACAAAAATCGTGGTAAAAGGTATGGTGTTACGGTATTTTCTTTAATCTTCGACCACCAATCGAAGTGTTAACTACTTTCGCGGATGTAAAATATATTATAATTACAACCAGGATCAAGAACTTAATACAATTATTTGCCTATAATTTTTATATAAATAATCAGCACAACATCAAATTTTCTCAATTATGTCAATAACATTCAGTTTAGAAGGTAGCTACAACTTCTATCCACCGATAAAGCTAGATTTGGGGAAGAAATACGTTATTGGATTGGTTGGATTTTGCGGCTGCAACAAACAGCATTAGAAACATTTATACAGGCAACGATAGATTTTATCTTGGAACAAATCTATCTCATTTGTGATTAATATTCCACACGGTGCATATGAGTTAGATAAAATTAGCGATTATCTAAAATCTAAAATACCCACAGAAAAGTTTATCATCAGAGCAAACAACAATACACTTAAATGTGAGATAAACAGTTCATTTGAGATCGATTTTACTAAAGAAAATTGCATTGAGCCTAAAATATTAGAACCAAATATTTTACATACATCAGCGTTAGACATCCAAATACTGAAACACACTAATCTACACGTAGAGTGCAACATTGTAAAGGGACCTTATCGAAACGGGAAACCTGCTAAAGTATTATATGGTTAACATCTGCATAGAAATACTTTTTAACGTCAATTGGATTAAAAGTTCTCAACTACAATGGCAGAATCGTTAAACGTCTTTCAAAACGTACATTTTGATGATACTATAATTAAATCAGATATTCACACATATCTTCCATATGTGTAACAACCTTTTTTTGTGGTTGTATTAAAAAGTACATTAATTTAAGAATCGTTCATTTATTTGGCGTAATATTAGAAAAGTTTTTAATTATTAATATGTAGAATTGAGAATGGAAATTTAATTGGCATTTCCTAGAACAAATCTTTTGGGTGTAATATTACATAAATAGCTTTAGTTCCCTTTCTTAAAAAATTGGATTTATATTATTGTATTCGCGCAAGCGTGAGGACTTTTAGGGGGAATACACTTGAGTTATTCTGAAAGCTTTCTTTTAATTCACTTAATGCTGAATGTTACTACAGCAGTAAGCATGATTTTTACATAATTTTTTATATTTGGTGTCATCAGATTGTGGTGGTAAGTTATTTTTTCTCATTATATTTAAAACTAAAGCCTTTGCTTTTTTAAGGCACCTTTTAATTACCTTTTAATTAAGTATTTTTTTAATGCATACTTTTATATGGCATTTTTATAATATATTTTTATGGCACGTATAAGTCCGTAATTTTACTATTTTATTAATTTAAATGGCAAATTTTACTTGAATTACATTTACAACACAAGTTCTACATACTTTTACAAATAAATTTGGCGAATTAAACTTCAAGGAAATTCCATATTTTAAGGATAACTAAGCAAGACATTGACCTCACAATATGAACCATTCTGCTTCATAGTTACCAGATACAGTGTATGTACATAACCGTTAAAAGGTAATGTTTTTTTTATACAATTTAGTATAGTTTATGACTTCTGATTTTTTTACGTTTTCAGATATATTATTTAAACTCCGTATATTTTTATAATATTACAATTTGGCGCGGGCGAGCAGGGACATTGAAATTTATTATACATTTTTATTACATTAAGATTTATTGTTTGAAATTTATTGCTTCATATTTGATATTTTATTTACATCTGTGTTAATACAATTTGGGGCCAGGAAAAGGGCTTTGCTGTTGTTTCAATGCTAGTTATTTTCACTTTGTTTATTTTGATTTTATGTTATGGAGTTGACAGAATTTTAAGGAGTGTTACGATTTAGGTTACGCTTGGTATTTTTATGTGTTTAGGCTTAATGAAATTTATTGATTGAGTTATATATTATATATAGTGATGAGTTATTAATCGAATTAAACTTTCGCAATGTAAATGGAGCAGAACGGTTAACTGTGGAAGAGAAGCGCAAACTTTTAAGACGAATAATAAATTCAGAAAAGATCAATCCAAATTTATTTGATTCATACCCGAAGTATGAAATACATCAAACAGTAGAATTGGAATTATTGAAGGAAAAGTTAAATCATATTCAGTCTTCAATTAAACTTTTTAAACATAAGCCCTCGAAATCAGAATATCTTAGGATACACACACGTTTAATTCATATTTTGAAACGCTTAAATTATACTACTTTTGATAGTGAATTTTTATACGAATTGTTGACTTTATGTAACGAATCGTTAGAATTAATTGAATCTATAAATGAAAATATTGAAATGAATAATGATGTTTCAAATTTAGATTATTTTATTTCTTTGTCACATCATGACAATATTAATACTTCAGTTAGTATTCCTGCTTAAGATTTTTTCCAAATTAATTGGAATATTTATAAATTTTTAAGAGGTCCGTTAAGGTTTATAATTTTTATAATTTAAAATTTAATGGTAGTAGTTTAGATGCGAAAGTTTAACATATTTTTGTGTTATTTGTGTGTAAATTCCATTTGTTATTTTCTTAGATTGTACTTCTTCTCTGTTGAATTGTTTTTAATTGAATTCGTAACGCTGTTCATGAGTCTACGAAATTTTCACCTTCCTTTTTGGCGTTTGGTCGGACAGTTCCTATTTCTGGAGATTTTTATGGTCGACTAAAGGATTTCAAAGAGGATGATTTATTTATTACTAACCGTGAACAATTAGTTCGAGATTTAAATGAACTTTCACCCATTTTTAAACATGTTAAACAAAATTTACATGCAGCTTACGAAAGAAATTCAAAATCATACAATTTGCAACGTCGTCTGTTGAAATTAAATGTTGGCGATTTGGTTTGGAAAAAGAATTTTACTTTATCTGATGCGACTAAAAATTATAGTCAAAAGTTAGCTCCAAAATTTATTGAAGCAAAAGTTATTGAGGTGGTAGGTCCAACTACGTACCGATTGGCCACCCCTATTGATAATAAACCCTTAGGCGTTTTTCATGTTAAGGATTTAAAACCTCATTAGTCCTTATTTTTTCGTATTCTTTTTAATTATTTTTCGATTTTAGTATTTTTACATTCTAGTTTTCTTATGTATATTTTTTAATTATTTTGATAATTTTTCAAAATAAGTTTATTTTGTGCTTATTTAGCACATTATTTTATTTTATATTGTTGTGGCTTTGCAAACCACTAATTATTTTTTTTACATTTGTTAGCATGATTTTTGCTACATTTGTTTAGCACGATGGTTGATATTTAGATCCCATTGTGCGATTGAATTGCCGACTTTGTGGGACATTAGTTCTCAGGCAGATTATCTTCCTTTATTGGATTTACAATTTGCTATTGTTACAATAGTAAAATTGAAGATAACAATTTTGAGTTTACCTCTGATCGTTAATTTGACGTGTAAAACTCATAACCATGGATAAGAAAACTAGTAATGTGTGTATACATTTTTATTTTTTGATTGATTTAATTATTTTATTTTTCCTGATTTGTGTAGTGTTACTATTCTTGAACGGTGCTTAAGGACTTCGGTTCGCCTCGTGTCAACCTCGATTAGTTCACTTCCTGATTATGACGTTTTGGTAGTTTTAGGAGGGGGTTGTTGTCTTCGTAAAAGTGCATCATCCTTCTCTTGGCTACTCACCTAGATTTCGATTTATTTATAAAGCGTGCATGTTAGTTAGGGGTATGTTTGGTCTTGGACGATGACTGTGGAACAACATGAAACCTGAATCTCGTGAAGGGTAGATTGGCCTCTCTTGTTCTCCACGACGAAGCATCCTGAGCTAATTTGCCATGAAAATAGTCGTATCTTAGATTTACCGATTTTGACTCACTTATCGAACGTGACAGTGGTAGTTGTGTTACCTAGGAGGCTTGGTTTGAGACCACCGGGCTAGGGTAATTGAACCGCTCTCTCTCGACCTCAAGTCTCGCGATTATTTATTGTTAGTCCGGAAGGATTTTTTTCTATTTTTATACTCTCGAGTAGTGGCGTTTAGCCTTGATTATTTATAAAGTTGCACGAAGACCGTTTCCGGGTTCTCTGCCCACTGTCCCTTCAGGTCATGATAGGTTTCGGTTTCCGTTCGTTTTTTTACCTTAGATTCAAATTTTTTTACCGGATACTCATTTTGCTCTTCTAATGGTGGTTTGCTTCACTAACACCGCCAGTTAAAGTTTTTTACTTTATTTAAGGTTTCGGGTCCTTGATTCTCGACTAGTGGCGTGTGCGGGTGGTAGCGCGTCATTAGCTTTTTTGGTGTTGCGAGGGGTCTTTCCTGACCGACATCACCACATTTTCCGTACTTTTTCGTACATTTTCTTGTTATTTTTTAAATAATGCTTATATTTTAATTAGCTTAACATTTTGTATGTGTTAAATTTTAATAATTTCATTTATTAGCTTAGTGTTTGGAATCTCCGCTTTGGTGATCTCCGAGTCCAAATTTTAGGAGGGGATGTGTAACAACCTTTTTTTGTGGTTGTATTAAAAAGTACATTAATTTAAGAATCGTTCATTTATTTGGCGTAATATTAGAAACGTTTTTAATTATTAATATGTAGAATTGAGAATGGCAATTCAATTGGCATTTCCTAGAACAAATCTTTTGGGTGTAATATTACATAAATGGTTTTAGTTCCCTTTCTTAAAAAATTGGATTTATATTATTGTATTCGCGCAAGCGTGAGGACTTTTAGGGGGAATACACTTGAGTTATTCTGAAAGCTTTTTTTTTTTAATTCACTTAATGCTGAATGTTACTACAGCAGTAAGCATGATTTTTACATAATTTTTTATATTTGGTGCCATCAGATTGTAGTGGTAAGTTATTTTTTCTCATTATATTTAAAACTAAAGCCTTTGCTTTTTTTTAGGCACCTTTTAATTACCTTTTAATTAAGTATTTTTTTAATGCATACTTTTATATGGCATTTTTGTAATATATTTTTAATGGCACGTATAAGTCCGTAATTTTACTATTTTATTAATTTAAATGGCAAGTTTTACTTGAATTACATTTACAACACAAGTTCTACATACTTTTACAAATAAATTTGGCGAATTAAACTTCAAGGAAATTCCATATTTTAAGGATAACTAAGCAAGGCATTGACCTCACCATATGAACCATTCTGCTTCATAGTTACCAGATACAGTGTATGTACATAACCGTTAAAGGTGATGTTTTTTTATATAATTTAGTATAGTTTATGACTTCTGATTTTTTTTACGTTTTCAATCATATATTAAATAAACCTATGTATAACTTGTTATTTTATTTTCATTTGTGTTAATTTGTTTAATAGTATTCATTAACTAGGTTTTGTTGTTCCTAGATAGATATATAAAAAAAAAGACAACATGGCGCTCGAGAATTTATCATTTTTTCATAATTTTTAGATAACATTTGTTTTGAATTAAGGATAAGTGAAAATAATTAAGCAGAAAAGAAGCAACTAGCAGTTCAGGTAGGTTAATTAAACTCTAAATTAGAACCCTCCCTATCTTAATTTACCGGCAGTAGCGAAAATCATTTGGTAATTATTTTTATTAATTAAAATTATTTGATCAATTTATTACATCATCGCTTTTGTTTTAACATTATAAGTTGGCCCAGTTTTAGTGTTTATATACACTAGCAGCCGCTTTTAAGGTTACATATGGATCTTCTAAATATGGACCTTCCGAAGAAATACGCATCTTAACTCAAAGTCAAGATCTAATTACGACTACTTATGATAGTTTTCTGTACATAGAATCTAAACTTGAGCTCAAAAAAGAAGATGAAAGAAAAGCATGCAGCTTAACCAACAATTTCCCGAACTTTCTTTTCGAAGAAATTCGTTATGAGTTAGGTGGTGAGACAGTCGATGTTTGTAGAAATCCAGGAATAACATCTGCGCTTAAGGGATATATTTTTTATACGGCAAGCAAAAGCAAAGCACTAATCCATTTGGGATGATCACCAAAGAATGAAGAACCATTACAAGTAGAATTCGATGAGCAAAATGGAGAAAAATCTTTTACAGTATGCATACCATTGAACCATATATTTGGAATAATGGAGGATTATCGTCAGCTAATCGTGAATATGCGCCAAGCGTTAGTTTTAATTCGATCTAGAAGCGATAAAAACTGTTACCATGGTGAAGTTGATGCCGCAATAACCTTAAATAAAATTCAATGGAAAGTACCACACTTAACACTTAGTGATGCTGCGAAACTTAACTTGTTTCAAGGAATCAATAAAAATTCTATTATTACTGTTAGATTTCGTCAATGGGAGTTATATGAGTTACCTTCTTTAAAACAGGCAACCTCAGACATATGGCAATAAAAACATCAACGCAACTGGAATAACCACGTTGGATAATTGTTGCATTCTAACAAGGTAAAAGGTACACAAATTCAGCAAAGGCCTGAAATTTTGATGACATTAGCATCAGAAATCTTAAGATACATCTGAATTTTGAGTATTATCCATATGAAGCAATGCTTTTCAACTTCAGTGCTAACCAATACATACCTGTCTATCACAATTTTTTGAAATTTTGATGTGATTACTATGGTGAAGATGATAAAGATGCATTACTCAACTATTCCGAATTAAAATCATATCCAGTATTTGTATTGGACTGCTCTAAACAAAATGATTCTTTAAAAACTCAACAGTAGTCATCGAATTGGAAATGGAATCTCTAACACCTTTCGAAAATGGAATTGTTGTCTGTGGTCTTATTCTCCATGATGCTACTGTGCAGTACAGCCCACTCACTGGAGAAGTGAAAAAGTTATAGTTGTTGTAATATAGCCTAGTATAGAAATAAAAATGTGCGTTTAGTTTTATTTCATCCACTAACGATGAAAGTAGTTGCTCAAAAACCAAAACTCTCAATTCAAAATCATGGCTTTGATGAAAAGTCTATTACTTAAAAACATGGTGATTTACTTCCTAATAGTATACGTGGTATTATATGTGGCCCCTCCAATTGTGGTAAAACAAACGCAATGATCAGTCTGATTACCGAGAAAAATGGCTTGAAATTTAAACATGTATACGTATACTCTAAGACATTGAATCAAAACAAGTACAAACTTTTACAGGAAATCTTACTTCCAATGAGGAACATAGGTTACTTTGCCTTCAGTGATAATCAAGGTGTGATTGAGCCTAATTGTGCAAAATCAAACTCTATTTTTATCTTCGATGATATCGCTTGTGAAAAGCAAAATAATTTTTCTATGGGTAGGCGATATTGACTGTTTCTATTTGGGTCAAACTTACAGTAAAGTTCCAAAGCAATTAATTCGTGACAATGCAAATCTAATTGTATTATTTGAGCAAGATGAATTAAACCTAAAACATGCGTATGAGGATCATATAAGTGCCACCATAAGCATAAAATTATTTCGCGACATGCGTTCAAAATGCTGGGTAGATCCGTTTGGTTTCATGGTCATAAACAAGGATGCTGAAGTTAATAATGGTCGCTATAGGGAAAGATTTGATGAATATATAATACCGTAAACTGCTTACAGTAGCTTAGTAGGTACTGATGTGTTTAGGAATTAACAGCTATCTATTTTTGTAAACAGCTATCTGTTTGAGGTAAACCGGTATTTGTTCAACAAACTCGCTTTACCACAATGGATAACAAGGAAATGATATTAAAGAAAAAAATTATTCAGGGTCGTAAAGTAATACAGCAGAAGTGTAACAGTATTAAAAGTGCTCACATTGATAATGAAAGAACATTTGAAAGTACTTATAAACCCGTAATAGAACCTCTAACTGAAATAGTAAATAAAATCAATCTAAATAAAAAAACACTTAAAAAGGAGCCCATTGACGTTAAACCCAAAAAAAACCCTATTCATATTTCCGAGAAAGCACGCTACTACCACCACTAGCCCGCTAGCTCAAGTTCAACGGACTCCAGGCTTCACTCCATTAGGTGATTCAAGAAAGGATGCTACTAGCCCACTAACTCAGCTTCTGTTTTTTCAAACAAATCCTCCTCCAGGTCTTCGTACACCATCATTCTTAGATGCATCTGTTGTAGGAGAGATTAATATTGAGGAATAAGAATAAGAACCTCTTAGTGTCACAGATGATTCCACTATCCGTAATGAACCCATCTCAGAAGAATTTTTCGAGCAGTATCATGAATTACCTCGTATATACGTTGAACGTATTATGAGGGATCCTGAAGGTGTTATTGATCATACTTATGGAGTCCACTATGATACCAAAACTGACAAATGGACATTTGGTAATACTCTCGCTACAATTAAAGGAAACGATGTGTTTATTAAAGGTGTCACGTATAAAGGGACTCCAGGTTTATATGATCTGCTTATTAGGAATGAACCCAATTTAAATCTAGTAAAATCAAAAGATAGAAAAGGTTATAGAAGTATTTTAGAAGCTACTAATGTTGTAAGGGGAGATTATGACGTAAGTGGAGAAATTCGAGGAAGTCGCAGCAAAAAGTATACGCAAATAATCAAACCCTTGCTATCATCATCACCACCCACTACCAAGGGAGGTGGAGCTATGCTTTTTGAGGAATTAACAAACAGACCGATTGAATATAAATATTGGAATGATGTACATGAACTAATTCGTGATCTAGAGGTATTGTGGGCAGAAAAATTGGCAGGGAATACAGGTGTCGTGAATGACATAATATCAATTGTAGAAGAACTGTATGAGGATGGGTACATTGAAAAACCAAAGAGCCGTTTTTTAAACAGTATAAATTAGAATGCATTGATGTCGACATATCATAACCATGTCCAAATTACAACTCGTCAACGAATTGCATAAACCGCACGAAAAAATTTTAAACGAAGGCTCACAATAATTAGAGGTTTTGATGACCTTTGGCAAGCAGATTTGGCTGAATTTAACACATATGCCAAACAAAATAAGGGCTATAACTATGTATTAGTGGTTATCGACTGTTTTTCGAAATACTTGTGGACTAAAGAATTAAAAACGAAAACAGGTCAAGAAGTTACCAAGGCCATGCAAACAATCTTTAAAAATGGACGGAAACCTACCAATTTGCAGACAGATCCAGGAAAAGAATTCTACAATGAGCATTTTACTAAACTAATGCAGCGTTATGGAGTCAATCATTACTCCAATTGCGGAACGTGTTATCAGAACCATTAAGGGTTGGATTGATACAATTGATACCATAACCATGTATTATAACAATCGTAAACATAGAACTATCGGAATGAAGCCCAAGGATGTTGGTAATAATACAAAGCTAGAGGCTTACACTCACATAAAAATATTCGATAGGAATCGATATTCTGTGGGTGACAGCACGAATCAGTAAATTTAAAATTATTTCCGCCAAAGGATACACACCCAATTGGTCTAGTGAACTATTTAAGATTGTGAAAGCTCGCATTACTAACTCCACTACGTACATGCTGGTAGAAATGAAGGGAAAGCCTGTACTGGAAGGGTTTTATGAACATTAATTACAAAAAACAAAGTATCCTCATGTGTATCTAATAGAAAAAGTGCTTCGCTCCAAGAATAATAAGTTACTCTGGTGGGGATTGGATGAAAGATCATGGATCAATAAGGATGGCATTGTTTTATAACATTTAACCTGTACTTTGTGAAACATATTACTTATATTAGTTATATAGTTTGTATAAAAGGATGTAGCTCTTAGATGAATTAAAACGCACAAAAAAATAATAGCATTATATTTTTTAAATATAAATATTACATTTATTTTTAAAATTTCATTATCTTATAAAGTAAACCTAAAGTACTTCTGTAATCACTTAAATTACTGGATGGCCACATCCCCGAATCTGGCCCACACCTCTATCCCAAGCAGGAATTTGAAGTTGTTTCACCTTTATTGACGTCGTCTAGTATCCAGTAATAAATTTTGTGGTGCTAATCGTTTTCCCATGGTTGAAACTTATAGTTGATATTTTGTTCTAATATTTCAATCGAAATATCGAGGTACTTGTAGTTAGCATAATATGTCGCTTTCTCAATACATTCAGTTATAATAAATAAAGTGTCTTTGTAAGGAATATTTTCTAAAATAGATTTAACATTTGTTGAATCATGAACCCTTAATAAATCGTATAGATACATTTTAAGCGGTATGTCACCAAGTACATTCATATCGTCTAAGATCCTATCTACTTTATCAAAAGTTAATGAATTGTAGCCTTTATCGGTACACAATTTCATAAAACTTTTAATGGCATCGTCTAATTTAATTTTTTTATCAAATGATGTGTTAATAATAACTTCATTTGCACACTTTGAGTTTATAGCACACAGTAAAAACACTCATCAGGAATAACAATATATTGTAATATATTCAGTACAAATAAATAGCTTTTTGGGGAGGACTTCCCCATCAAAGAACGCTTCAGGTATTTTCTGTAGATTTTATCACTACTGTACCATTGCTCTTCCTGCAATTTGTCTTCAAGGCTGTTCATACTGATAAAATTGTTTTATGAAACAGAAGACGAATAAAATGCTATGTAAAGTTAAATCCCCAAGGTTTAGTATCAGTGAAATTGAAATTTGCTAATCGTTTATCTTCACAAGGATTAAGTACTACTTTATTCTGTTTGATTGTAAACACATCATGTTTCTTTGATCTTATCAGATGCTGATAACGCCTTATTACGTCACCATAAGAAGATTCTTGATGTTTGCTATATTAACTATAATTCCTGTAAGTAACCTACCATTAAAACATGAATCTAGAGAGTACCAACATAATTTTCATGTAGGCTCTTTAACACCATTGATAATTCCACTACCTGTTTTCTCCGAAGCGTTCTTTAACTGTTTAAGTCTAACAATAGCTCTTTAACAATAATAAATTACTTTCGAGTTTAAACAAATTTTCACTTGCCTCTAGATAAATTTTATTTTGTATTATATCTTGCAATAGCTTAATATTAGTGTTAATTATACGGATGTGCTTTACAAATTCATTTTTGGTTTTCAAGAATGGAATACGTCTTGTTAAAATAACAATATCACTACTACTTGGTATAATCTTACTCATAGTTACCTTCAAAACTGTATCCAACAATGCAAAAATATAAAGCACACACTGCCGATTATGCAGTAAAGGACTTGCAGTAAATATTTTATTTATAACTGATAATCAAAAATTAATAATTTAAGTAACTATAGAAGTACTTTAGGTTTACAATTACAATTACAATTCTAGTCACGAGTACAATATACTGACTGGTATAAGAGTGCTCTTTATTGGCTTATATAGTCATATAAATCCACACTCAAGGTCAAATATCACAAACTTGTTATAACTTGTACTTGACTTTATACAGCATACAGAATCTCGTCTTATATGAAAATTAAATTTAGTACTTTCACAGTTCATTACCTTTAGATTGCGTTGCAATAGCATTCGCAAGAACATCAGTTCAGACAGATGCATACATTGCACTTTGTTCAAAATTGTTACTGGTCTTTACTGAGAATATCTATTAACAACTATAATTAATCTTGGTGATATTGCATGAAATACTTTCACACGCTTTAGTTCATTGCCTATGTAGCATACAGAAACTTGTCTTACATAAAAATTAAATTTGATACTTCCACACGCTTTAGTTTATTACTTTTAGATTACGTTGCAATAGTATTCGAAAGAACTTTAGTTCAGACAGACGCACACATTGCACTTTGTTCATTATTATTACTGGTCTTTACTGAGAATATCTATTAACACCTATCATTAATTTTGCTGATATTGCATGAAATACTTTCACACGCTTTAGTTCATTGCCTTTAGATTACGTTGTAACTGTATTCGTAAGAGTATCAGTTCAGACATTGCACTTCTTTTATTATCTTCAGTGGGCGTTTACTGGGAATATCTATTAACTTAACCTTGCTGACATCATATGAAATACTTTGTCATGCCTAGATTATGCTGCATTCATTACAAATCATCACTCTTCGCTTGCATAGGTCAGTTGATTCTACTAACCACTTCCACTTGTTAGCAATTTTGATAACGTTAACAGATTTACATGTATATAGTGTTAAAGTTTTACGTGAATACTCATTCATTACATAGTAGTCACGATGGCTTCAACAAGCATGAAAACTAAACTGTCAATGAATAAAAAGACAAATATTCTGCAAGATATCTTCGTGCAACCATGTTTTAGTTACCAGCCTGCAGAACCACTCCCAACACCTAAAAATAAAAGTAGTCCTGTCATATCTAGCAAAGACAGTGATGTGGAGGAGGATTTTTCACGATATTTTGAAAAGTAAGTATACGTTACTTAAATGAGTTTTCATTTACTGATTTATGTATTGGGTAATGTAATTTATTATTTTTCTAGTATTACACCGGCAACAACAGTTGTTGCCACACCGCAACTACCACCGTCACTTCGCCAATATGGAGGGAAGCATCTGCCCATCATCTAACGGGATGATGACCAGGAGGGCCTTACAACATCTCCACCAACACATTTTACGCAAGATCCTTCGACATTGTAAGAATTTAAGGCGAAGATCGTGAGATGGTTACATCAAATTTTTGCAGAATACACAAACAGTGTTGTGCGGGAGTCGCGCACGTTGAGAAACTAACTGTAGAGTTAACTGTGGCTAACCAGCAGTTACAAAAAATTAGAATAAGTATTGCAAAAATAGAAAACATGCTGCGTACGTTAGAGGACTTAGATGTAAATATTTAAATTAGTGTGTATAGTGTAGTTTAGTCAATTTGTTTTAGATGTGTGAATAGTTTTAAATTAGTATATGTTAGTAAGAAGTTTTTGCATAATTTGGTTAGTATAGTATTTTTCTGTAGAATTTATTGTAGTTATAAGTATTTTTTTATGTTTCAATAAATAAATAAATGTTAAACTTTTTTGGTTTATTTATCCTAAAAATTTTACTGCAGCTAAAAAACATCCTTGTATTATTATTATTGGAAATATACATACATATAATTCATATTTCGAGTTTTCATGAAAACAGTGCATGGGTACATTGAAATTTTACTACAGCTAAAAAAAATGTGAGTGATAGCTCAATTTGCACTAGAAAAGTGAAATGATCTACATTAAGGAAAAAGTTGAAAACATCTGGAAGGCTGGCTTACTCATGTACTCATTTATAGACTACATCAAAGTAAAGCAGTCCTTTTTTGCAAATTTTAAGTGCATGTTGCGTTAGAAATTTATTTATTATGAAATATCATGCATATAAATAAAGTATGAAAATATAGTACAGTTGAAATTGAAAAAAAGGTTGCGTTAAATAAAAGACAAAACAGTTCCCAAAAGCATGTAAATCTGAAAATTTTACGGCATGTATTTATGCAATACAAATACCATAATTGCATTCATACATTTGCAAATCCCGTTTCAAAATTGTAATGTGAATTGGTGATAAAAAGTTTACCTAGCAGTCGTAGTAGTTGTATTTAATAAAATTAATAATAATTTTTAATAATATATTTACTTTGGAACTTATTCGTTCATAACAAAACTTATAAGTTAAGGAAATAACTGAATCCTTAAGTAAGTGTTGAATACAAAATGTTAATTTCAAATAATTTCATAATTATATGAAATGATAACTTAAAAATACACTAAGAAAGTTATTGTAAAATATCATGCATATAAAGAAAGTATGAAAATATAATACAGTTAAAAGAGAAAAAAAAAGCTTGCGTTAAATAAAAGTCAAAACAGTTCCCAAAAGCATGTAAATCTAAAAACTTTACGCCATGTATTTAAGCAATACAAATGACAAAATTGCATTCATACATTTGCAAATCCCGTTTCAAAATTGTAATGTGAATTGGTGACAGATAAAAATGGAATGTTCGCATTCACAGCTGTATAAAATGCTTTCAAAGCAAAATAACTGCGTTCATTATCCTACAATTCTTGATGCAGTAATATCCACACTCCATCAAAAATTGTAAATTTGGAGTCCTGTTTTAAGTGCTGTTTGTTGTTTCAAAATTGAATGGGTTAATTTAAAGAGCATTTCGATACATGAAATGGATAAATTGCATGCATATGTTTCTTCTGAGCTTACGTAAGTACAAAAAGTTGTGTTTTAAGTGCTCTTTGTTGTTTCAAAATGGAATTGGTTAATTTAAAAGTCATTTTTTCATATTTTGAAAAATGTATACATGAAATTGGTAAATTGCCACTTATAAAACATAACTGCGTTGAAAAAAAAATTTTTTTCTGAGAATTAGGTGCAAATTTTAAATTTTCAGGAGCGCATCTTTTCTAGGACTTTACTGCTAATCTACTCAAAAAAACTTTTAGATTACTAATAATGATTACCTTGCAACTTCTATTTTTAGCTTTGACCTTGACCAGCTCCAAAATTTATATTTCCCGCCAAAAGTTTGACCCTGGAAATTCTATTCTTAGATTTTCTATTTTTAGCTTTTCACCTTGACCTTTTTATATTTCTAAGAAGTGTAATATGACACCACCGTAGGTCAATAATCTTTGACCTTGAAAACTATTTTCAGACTTCTAAGAATTGTAATATGATGATAACATTGCAATTTCTATTTTTAGCTGCTGACCTTGACGTACAAGTTTCCCGCCAAAACGTTTGACCGCAGAGTGACCTTGTAATATGATGAGAATGGTGACATTGCAATTTATATTTTTAGCGAGCGCCTAAAATTTAAATTTCCCGACAAAAGTTTGACCATGAAAAGATCCAAAAGCTTACATTTCTCACACCAGAGGGCGAATGACCTTGAACCGGCCCTTTCTATTCTTAGATTTTCTATTTTTTAGCTTTTTACCTTGACCTTTTTATATTTCTAAGAAATGTAATATGACACCACCGTAGGTCAATAATATTTGACCTTGAAAACCCTATTTTTAGACTTCTAAGAATTGTAATGTAATGATGACATTGCAATTTCTATTTTTAGCTTTTGACCTTGACATACAAATTTCCCGCAAAAACGTTTGACCGCAGAGGGACCTTGTAATATGATGAGGATGGTGACATTGCTATTGCTATTTTTAGCGAGCTCCTAAAATTTAAATTTCCCGCCAAAAATTAGACCTTTAAGAGATCCAAAACTTGTATTTCTCACGCCAGAGGGCGAGTGACCTTCAACTGGTCCAGAACCGGCCCTTAATCACTACTTTTATCATTAAAAACATTTTTGGAATTTTTAAAATCCGTAACATTGTTTTGTGGTATACCGTTCTTAGTTATAAAATCTCGTGTTTCTTCATTTAAATTCCATAGAAAAGGATCACTACTCAATAGTAAAATATTAGTTGTTGACTGTGTTTCTTCAGCATCCTGCGATGAAGAAAAATTTAACGGCGTTTCGTTTGTATCTGTATCTTGCAATAAAGAAGAATTTGATTTTACTTCTTCGGTATCTTGTGCTGAAGTATTGCCTAATTCCGGCTAAAAACAAAAATATCTCTTAACAACTGACATTAATTTATTCTTAATTAAAATTTCAACGTTCCCTGTTTAAACAAAAGGATTAAAAAGTATTTAAAAAAATTTAATTTTCAATATTTTAAATTCTTTCAAATATTACCTCTTATAGAAGTTTAGTATATGAGAATAGTAGCTAGTTAGTTAGTTAGTTTTACTAACAAGTGCATCAAAATACTTATAGCAGATGAACCTGATGCTTGTTGATCATCACTTATAAATTTTGTTGAGCTTGTCATAAAATTCGATATTTTTGGGATGTTTTTTAGTAAATCTTCTTGTTTTGAAGATTCTTCTGCTTTTCTTTTACGATATTCTGCACCGCTCAGTTTTTTTCGATAGCTATTGATTGTTAATAAAAAAATGAAATTCAGAACCTCGACAACTTATTGAAAAAAAATTTCTAACTTAAAATAATAATTAAATTCTTCTTTTAATGGCGAGGAACACAATAAAAAATGTATCGACCTTTACACTTGAACGGCATTCGTAAAACTGAAATAATTACTGCGACTTGTTTACAACGCGATGCTCAGCTCACAATGTGAGCGGTAACCCGTCCAAATTGAAAGCGCGTGCAACGTTCGCGGACGTTTTGCACGGCGCGGCGCGGATCGGTGCGCTTGATCTGTACCCGTCTTTAAATAAAAGTCAAACCTGTCAAGACCTGCTACGCGTAGCGCTCTTGTTTTCTGTAAATATGTGTAACACACTCACCCCCTCACCTCACCCGAACTAATTCTCAATCTCCATCATGTACAATACTCTCACTTCACTCAAGTTATTGAGATTACGATCACACAAAAAACACTCGGATTAAAAATTATATATTGAAATTTATAAATTTAATTTGGATATATATCGATATAAAATACACTTAAATTTGATAGAATTTTATAATAATGACAAATTCTCGCTTTAAGATTTTTAAAATTTGTTGAAATTTGTAAATAACGTTCAACATTTTATTTCAGATATAAAAAACATCGATCTAGATAAAAATTAAATTTTCATTTTTTTCGATTTATTTTTATTTTTCAAAAAATTAAATATGGAATAAAAAAAATGCATTTTGAATAAAAAAAATATTTTTATAGACAAAAAATTATTTTAATTTGAATAATAAATATTAATTTATACATGTTAATTTACCATGTTTTTATATATCACCGAAAACAAAATGAAAAACCATTGAGTAATTTTGAAAGCTTTTTATAATGTAAGAGAAATCTCACTAAAGATACAAAATGTAAAAAGAAATTTAGTATTTCTCAAAAAAAGCTTATCAATTCAATTATTTCTTTTCAATAACATTATTCAATAAAGACAATAATTATTTTACCAAAATATTAATATTGCACCCTCAAATAAAAAAGTCAATAAAAAAATGAATTACATTCTATTTCATAAAAAATTTTCTGTAAATTCATGAAATTTTTTCGGGTTTAAAATTTTGGCGTTATGAAAAATTTTCCGCCCTCCAAATCGTGCCGCCCTAGGCCCTGGCCTCACGGACCTAGGCGGAAATCTAGCACTGGCTCTGTGTGTCTGTTTATCTGTATATTAGCGTATCTATGTATCTGTGTATCTATATCTTGGTGTTAACGTCGGTTTTTGACGTTTTTCAACGTATTTGTCGTTTTTTGACGTTTTACCGATGTGTTTGACGTTTTCGAACATGTAGTGCATTGTAGGGTGTGGAAACTGAGTGCAGAGTATCATTAAAAATCTAAAAAATAGAATCAATTCATCGGGGTTAGTTCAATATATTCATCTGGTGTTGAGAAATTAAATTTCTTGGAACTCTTCAAGATTAAACTTTTGGCGAGAAATTTAAATTTTTGGAGCTGTTCAAAATGTCGAGGTCATCATCATATTACAATTCTTAGAAATCTAAAAACAGTATTTTCAAGGTTAAAGATTATTGACCTGGAGAGGTATTATATTACATTTCTTACAAATATAAAAATAGAATCAGAATCATCAAATTTTACAGACACAATAAAATCAGCGCTTTCAGGTGAAAAGTTTAGGAGGAAATAAAAGCGTTAAAGTTCCTACAGTAATTCCATTACTTAAACAGTGAAGGTTTTTACCATTCCTTATTTCGTTATTCGCAGGTATATCTACAAACGGTGCTTTAGCTGGCGGCGCATCGGGAATCGCTAAAGAAGTCAATGAAGCTAAAAATGCCAAAAAAAAGCAACAAGAGGCATCGCACCATAGTCGCATGATGGAATCGATCGCTGTAAGCCCTGTGAATAGAAAGGTGGATTATACTTAAAAACTTTTCCAAAAAAACTGAATAGATACCATGCGTAAGTTACCATGGGAAAATGAATTTGGGATTATTAACTTAAATAACCAAAGCGGGGCAGGAACGCATTGGGTTGCTAAAAAAAGCGAGGTGAAAAGGTATGGTATTACGACAGTTTCGGTAATCTTCGACCACCTTTCGTGGATCTAAAATTTATTATAATTACAGCCAGGATTAAGAATTTAATACTATTATTTGCGGACACCTATGTTTCCAATTTTTATGTAAATAATCGGTACAACCTTAAATTTTCCCAGTTATGTCCACAACATTGTATCCACCGATCGAGTTAAATTTGGGATAGAAATACGTTATCGATTGGCTGGATTGTCATTTACATAGGCAACGATAAATTTTATTTTAGAACAAATTCATCTCATTTGCAAGTGATTAATATTCCACAGGGTGCATATGAGTTAGATGGAATTAGCGATTATCTAAAGTCGAAGATACCCACAGAAAGGTGTATCATTAGCGTAAACAACAATACACTTAAATGTGAGATAAAGAGTTCATTTGGTATCGATTATACTAAAGAAAATAGTATTGATCACATGCTAGGGTTTGAGTCTAAAATATTAGAACCAAATATTTTACATACGCTTGCGTTAGACATCCAAATACTTAAACACACTAATCTACACGAGTGCAACATTATAAAAACATCGTGTCAAAACAGGAAACCCGCAAAAGTATTATATGATATTGACGCTTCAGTCCGACCAGGTTATCGACTAGATAAAACTCCCAGCAATACTCAATATTTAGAAGTAAACACCGACATAATTCACATAAAACACATCATACCTACAGTAAGCCCTTAATTAGTCATCAACCTTCACTACGGTTAACATCTGCAGAGAGATACATGCTTATCTTCCGCATGGATCCTCTAAATATTCCGAAGAAAAACGCATCTTAATTCAAAATCAAGATCTAATTACTGTTACTTACGATAGTTTTGTGTGCATGATGAAAGAAAATCATGCAACATAACTAATAATTTTCCCAAACATAACATCTACACTTAAGGGATATATTTCTTATGCGGCAAGCAAGAACAAAATACTAAGCCATTTGGGGTGGTCACCAAAGTATGAAAAACGATTATAAGTAGAATTCGATGAGCAAAATGGAGAAAAATTTTTTACAGTATGCATACCATTGAACCACATATTTGGAATAATGCAGAAGTATCGTCAAATAATCGTGAATATGCCTCAAGGGTTGATTTTAATTCGATTCAGAAGCGATGCAAACTGTTACCATGGTGACGTTGATGCGACAATAACCTTAAATAAAATAATGGAGAGTACCACACTTAACACTTAGTAATGCTGCGAAACTTAGCTTGTTTCAAGAAATCAATAAAAATTCTATTATTACTGTTCCACTTCGTCAATGGAAGTTATATGAATTACCAGCTTTAAAACAAGCAACCTCAGACATATGGCCAATAAAAACGTCAACGAATCTGGAAAAACCACGTTGGATAATTGTTGCATTCCTACAAGGTAAAAGGTTCACAAATTCTGCAAGAGCCTGAAAGTACATCTAAATTCTGGGTATTATCCCTATGAATCAATGCATTTGAACTTCAATGCTAACCAGTACATACCAGCCTTACACAATTTTTTGAAATTTCGAGGTGATTACTATGGTCAGGATGATAAAGATGCATTATTGAACTATTCCGAATTCAAATCATGTCCAGTAGCTGTTCAGTAAACCCGTTTTACTGCAATGGATAACAAGGAGATGGTATTAAAGAAAAAAAATTATTCAGGTTGGTAAACTAATACTTCAGAAGTATAACAGTATTAAAACTGCTTGCATTGATAATAAACGAACATTTTAAAGTACTTATAAGCCACTAATAGAACCTCTAACTGAAATAGTAAAATCGATTCAGATAAAAAAAATTAAAACACCTCAAAGGGAGCCCAGTGACGTTAAACCAAAAAACCGCCCCTATTGATATTTCCCAGAAAGCATGCTACTACCCACACGATCCCATTAGCTCAAGTTTAAAGAGCACCTAGCTTCACTTCATTAGGCGATTCAGCTAACACTGCCACTAGCCCGCTAGCTCAGTTACCGTTTTTTCAAAGGAATCCTCCTCCAGGTCTTCATACACAATCTTTCTTAGATACATCTGTCGTGGGAGAGATTAGTACTGAAGAAGAAAAAGAAGAAGAACCTCTTAGTATCACAAATAATTCTACTACCCGTGATGAACCCACCTCAGAAGAAGAATTTCTTGAGCAGTACAATGAATTCCCTCGTGAATACCTTGAACAATTGGTAACACTCCCCTTACAATTAAAGGAGACTATTTGATTATTAAAGGTGTCACGTATAAAGTGACTGCAGGTTTATATTATCTGCTTATTATAAATGAACCCAACTTAAATCTAGTAAATTCACAAGATAGAAAAGATAATAAAAGCATTTTAGAAGCTGCGAATGTCGAAAGGCGAGGTTATGATGTAAGTGGACAAATTCGAGGAAGCCGCAGTAAAAAGTATACAGAAATAATCAAACCTGTCATCATTGTTACACACAACTAAAGGAGGTGGAGCTGTTTTTTAAGAAATTAACAAACAGGCCGATTGAATATAAATATTGAAACAATGTACGTGAACTGGTTCGTGATCTAGAGGTATTGTGAGCAGAAAAATTGGCGGGAAATACAGGTTTCGTAAATGACATAATATCAATTGTAGAAGAACTATGTGAAAATGGATACATTGAAAAACCAACCAGTCGTTTTTGAAACAGTATAAGTAAGAATGCATTGATGTCGACATATCATAACTAAAATGTCCCTTGACAAATTTAGACGTTCACATGTTGTAACATCTATTATTTCGGATGTTACATTATTTAAGCAGATAGCTATTAAAGTCATTTGTTCACTGCTGTTCCTACTATCTTCTTATTTAGCGTTGTTCTAATTATGTTATTTTCCTAACGTAAATCATTCAATATTCAAAATTGTTGTTGGTCTCTCTTACTTAACACACATTTTCAGAATTTGGAACCACTGGTTACAGTTGGTAACATTGAATATTATTTAGTGAGTTCTTAAAAACAACGTTTCTTCTTTCTGTTTTAAATTTGTGCAAGCCACGCTTTAATGCCTCGGAGATTCAAATAATTTCTGGATTTATTTCATCCATCGACGACAGTCGGATTTATATTTGTTCTTCAGTATAAGAAATGATTAATTGGTATTGTTTATTTCTACGCATTTTGCGGATATAAAAGGTTATTAAAAGCGTTGAGGTATATCTCGTTTCCTTTTTGTTTCTGTATTTAAAGCTTGCTTTACTTTCAGCCATCACCACAGTTATCTTGTAATTTTAAATTACATACCTTAAGGAAAATACTTTAAATGTCTCGATATCTAAACTTTTGTAACGAACATTAGTTTTTCTCAAAATACTGCTTTGTGGACCTCGTAAAGGTAATGTATTCAAAGGGGTTACTCTTGTCTTATTTTGGTAAATTACAGAGGTTCAACTTCGACTTCCACTTCGACTTCCACTTCTACATTTACTTTTACTTCAACGTTTACTTTTACTATGACTTTACTCTGGAGAACTCAGACAACCATAAATGTGTTTTTACTCGTTCAATAACTGCATACACAATTGGATAGATTGCTAACTACTTCTCACTTTTGGTGAAATATCACATTGACTGGCAAGTGCCTTAATTAATACTACTGAATGTCACGAAGATCTGTAACGAGCTCCAATAAAAGGTATAACTCCAAAGTTAAGTTAAAATATAATTATATGCCTTTGTGTGTGAATAAAAATACACTTTTAAATTCTGTAAATGTACAGCTTGCCTTACCTTGTCATAGGTTCACTTAAAACAATTATTTCACTTTAAAATTTAGCATAGCTATCTGCATTATTCTTTAAAATAAAGTCAATATTACACCATTTCGATTTATTCATAGATATTATTTCTTTTTGTAAACATAGGTTATTCACAGGTAATGCATTTATCGTCGATCTCTATGTATTATTGTTGTGCTATTAACTATATAATGTTTAAGTATTTGTCTCATTGGGAGACTAATGTATAATTGACTGCTATTGTTTAACTAATTTATTATTTGGTTTTTATCATTGTACATGGTACAATATATTTAAATATTTTGTCGGGTGTCCTGTGCATTTTAATTAGCAATAGAAATATTGATGCTAATGTAAATACAACCTTTCTTGTTTTACTAAAAAGATATTATAAATTTAAACTTCATTAGCTTGGGATCATCCTAATTTTATTTATTTGACCTGCACATTTCATGCTTCATTTCATTGTTTTTTTATAATCACAGTGAATTTATGTAGGTACTACCTTTTTAAATTAATCGAAGGATAATTGAAACATTCAGTTATTTTTGGGGATTACATTATTGGAATAAAAGTTTTTGGTACTATTTTGTTTGTATAATTACTCCTCCGGATTGTGAGTTACCTTTCCTATTTCGAGTTCTTTTTGTATTGTACTTAAAGACTCGTGGCGTCCAAATTTTTGTCCTTCGTTCTACACACATACCATTCTTTCCTTTCTTTCTCAAACCTCAATGCTCCCCGCGCATCCAAGTGCCCTCTAGCTGCTAGTCGACATGCCCTTCTCCCCCTTGTTCCTATTCCTATTTCATTTTTTTTTGCATACGTTCACAACAGCGGTGCACGGTACAAATTCTGGCGCTCAACGTGCGGCCCTGCTGTAATAAATTCTTACCTTAATATTGTGGTATTGGTTACGATTACCTAATATTTGCTTTAGATTGCTTTTTTGCTGCCTCAGGTTTAATTTAAACTCACTTTATTTGTCGTGTGTCCATTGCGTTTACATTTGTACTACCTAATTCTTGTCATACATCATCATGTCGATCAATTGGAAGATGTATGTAAATCTCTTGTTTAAATTAGAACCTCAATATGAATTGATTTCCAGGGAATTACCTAGTGATGTGAGTGTTGAACTCCTTCGTAAAACTGTTCGCAATGTTTTAAAATTAGACTGTAACAAATCTTTCTGTATTGTCGATCACCATATACCCGTCGAAGAAGATGCTACTGCATTAACTACTGCGCATCGTGAGCTTACTGAATTTTTACCTACGTTTACGTGCGATACCTCTCTCTCTCTTCCTTTTCACGTTCTCCTATTTTGTTCCTCCATGCACAACGGGGTGCTGAACTCATGAAAATTGCTTCAGAAGATGAAATTAAAAAGAAAAATCATTTCTTACTCCTCTTTGGAATTCTGAAGACTGATGTAGAGGCTAAGATTAAGTTATCGAAACATGTTACTTTCACTGAATTTTCTCAGTTACCTTGTTCTAGTCCTCATGTCACTAACACGAACTTAGATGATGCTGAACCTGACTTGATTTCTGATTCTGATTCAGATGCCTTACCTAAATTACCACCTACCTCTACATCGCTTCCAGTACTTGCTTCGACTTCTAAATTTTCTTCTAAAATTCAATTTCTGAACTGAAATTAAAATTTTCTTCACTGCTGGATTTTCTTACACGTGTAGAATATTTGAGTATCTCTCGGTCTCTCTCATTCAATGCTCTTTGCTGGTGCTCCTGAAATCTTAACGGGAAAAGCCTTGTTATTGTTTCGTACACGTAAGAATCCCTTAAACTCTTGGAAGGATTTAGTGTCCTTACTAAAAGCTGAATTTCTACCTTACGGCTATGATTTATCTATTTATTTGTTGGTTTCCAACAGGTTTGCATCCAATTACAGCAAACGAAGAAACAAAAATATATAATGTATGCATACTGCATGCTATTCTGTATAGATACATGCAAGTTAAACTAAAGATTTCCAAGAATATAATAACAAACCTCACTAACACTATTAATACATCTGTACAAAAGTCCGTTTACATATTATAGTTTTTCTAAGCAATAAGCTAAACTGTTGATTCAAAATATACGCTAATACTTTTGTTAGATAATCTAATTACATACTAATTAGGATAAGTGCTTAATTTACACTATTTCTTATTAAAATATTTTTTAGTGTTATGTAACTATCATCAAAAATATCACATAGATAGCAGATTTTATTGTATATTACGAATCACGTTACACGGTGGTTTTGCGGTTGTATTTATTAGTGGTGCATTACAATAAAAAGAGAGTGAATTGCCAATACCTTGTTTAGGAATAAGTATATTTATCTTTTGGAAGAGATTAGGACAATATATACCGTTGTATAATAAATGGTACAAGAATTTTAGACCTGCGACGTTGCGCCAAGTTCTAATGAGAGAACACCAAAACGCTTTAAAAGTAGATAGTTTTCTATTCCTCGTGGAGTACAAACTCCATCTAGTTTGTAAACTAAATATTTTAAGAATCTACGTTGCACTTTCTCAATCATTTCTGTTTGACGCTGGTATAACGGCTACCAGATAAGACAGCCATATTCGAGAATTGATCGTACGTATGTAAAGTATAAGTTTCACGATGCTTGTATGTTTGAGAAGTCCTGAGTATTTCTAATAATAGAACCAAGTTGTTTATAAGCCTTGGCTACTATATTTTCAATATGGCATTGTATCATCGTATACAATACCCAAGTCTTTGATTACGTTACTTCGAGAGATACGGAAACAGTTCACTTGATTGTCATACGAAAGGGAACATTTTTTTTGGAACTGGAAATTGTATCAGTTGCATTTTGTAACTTAATACAGTCTATAATGCTAGTCACATCAAGGTACAATTTTATGTCATCGGCAAATGCTAGTTTAAAACGTGGTATGTTTGACAGCAAATCATTAACAAACATTACAAAAAGCAACGGTCCCAAATTGGAGCCCTTAGGGACTCCTGAAGTAATTGTGTATGTATGCGACTGAAACCCTTCGCAGTAGACATATTGCTTTTGATCAATTAGATACGATCTGAAATGGGAAATCAGTGAGTCAGTAAAGCCAAGGTCCTTGATCTTTTGTAACAAAATGTAATGATCTATTTGGTCAAATGCTTTTTGAAAGTTGAGGTAGATTATATCTGCATGACATTTTTTCCACAAACCCATGCTGATCTGATTATATCTGATGTGTTATACTTGAATATAATATATTGTTGTATAAGATCACTTCAAATTGTTTTGAAAAATTGCATAAAATCGATATGGGTCTATAGTTTTCTATATTACTTTTTGAGCCCTTTTTAAAAATTGGGCAGACTAGTAGTTTTCCATATGCAAGGAAACTTAGAAGTATTTATGATTGAATTGTAAATATATTTCTGAGGAGCGCTTAAAGGTCTGATACAATCATTAACCACAAAACTAGGAATGCCATCAATTCCCGATGTTAACTTATCTTTTAATTTATGGGAAGCATTTATAATTTGATTTTTAGAAAGTTCATTGTTTATGCTTTCATAAAAATGAGTGGCATTTGACTCGATAATGCTATGCGGTATTGAAGTTACATACACACTTTTAAAATAATTTGCAAAGAGATTTACAATATCTCGTTGATTTTCAGTTTCTATATCCATAAACTTCATACCGCCTGGTATTCAGGACTGGCCCCGCTTACCATTAAAAAAGGACCATAAATCTGATGGGTTGGAGCTAGTGCTATTTTCATGCGAACTGTTTATAGGCACATCGTATCTGTGTTTTTAGTAACAAACGAAGGTGTTTGAATTTGTCAAGATGATAGGTTGATTCGTAACGTTTGTAATTTTTAGAAGCAATCTCCTTATCCCTAATAATATTTATAGTTTTCTTATCAAACCATGGAGGAAACTTTCGACGCCTGAATATTTTTCTGGGAACACACTTTTCGAATATTAAACTAAGTTTTGTGTACATTACTTCACACGCTGCATCCGGATCATTACAAGCATAGATCTCTGACCAATCAGCATTGAATATAAGGCAATACAGTTGATTAAAATTCGCTCTTTTAACAGTTAAACTGCAACCTATTTCTTTTGTTCATTATTAAGATGACTGAAAAACGCTTCCTTGGGAGGTAGCCTAGTCACGCTTAATTTATCCCAAGTATTAATATACTCATATGGAAACATGCCTTTGCGAGCTAGTAGAGAAAACTCTTCATCGTTGTTACAATTAGCTTTGGTAGTAATTTTTTTACTATTTGCCAAATATTTTGGCAACTTTTCAATACTACTACTTATAAATCTGAAAGAATCAATATATCTAAACTGAATTTTACTGCCTTCTATTACTTTCATAAAAGAGAGACATCTTTCTTTGTTTATGGGTAGCATTAAAATCGAACCGGGAACAGTAGCTAAATGCCTAATTATGAAATGGGAATAGTAACCTGATAAATTGATAAACTATACAACACATCTGGTAGAATGTGGGAGTCTTTATAGTTTAGGTTACAATTCTGATGTGATGCTCCCCGAAATGGTGCAGTAAAATGGTTATGGTCTCTAACTTTTATATCATAATTGGTAAATGGTTTCCGCAAATGTAACAAATTGTAGTACTTTCAAGGTGTTCAACCTGACTGGGAGTTAAAGTATCCATATAAATTATTTTATTGATTATTTCGGGGGCCCAGTGTGCAATACTTTGAAGCTCTTTAATAAACTATTGAATTCAATCATTTCCTCTATAAATCCTAAATCGAGATAAAGTATCATTGTATGAACACTCCATGTAATAAGCAATGCTGAAGGATATATGTTTGGAATGTAATAGAGTATTATCTCCAGGGCATGTTAAATTTGTGCACTTTTCTAAAATACTTTCTAAATCCTCGTAAATAACAAACGGTACCATTTCCTGGAAGGCGAAATTTTTGAACTGCAGAAACATTTCTGCTTCGGTAGGCAGCCTGACAGAGCATCAATAAGTTGATGACATTGAATGGCATGTTTTTGTAGAAGGCGATCCAAAGAAAAGTAGTTCAAACATCGATAACAAGTATATTTCTTGCGCTGCTTATTAGATGTTGTTTAGAAAAAAGAGCAGACATATTTTTGATCCACGTGAAACGATAAATGGTATTATTTTTTGTATTAATCGTATCAACAATAGAACCTGAGGAATAATAATTAGAAGAAGCTACTAAAAGATTTATAGGTCTCTGGCACTGGTAACATACCTTTCCCCTAAATGTAAAACAAATTAATGGAGAGATTGTTTAACTTTTCGAATTTTTTACTAGTTTAATGGGGAAGTGAATTGAATCATAATTCAGAACATCTATAACATGAGGATAACTGTAAACTCTATCTGAATGACGTTGTACCGAATATAATGCCGAAACAACGGCCCACAGGAAACAAAATTCGTTATCATTTTTAACATGAACTACTGCATGCTATACTGCTATGAAGTAAGGAACTTTAACGTAAGTCGAAAGCCACCTCTAAACGGAGCATAGCTACTGCCAAAACCCTTCAACTCGATAAGATGATATTGAGGTTGCATGAAATTTAAGGATAAAACAACGTTCACCTTTAGCATCAATTGCCTTAGCTTTAATGTAACCTTTCGTGCAAAACTATTGTATGCATTTTGCAAAAAAATAAGAGGGTCCTTGATGTTTGCTATATTGAGTAAAATTTCCGTAAATAACCTATGATTACGGCATGAATCTAGAGAGTATCAACCTAATTTGCGTGTACATCTTTTGGTGACATCGACAATTCCACTACCTGTTTTCTCCGAACCGTTCGTTGACCGTTTATGTCTCACAAGATAGCACTTTAACAATGACAAATTGCTTTCGAGCTTAAGCAAATTTTCGTTTGCCTCTAAATAAATTTTCTTTTGGATTATATCTTGCAATAGCTTAATATTACTGTTAATTATACGGATGTGCTTTACAAATTCGTTTTTTATTTTCAACATACGCCTTGGTAAATTCACAATACCACTACTACTTGGTAAAACGTTACTCATAGTTATCTTCAAAACTGTATCCAACAATGCAGAAATATGAAGCAAACACTGTCGATTATGCAGTAATGGACTTACAGCAAATATTTTATTTATTATAACTGATATGTATAAGTTAGTAATTTAAGCATCTACAGAAGTACTTTAAGTTTACAATTCAAGTTCTCGTCACGAGTGCAATGTACTGACTAATCTTAAGCTGCTCTTTATCTACTTATACAGAGTGTCCCACGACGAACGACATCGATCGATTATGGAAAAAGTATAAATGGAAAAAATCTAAAAATTCCTGTACTTACTAAAGTCGATGGGGAACACCCAGCTAAAATATTCTCAAGATAACAGCACTTTCGGTTATACCGGAAGTGGATATTAGCTTGCTTATTTTAAATGGGACACCCTATATATGGTTGCATTTTTGGATTCTACGTTCAATTCTAGGCATACTTTATGTTTAATATCATATACCTAACTCTAGTTTTTGAGGTATTCTAAGTTATCAATAAAAGATGACAGTTGCATCGCATAACTGTTTTAGTTCACTAACAACGCGCAATGCCGTACTTGTATACAGGGTGACTGAAAAACAATAATGAATTTGACAATTTTTTTAAATTGGAACCCATACTTTTGCATCGGATTTGAGTTTAGCTATGATTTTAAATTTAAACGCATATAACTAAATCTGACCCTTTTCATTTTATTGAAGAAAAGGCGTTTTCACTTGCCCATATTCGGTTACTTTGTTGAACTTTCAATTTTTAGTCTTAGCTGGTAATTCTGCTCGTTATCCAGAAAAAATGAAGCCATCACCGAAAGCCGTGAAGTAAATTGTAAAAAATTTTAAAAATACCGGTTCCTTTAAAAGAAAAATTGGTAAACTATTCTTAACAATGAAAATCCCGTTTACAATGTGAACTTAATAAAAACTAGAAATTTAAAAAAAGTCATCTCATTAAATGTTCGAAATTGCGCTCTTGAACTTCGTGAAACTTTTGGCACCTACGGTTCAGTTAATCGAGGGTTGCCGCTCTTATTGAACTAGGACTCAAAGAGCGAAATACGTTTTGTTCCTCCATACAGTTTTCCTTCGTTGTTAAGGAAGACACACAGATACACAGACACACAGACACACAGACACACAGACACACAGACACACAAACACACAGACACACGGACACACAGATCCACAGACACACAGTCACACGGACACACAGGCACACAGGCACACAGACACAAAGACACATAAACACACAGACACACAGACACCCAGACACATAGACAGATAGACACACAGACACACAAATACACATGCACACAGGCACACAGACACATAGACACACAGGCTCACAGACACACAGACACACAATCACACAGACACACAGACACGCAGATACACAGGCACACAGACACACAGACACTCTGACACACAGATACAAAGACACACAAACACACATGCACCCAGACACACAGGCACACAGACACATAGACACACAGGCTTACACACACACACACACACACACACAAACACACACACACACACAGACACATAATCACACAGACACACAGACACACAGACACACAGACACACAGACACACAGACACACAGACACACAGACACACAGACACACAGACACACAGACACACAGACACAAACACAGACACACAGACACACAGACACACAGACACACAGACACACAGACACACAGACACACAGACACACAGACACACAGACACACAACACACAGACACACAGAAACACACAGACACACAGACACACAGACACACAGACACACAGACACACAGACACACAGACACACAGACACACAGACACACAGACACACAGACACACAGACACACAGACACACAGACACACAGACACACAGACACACAGACACACAGACACACAGACACACAGACACACAGACACACAGACACACAGACACACAGACACACAGACACACAGACACACAGACACACAGACACACAGACACACAGACACACAGACACACAGACACACAGACACACAGACACACAGACACACAGACACACAGACACACAGATACAGACACACAGACACACAGACACTCAGACACACAGACACACAGACACACAGACACACAGATACTGAGACGCACAGACACACAGATACACAGACACACAGACACGCAGACACACAAACATACAGACACACAGACACACAGAGACACAGACGCACAGACAGACAGTCACACAGACACACAGACACAGACACAGACACACAGACACACAGACAAACAGGCACACAGACACACAAACAGACAGACACACAGATACACAGATACACAGACACACAGACACACAGACACTCAGACACACAGATACTGAGACGCACAGACACACAGATACACAGACACACAGAGACACAGACACACATACATACAGACACACAGACACACAGAGACATAGACGCACAGACAGACAGTCACACAGAAACACAGCCACACAGACACGCAGACACACATACAGACAGACACACAGACACACAGACACACAGACACACAGACACACATACACACAGACACACAGACACACAGACACACAGACACACAGTCCCACAGACCCACAGACACACAGGCACAGACACACAGACACAGACACACTGACAGACAGACACACAGACACACAGGCACACACGCACACAGACACACAGTCACACAGACACACAGACACACAGACACACAGACACACAGACACACAGACACACAGACACACAGACACACAGACACACAGACACACAGACACACAGACACACAGGCACACAGACACACAGATACACAGACACACAGACACACAGACACACAGACACACTGACACACATACATAAAAACACAGACACACAGACACACAGACGCACATACCCACAGACACACATACACATAGACACACAAGCACACAGACAGACAGACACACACACACACACACACACACACACACACGCACAGACACGAAACCTCTATACCAACATGATAAAGTAAAATGTTTTATATGTAAAGAAGAAGGCCACATAGCATCAAAATGTACACACACTGAAGACACACCGATACATACACCGTCTGCATCGCAAAACCGTCCACATCCACCTACTGAATCCACCACGAACTCCAACCATTTGCAAGATTTGGATGAAATTCAGATATTATCCGACCACGGCCTCAACAATGAAGCAACGGACTCTGATACAAACAGTCAAAAATGTGGAAAAGAACCTGATGGCTTTATAAAGCCAACGAAGATTGGTACTCAATTGACAACTAAAAAACGTAAAGTGGATCCGCCGTCACCGATAGAATTTTACGATGAAATGAAGGATTTATGGTCAAAAGAAGACAATTTAGTGCTTGACTACATTACATTCTCTGAGCTTTTAAATCGTGTAAAAGGCTGCAATACCCCCTTAAACGTTGTAAGGAAATACACGGAAAATGTTGATTATATCATTGAACTAATAAAACAAGTAATTCCTAAATTCTCGCAAAGGAGTACAAAAGAACGCTGTAAACGACTCATTAATTATATAAAGAGAGACTTAAACAAGGAAAGTGCATCAACCTCACAAGTAGAATCTCGCATAGAATCTTTTGAGGAACGTAGATTGTCAGTAGAAAGCACTGAAAACACATACTAATATCCTCCAGTATGGAAAGAGAAAATTTAAAGATAATTACTCTTAATGCTAAGAGCTTAAGAAATGATTTTAAATGCATTGAACTAAACACGTTTCTAAACATACATTTGCCAGATGTCATTTTACTTCAAGAATCCAATTTTTCAGATTTACCTCCTGCACTAAACACTGGGTCTTACATTTTTTTTATAAACAAACACACTACAAATTACAGCGGAACAGTTATTGGTGTCAAAAATAATTTGAGCATAAAAATAATAGATCACACTATCCTGGTTGATTCATACTTGCAAAAATTAACAATGAATATTAATAATTCAACCTGGGTTATTTTTAATGTGTATGTCCCTCATAATAACGACGCTGCTACTAACGTTTTGTCGACTTTAAATTCACTTTCCAGAATTGCTAACAGTAGTGACAAAATAATCATTGGTGGTGATTTTAACTGCACGGAAAACCCACGTTTAGATCGGAGTGGCTCTTTTGAAAAGAATCTTAACTTTTCAAACGATTTCAGTATCTTCATCAAGAAAGCAAGATTGTCAGATTGCTGGAATTTTTTCAATAAAGGTAAAGGCGGATTCACATACTTTACAAAAGGCAAACCAAGCACAGCTTCACGGCTTGATAGAATATATTGTTCCAATAATTTAGTGCCTCTTTTAAAGTCGGTCGCTTCACACAGTTCCTTTTCAGACCATTTAGCAGTTTCTGTTTCTTTCAAAACAACTACAATTGTTAACCTGCCACCGTATTGGAAATTCAACAATTTTTTACTCGAAGATAAGAAGTTTCTAGATATAATGAGAACTTTTTTAGTGTCCGAATGTGCTGATTGTAACAACGCAATCAATATCACGTCGTGGTGGAACCAACTCAAGCTAAAAATTAAAGATATGGTAATTTTGTAGTACAGACATTTACTAACAACAAAAGTGACAATACCGAAAAGGAAAAATTACTAGAATTAATCGAGAAAACGAAAAATGCGTACTATAGATCTGGTGAGAGGAAATTAAGGACCACAAAATACCACATACTTGCTCAACGTGACCGACCAACTGTAAACAAGGAGCTAAAATCAATTTTTAAACCCCTATCCATTTTAAGACACAACAACGATGTCATCGAAGATACATCAAAGTTATGTGAAATCGTAAATAATCATTTCCGTAAAATGTTCGAGAAAAAGAAAATAAAAGTGAATAACTCAAACTCATTATATAAAAACCTCCGTACTCTATCTGAGAATGACAGGCGAACGTTAGACCAACAAATAACACTAGATGAACTAACAGTAGCGCTTAAGTCTCTGAATGTACACAGCGCACCTGGCATAGACGGCTTAACAGCTCACTTTTATATTTCTTTCTGGGACATTTTAAAACATAAATACCACTCAATGGTACAGAAAGCAATCGAAATGAAACAACTGCCTCGTTCGTCCACCAAGGCAGTAATCAGTCTGTTACCGAAAAGTGGCGACCTAATGGAAATAAGTAACTGGCGACCCATCTCCCTGTTGTGTACTGATTATAAAATTTTTTCCAAAGTTTTATCTACAAGATTATCGAGCATTATTTCAAACGTAATCTCTCCGGGCCAAAGTTATGCAATCCCAAATAGGTCAATGTATGACGCCATACATCTACATAGAGAATTAATAAACTATGCCAACCAAGCAAATGTACCGCTAGCAGTTATTAATCTAGATCAAAAGTCAGCTTTTGACAAAATCAGTCACGAATATTTATTTTATGTATTGAAAAAAATGAATTTCGGAAATGGTTTTATAGAAAGTGTAAAACTGCTATACACTAATACAATCAGTCATGTCAGACTAGGTTCACTACTAACGAGCGCTATTAATTTTGAGACCGGCATTAGACAGGGTTGCCCATTATCTGGTCCCCTTTTCTCGATCGCCATCGAACCATTACTTACATTACTGCGAACTCTTCTCACAGGTTTTCCTCTTCCCAGTGCTCAGACTCCAAAAAATATAACGGTTAGTGCGGACGATGTCTCTACATTCTTTTCCAGCAATGATTTTAATACCGTAGTGCAATGTTACCGTATATACGCGGAACAATCTGGTTCAGACCTAAACTTAAATAAGTGTAAAGGTTTATGGGCAGGTGCTTGGAAGAAAAGGAAAGATACCCCGTTAAATATCATTTGGTCAACGGAAATAAAAATACTGGGAATCACGTTGTCGAATGATCAGTTGCTAGATTCGTCTGAAGCATTCACCAAGTTATCACATGTATTGAATAATACTCTTATGAAATGGAGAAGAAGATTACCAGCATTATCTATTATTGGTCGAAAAACCGTAATCAATCAATTCGTAGCACCAAAATTATGGCACACTCTTCATTGTCTACCAATTACACATCAACAACAACTGCAATTACAAAAGAAAATTACCGATTACATGTAGACGGGAAAACACTGGACTTCCGAGATGCATTTGCATGTCCCCATTATGCAAGGCGGTTTAGGTTTAGTACACATCCCATCCAAAATAAAGATGTTAAGAATGTGGTTAGCAAACAAACTACTGCAGGAAAAGGAAAAAGTGGATTGGCAGATTATTGTTGAACACAACTTAAGATTGGCAGACTCCTTGGGATTAACATGGCAATGGATGTTTCTCGAAAAAGGATTACCACGAGAACATAAACTATCAAACATGGTAATGGACGTAATCAATGTAACGCAAAATAACGAATGCAGTGTAGAGGGATTTGATCCAGCAAATATTCCAACAATTGCATCCAAATTGGCACCTCAAAGCGTTCCTCCCAGTTTTTCATCGTTTTGGCAATATCTAGGATTTACAACCCTCAATGACTTTCGCTGCAACGGAATGTGGTTAGAAGAAAATTCCTTCCTCCAACGTCTTCAAGCGCCATGTGCTCTAGTAGAAAACGAACTGCTGAAGCACTTCAGAAGAATAAAAACTATATGTAACGAACTGTTTCTAGAAAAAGTTCCAGAACAGTGCTATAACAATAAATATTTGGTATTCACATATAAAAACATGCATTATCAGTTAAAATCTAACACTAGGAAACAACTGGAACGCAAGTTAACAACAACTTTTTTTAACCTAAAGGAGGAACATATTTTAGAGAATTACTGGAACTCAGAAGCTACTCATTGGCGATCTTTCTCCAACTCATTAACCTCCGGGAACGTATTTGAAATTGCTTGGAGATTCTCAAAAAATAGATTAGCGGATCCAATCTTTTTAAAACACGCCAATTTAAGAAACGTTGATACATGCCAACAATGCACATCAGCGAAGTGTGATTCAGTACACATGATATTAGACTGTCCTAAAATACAAGAAATTTGGAGACTAGTATCCGACATGGTGAAACAATGTTTAAAAATTACACAAATACCAAAAACGTCGTACGTATGCGGTTTGAGAGGCAACTCACACGGTCACTCAATTGCTAACTACCTGATTAATCTAGCAAAGGAAACTATTCACAATATTACGATAAACAGCATGAAAAATGATAGTCATAATGCAAACTTTAAGTCATCCTTCACCACCCGACTGCGAAACAGAATTATGATAGATTTCTACTGGAATCTGGGGAAAGGAACCATTGAAAATTTTAAAGCAAGATGGTGTATTAACAATGTGTTGTGTGAAGTCAATGATACTGAATCATTAGTATTCAATCGATATATTGACGACTAAATGTAAACACAATTTATACATTTATAATATGACAATTATTTTGTCATGATTACCATTTTATAGTGTAAATACCCTGTAAATATTTGTACAGTTTTAATAAACATAATAATAATAATAAACACACACACACACACGCACAGACACACAGACACTGACACTGACACACAGACACACAGGCACACAGATACACAGATACACAGACACACAGACACACAGACACACAGACACACAGACACACAGACACACAGACACACAGACACACAGACACAGACACACAGACACACAGACACACAGACACACAGACACACAGACACACAGACACACAGACACACAGACACACAGACACACAGACACTCAGACACACAGACACACAGACACAGACACAGACACACAGACACACAGACACAGACACACAGACACACAGACACACAGACACACGACACACAGACACACACACAGACACAGACACAGACACACAGACACACAGACACACAGACACAGACACAGACACAGACACAGACACACAGACACACAGACACACAGACACAACACAGCACACAGACACACAGACACACACACAGACACACAGACACAGACACAGACACACAGACACACAGACACACAGACACAGACACACAGACACACAGAACACAGACACAGACACACAGACACAGACACAGACACACAGACACACAGACACAGACACAGACACAACAAACAGACACACAGACACACAGACACACAGACACACAGACACACAGACACACAGACACACAGACACAGACAGACACACAAGACACAGACACACAGACACAGACACACAGACACACAGACACACAGACAACAGACACAGACACACAGACACACAGACACACAGACACAACACAGACACACAGACACAGACACACAGACACACAGACACAGACACAGACACAACACAGACACACAGACACACAGACACAGACAACAGACACAGACACAGACACAGAACACAGACACACAGACACACAGACACACAGACACACAGACACACAGACACACAGACACACAGACACAGACACACAGACACACAGCACACAGACACAACACACAGACACACAGACACACAGAACAGAGCACAGACACACAGAACACAGACACACAGACACACAGACACACAGACACACAGACACAACACAACACAGACACACAGACACAACACAGACACACAGACACACAAACACACACAAACAGACACACAGACACACAGAACACAGACAACACAACAGCACACAGACACACAGACACCAGCACACAGACACACAGAACAACAACGGCAACAACACACAGATACCAGACACACAACACAAACACAACACACAGACACACAGACACCAGACACAGAACAGACCAAGCACAAACAGACACAGACAACAGACACAGAACACAGCACAGACACACAAAACAGCACACAGACACACAGAACACAGACAACAGACAAACACAGACACACAGAACACAGACACAGAACAGCACAACAGACAGACACACAGAACACAGACACCACAGACACAAAAAAAAAGAAAAGAAAAAACACGAGACAACACACAGACACAGACACACAACACAACAGCACAACACAGACAACAGACACACAGACCACAGACACACAGACACAAGCACAAGAACACAGACACACAGACACACAGACACACAGACACACAGACACAGACACACAGACACACAGACAACAGCACACAGACACAACAGACAGACACACAGAACACAGAACACGACACACAGAACAGATACACGACACAGACACACAGAACAGACCACAACACACAAACACAGACACACAGACACCAGACACAAACACAGACACACGACACAAACACAGACCACAGACAACAGACACACAGACACAGACACAAGAACACAGCACACAGACACCAGACACAACAACAGCACACAGACACACAGACACACAGACACACAGACACAACACAGACACAGACACAGACACAGACACACAGACAAGACACACAGCACACAACACACAACACAGACACAGACACACAGACACACAGACACAACACAGACACACAGACACAGACACAGACACAGACACACAGACACAGACACAACACACAGACACACAGACACAGAACAGCACACAGACACACAGACACACAGACACAGGACACAGCACACAGACACACAGACACACAGACACAGAACGAGACGCACAGACAACAGAAAGACACACAGACACACAGACACACAGACACACAGACCACAGACACCAGCACACAGACACACAGACACACAGAACTGAGACCACAGACACACAGATACACAGACACAGACACGCAGCACACAAACACGACACACAGACAAGAGACAGACAAGACAGACATCAACAGACACAGACACACAGAACAAGCACAGACACGCAGACAACACAGACAGACACAGAACACAGAACAGCACACAACACACAGACACCAGACACAGACACAGACCACAGACACAGACACAGCACACAGAACACAGAACACAACACACAGACACCAGACACACAACACAGACACGACAGACACGAGAAAACACAACCCAAGCAAACAAGAAAAAAAACACAGACACACAGACACACACACATACACACAGACACACAGACACACAGACACACAGACCCACAGACACACAGGCACACAGACACACGGACACACAGACACACAGACACACAGACACACACACACACAGACACACAGACACAGACACACTGACAGACAGACACACAGACTCACAGGCACACACGCACACAGACACACAGTCACACAGACACACAGACACACAGACACACAGACACACAGACACACAGACACAGACACACAGACACACAGACACACAGACACACAGACACACAGACACACAGGCACACAGACACACAGATACACAGACACACAGACACACAGACACACAGACACACTGACACACATACATAACAACACAGATACACAGATACACAGACACACATACACACAGACACACAGACACAGACACACAGACACACAGACACACAGACACACAAACACACAGACACACAGACACACCGATACATAGACACTGACACACGGACACACAGACTCACAGACACACAGACACGCAGACACACAGACTCACAGACACACAGACACACAGACACACAGACACAGACGCACAGACACACAGACACGCAGACGCAGACACAGACTGAGAGACACAGACAGACAGACACACAAACACAGACACAGACACAGACACACGGACAGAGACACACAGACACACAGACACAGACACACAAACACACAGACACACAGACACACAGACACACAGACACACAGACACACAGACACACAGACACACAGCAGACACACAGACACACAGACACACAGACACACACAGACACAGAACACACAGCACACAGACACACAGACACACAGACACACAGACACACAGACACACAGACACACAGACACAACAGCACAAGACACAGACAAGACACATAGACACACAGACACACAGACACACAGACACACAGACACACAGACACACAGACACACAGACACACAGACACAGACACACAGGCGCACAGACAAACAGGCACACAGACACACAAACAGACAGACACACAGATACACAGATACACAGACACACAGACACACAGACACTCAGACACACAGACACACAGACACACAGACACACAGATACTGAGACGCACAGACACACAGATACACAGACACACAGACACGCAGACACACAAACATACAGACACACAGACACACAGAGACACAGACGCACAGACAGACAGTCACACAGACGCACAGACACACAGAAACATAGGCACACAGACACGCAGACACACATACAGACAGACACACAGACACACAGACACACAGACACACAACACACAGACACACAGACACACAGACCCACAGACCCACAGACACACAGGCACACAGGCACACAGACACACAGACACACAAACACACAGACACACAGACACACACACACACAGACACACAGACACAGACACACTGACAGATAGAGACACAGACACACAGGCACACACGCACACAGACACACAGTCACACAGACACACAGACACGCTGTAACAACTCTTTTTTTTGTTGTATAAAATATACCTCAATTTAGGATCTTTCCTTCATTTAGTTCTAAATACAAGAAAATTTTAATTATTGAGATATGGTTATGAGGTAGGCAACTTAATTTGCATATCTATATAGTGCATATTTTCGTAAAGATTTATATTCCCATACACTGTTTTCTAGTCATTTGAGTTGCGCAACGCATCGTGACTTAATTCTGTACGCAACGCGTCAGCGTTAAGTTATTCTGCTGATATCTTGTGCGCACAACCGCTTCATCTACTTCGAAAGCCTCCATTTTTTTCACTTCCTCTTTGATGTCGAAGCTGGAAGCTGCTTCTTTTTGATTTTTACTTAAATTTATGTGAAAGTGACATCAAATTGGTGGTAATATGTATTTTTAACACATTTACATAAAATTAAAGCATTTGTTCTTTTTAGGCGCTTTCTTTACTTATTTTTTATACCATTTTTTACTTTAATTACACTTTTATCATTACTTCAATTTACAACGTAATTACATCTTAAGTACGCATTTGATTTTATTGTTGCGTACATTTTTCGATTTATTATTGCAATTTTTTGAATGGAAAACTTCCAATTAATGCAATAAGAAGTGGATTTAAAAATTTTAAGAAGAAATCTATCTAAAAATGTGAATACTCTAGTAGCATTTAGAAGTTGGGAAACACATATATACAGCAGTTCCCACAACAGATAAACACACGTGGGCAATCAAAACATCAACTAGTATAGAAACACCTAGATACGTTGTTATCGCATTTCAAACGGGGCGAGAAAGTAATGTTTCTCAAGATATGAGCAGATTCGATAAATGTGCACTAAAGAATATTTGGGTATTCCTTAACACGGATCGTTATCCGTATGACAATTTTAACGTAAGTTACGATTATAATTTTACTACATTGTATGAAATGTTTGCTAAATCCTACAGATACTGTCTACGTCAAGGGTAGAGAGAAAGCGAATTACATCAGAAAATTTGTTACACAACCCGCTATAGAACTGGAGGAACATCCTACTGTTCCTGCTTTGCAACCAGTTTGTTATTATCATTGTAAATTATTATGTCACGGAGCTCTGTCTAATGTACACCATCTGTACTATACTTATGTAATGCATTAAAGCTAGTACACATTTTTTAAATAAAAATATATATTTTCTTTATTTCTTTTATATATCACACAATATGAGTGCATTCTGTATATATACATACAATTATATATATATATATATATATATATATATATATGAAACACTGTTGTTTATCCGGTGTTCTCTGCGTCTGCTGGTGATGTTTCTGACTCCTGCCAGTACAAAACGACGATTAAAGCTCATTTACCATTTTCAAGTTTTCTCCTTCTCCAACTGATTTGTTCGGCTCCGTGTTACTCGAGTCGAACAAATCAGTTGGAGAAGGAGAAAACTTGAAAATGGCAAATGAGACTTTGCGGAAACGTCGTTTTTGTACTGGTAGGAGTCAGAAACATCACCAGCAGACGCGAGATGTCGCTAAAACTGTCTTCAACATCAACACTGTTCACTTTTATTGTATTGTCTAAAATTTTGTCAACTCAACAATCCACATTGTTAAACACACTTCTGCAGAAATTGTACACAAATAGTACTTATATGTAAAATATCCAAATGTAAAATTGTTGTTTATATCGTCTTCAATGTTTACAACGCACTACCGCTTCTCCTGCACTTTTTGTACACTATTTGAGTGAAAACTAAACCGTGTCCGCACCATAACCCTTTCTTAAAATTTAAATTTTTCCTGCTTTGTAACTAACTCGATACATGTTCTAGATATAATTATAAACCTAATCCGTGTGACAAACATCTGTAAGGTTTCTAAAATGCCAAAATACCTTAAATAAACTGTGAATTTATTGAAATATGTTGTACGAACTTAATTGTACTTACAAATTCTTCTTCTGACCTTCCTCATGTGCTCCTTACATAGGCCAATGCTTTTTATGATTAAACAAACTTGTGCAAATTCCACCAAGCCTGTTTCGTTAAATCAAAATCAATTTCTTTCACTCGTCTAATATTTTACTTAATAAAATGCAGTGTAAATATACTCTAATTTATCTCAATTTGCCCACTATGAAGAATACAAGCTTATTCACTCTAGTCCCTGTCTTAAACTTATATATATATATATATATATATATATATATATATATATATATATATATATATATATATATATATATATATATATATATTCTCGATAATGAATTATGGCATAATAGTATGTATTCCACTAAAAAGTTACTATATTAGGTAGCCGACCTGGAACGGTGTATCGATATTATACATATTAACATGTATTGTTATAGATGTTCATGGCGTCATTATGTAGATAATATATACACAACCAAAACTAATAAGCATCAGTACCCAAACTACTAGCTACTGGATTGTACAAATTTATTTGCCTAGCAACCTCTAGTAGACCATTCAAAGGATCGACGTTCTCCAATTCCGGAATTCGCCAATGCTCCCACGACAATGTTGTACACGTCTCACGCAATCGATACCGTTTGTTATCCTGGGATCGAAAGGCGATTTTGTTTAACATCTCAGTGTATATATCATGCAAAGTTGATCTAAACGCGAACATTTTACACACTGCTGTTTTATCAGACGCCTCCGCAACAGATTTGTAGTCTACCTCCTTCAGCACCTTTTGAATAACACCTTTCCTCTAGACAATAAGATTTTGATCCTGCTCCATAAAAATATTGATTAGCTTCCCTGCATACTCATCTTTCATTGTTCCGACGACGGATGTATTCGTTGTAATACCATGCAGATCGTTTTGATAGATGGATGTACCATATTCATCAACATTATTCCGCATATGGACATACACATCACCGTTATTATCTCGACAATTAAAGAATATGTGTCTGTATAGAACAACGTTACATTATTACCGTAATGACTGCGCAAGATATCGTAAAAAAATCGATACATTATAATTTTGGAAAGATCTAAAGTACTAAATCCAACATATACGGATTTGTCATAAGTGACGACCTGTTTGGACAATTCCACTGAAAGTAATTTATCTGTAAATTGAATCAAATTCTTAAATTGCGGTTTTGCGGCGTACCGTACTAGACCGAAGCATGATCAGTTATTTTTCCAATGTCTTAATAACTGTATTACTCTTCTTTAGTCGACATTCTCCATTGTTTTACCAAAAATACCATTGTTCATGGGTTTAAAGAAATCCTTTTCGAATTTGTTCTTGGCTTGACTTCAAAGAGTTGTATTAAGGTCTGTGTATGGTACTAGCCAAGGACTTTGACGAAACCGTAAAACTCAATGAATATGAGTAACAATTAACCCATGCTGTATACATTGTTTTAAATATCGGTAATGTGTAACACAGTAGGCCTTATCACATAAGTTAGGAATTAATTTTTCTTCCTTGGAATGTGGTGCGCAGATTATTGTGGGACAAAAAGATAATCATTGTGTTCATCATGCAGGTGGTGCGGATAGTATACATCTACCTCTAGCACATACCCAATGTCAGCATCATCATTAATCTTCAGTACATCAAAGTTTTGAATTTCCTTTTCAGTTGACCACATAAACCCATTATGAGGTAGGTGTTGCCGCATACTCCACCCGTATAAATTCTTGGCATCTAAATACTGTAAAAAGACTTTTTATCTTTGGGACAAACTCGTTCTTAGCAACACTTCTTCGCTTAACACACTTACTCACTCCACCACGAATACCTTTCTTAAAAAAGTGGTACATATCCATATCAGTCAATAATTCTAACTCTACTTTAGTACATTTCAACATGGCATCCCACGCCAATCCAGGTATTGTAACATACTGCGCTGGTTCTAATCCATACATGTCTATACATAGCCGCCTAAAGTTTTCGAACACGTCAGCCAACAGCAAACTGTCTGATTTTAAATATATGTCAGCATAACCACCGAGTGTATTACACTTAAAGTGATCACACACCAGTAGGACGCGACAGTATTCTTCATCGGAAAGATTTTCATCTCGCATTTTATAGTAGAATTTTTCTATCTAAGTTAATGTCATTATCATCAACAAAATATTTCCTTGCCTCTCTACATTGATCATCTGATAAATTGTGAGATAGAGTATCTAAGGATGCCGCCATGAACCTACAACTATAGACGAATCGGAAATTTATGTACTTCTTTTCCCTATAGCAGCGACCATTAATGAATTCGTCTACATAAATATGCTTACCGAACGTTATATATTTCTCAGGGAGTACGGTAATTTATTCAGTTTCACTCGCTAACTGAGATTATGAAAAAAAAACTGGGATAAATGTAGGTAATTGATAGTTTAAATTACAATTTGGATGTGCCGCACCACGATATTTACCAGTGACATGGCAGTGATCTCGTACTTTGGAATTTGTAAGATCATCCGTAAAAAGCTTGTCGCATATGCAACAATTTCACGAAATTCACCAGCAACAACCCTACGAAACAACATATATTAATAGCTTACTACCCTACTACCCATAACTCGCACTTACCAGAATCTTTATGCTGAATTCTGATTGCTTAGCATCCAAGATTCCAACACCATCCCGACACTCAATATATCATATTTCGTTTGAAAGGACTTTAATTCGGTACCTTCTCTACTGTTCACAAAGTACAACCCAAACAACTCAACATTACATTTCAACGAGAAGTGTTTCCGCAACTGAATTTGTATTAGTTTCAAAACATTCAGTTTAATGTCTCCCATAAATGTCTGTACATCCGTAAGGGTATTTCATGGTGATAGTTTATACGAAACAGTACGTTGTTTAAAAGCATTACGAATCACTTCAACACCAGTATCAACGAGTAGACACACATTTGATTCGTGCCTATTGCTTCTAAGGTGTCCTTGATAAGCATAGCGAGGAACATTAATCGAAAAATCAGTGCAGTGCACAATTTCAACACTTTTGCTACTTTTCTTTTGTACTATTTCGCTGCTTTGGTCTGACTTACGCTTCTGTGAATTGTTCAAACCCGATGGTCCTGGATCTGCAAAGAAATCAACAGCATGCCTGTGTTGCACATTATTCTTATTATCGGAAGTAGTTGGCTGCATCACATTCCTAAGTGCGGTACGGTTTTGCGGTACAGCCAGCGCCATCTCTAAAGGTGGGGTAGTTGGAATTATTATCCAACACGCAGTTTTTTGATGTCGCAGTAGAGCCTTTTCTTGAAAATTTCTTCAGACATTCACATTGAAACGTTTTATTGCGATCTGTAACAGAGAGAATGTATAACCAATATATAAGTGAACGAGTAGGGTTACGTGTTTTGTTATAATTCCTTTTTTTAAATCTTTATTGCTCTTATTAGTTTGCAGCATTACTACCATGTATTACAACTGTTAAGAAAATAAGTTATATCTAGCGATGCGAACGAGGACGCAACGTAACATATCGCCAAGGATAGGATAATATATATGATGGATATATCAGGTTGAGTGGTAGAGTAGTGCACGGTTAAGGAAACAATAACAATGAAAGTCTGGATAGTGTTGCTGAGCGCACATATTCTACCCACCTGTTTTCCAGAAACTCCGCAGCACATGTGTTGCTCAATATACTCTGGGGAGAAGATACTGTATTTTCCACTATATCCCTCACCGGTGATTGCGCAGGTAAGTATTGTATGGGTATTGCAGGACTCCTAGATACTGAGATAAGTCCTTTAGCGGCCATTCATTATCTATATAATCAGCAGCACACACAGGACTGAGGATACTCTCTGATGAATCATCCTTTCGCTCCACTTGTATCGAAGAGTTCAAAGGACTCCACCCTTCAGCGAACTCTGCAATACAAATCGGGTTCAGGATACTATCAGAAATGGGTCCCTTGACCTCTCCTCCTACCGTAGAACTACTGTACGACCACTCCTCCATAAATTCTACGGTAGAAGCAGTGCTCAGCAAACCTTCAAATGGATTCCCTACCATACTGCCCTCTGCATATGTTGCAGATGTGGACGATTACTCATCTACAACGTATGCAGGTGTCAGAGTAATTGGAGATTCCTCTTTCCCCAGCACCGACTGAGCCACAGAGCTTGACAATGAACGCCCTTCCGTAAGTGGGGACCATTCGTCTCAAAACTCTGCAATGTAGTCACGACTTAAGTGATGCAGTACTACCTGATCTTCACTCACGGGTGACTGCATCCTCTCATACGGCTCACGTATGGGTTGTAGGGTGAGCAGTATTTCGTACACGTCTGCCTGCTCGTACGTGCGTGATAATACCACATCCAAATCGTCCGCTGGAGGTGGTTGTACACAAAAACCGCAACGCTATTTCACAGTCATCCTGGTCGAAATATTGCTCGCTCTCCACCCGGTCACTCGCAGCACCTCCTTCCTGGAGCAGCTCTACACATCCTGTGCGTAATTCGTATGAGGTCGTTCTCCCAGAAACTTCCTCAGGATGGGAGTGTCATCCCGCGGTAGTATCACAATGTAGCTTATGATTTTAACTCGCCCATCCACCGCTACGGAACGATCATAAGTCAAGCATGCTGTTGACCTACCTAAAAGCAAAAAAAAATATCATCTGTAGTAGTAATACATGAAAGCGCTTTCTTACCTCTGTTTACGGTTGATGTACTATTCTCCACTACGGTGACGGCTACACTTGAGTTTACAACATCTAAAAGTGATTACCATTATTAATATAAAAAAGATGAAAACCAACAAAAATAACGTTTGTACATTTTACAAGTCCCTTAAAGATTTTATTGAAAAATGTCTAAAAATGCACGAAAAACGTTAGTTTCAGTGGGGGATACACCTATATTTAGCGAAACGAAAACAGTACAAATTACGTGTACAACCGATTCTATAGTTCACACTACTGAACATACAATGACTCCAAGGGCAAGTTCCCCACCATCTTTCTAGGTAACAACCACCACATTTTATGTTTTAATTTTCTTTTCATGCTTGGTACGTTTCTAACGTTTTATTTCTTTATTGCAGAATTCTGTTACCCCCCGTTCTCCATAGCCTTGGGAACTCCTTCATCCCTTCAACTTTATCCCTCCCTCCTTTATCCCACCCGCTGCATCCTCTCCTATTATCGTGGACGCCTAATCCAGCGACGACGAAATTTATGAATTGACGACCGTAGTCCTGCACTCAATGGCAGTGCTCCACACGTCGCTCCGCAGGTCCGGGTCACGGAAGTAACGAAAACGCTGACGACGGGCAAGACAATGACGACGAAGGACTTGACGATGACTGGTTTTGGGATACACATATTCCTATGACCATTGGTCGCACTACGCTTCCACCCCTCTACAACGTTATGTGTGCGATGGCGTCGGGAGACAGTGTCACACTCAACGCAAGTGTTTCTAATATTGCCGGGGGGTACTGGCTATTCTGCGCACATCGCGTCATCACATGGGACCGTCTCACGTTCACGATATGTATTGTCTTGATGCTACTTTATTTACATTTATAATTCTTTCTTTCATTACAGTTGACAACCATAGTTCCATTCGTCCGGAATTATGATGTCCTGATTACGGAGAGCTCTTTAGAAGAGCGGCTTGGCCGGGTCCACACTAGGCTTGTAACATTATACCTTGATTGGCGTAGTGTTATAAGCCTAGCTATACTAAGTGGGTATGATCACGCCATTCTACATCTGGAGATGATATTGGAAACTGTCGAAGAGATTGGTGGACTTTACGAACTCATCCTAGCCCGTTGTAAATGGTATCATTAAATTTAAATTACATGTGGAGAAATTATTACTTTTACTGTTGAATATTTCTTTGCTCATAACAGATTTTTTTTAATCAAAATTAGGTTACGAGGAAGATTTAGTTACTCAATTATTTATTTCTGGCTCCTTCTTTCTAAATATTTGGCTATTGACTTAGTTTTCTCAGAAATAAATAACGTGGGTGAACTGAATCGCTCCTATTTTCTTTACTGTCACCGCTTTAATTGGGCGGTTAATTATTTAAATATTAATGTGTTTTCAGTAAACTTCAATAAGAATTACTTATCTATATAATAATTTTATGGAATAATTATACTATTTGTGTAAGCTGCAGCAAGTGTTAGTCATTACTCTGTTTCATTTTTCTTGTTATCTAAAACGCTTGTAGTAGCGAGAATTTATGTTTTATTTCAGTGTACACAATGAAAGGTCTTTCATTAAGCAAATGAAACGTTTCCAGTTAATTATTTAAACTTTTTCTCTAGAACTAATTGGTTTTGGGTTGCGTATAGTTACCCAGCAACTTGCTAAAGTACTATAAACATTGTTTTTTTATTTATTTGGTATTTGGGTCAAATTTGGGATGATTTTGAATCGTAATAATATTACTTCGGCACTTTCATTTATAAAATTGAAATATAAACATTTTTTTATATTTATTAGCAGAAATTGGCACAATGTTAATATAATTTTGTTTGTTTTCTGAGAATAAGTTCGACAGTTTGGAAAAAGTACTCAACGATTACAATTAAATTTACATTTACTACGTTACTTCGGTTGTTTTGTTTGGTGTTGTTTTCTTCCTCCTTTTTCTCTTCCTTTAGTTCCTTACTCATCCACTGTACCAACGTGTATTCAGGGGCCGGGATAACGGTGCGGGCTGGCGTAGAGGGGAGATTCCTGGCGCCCAAAATTACTGCAAACTTTTATTCCCCCTACGCACGATCCGTTCTGAGCAAAACGGTAGTTAAAGATCTGCGGTTGAGTAGTGAACTCTCTCTCTGTCTCAATAATAGACACACCCACGAAGCCAGTGCCTCCGGCGAACTGAGCCCCGGCATCCTTCAATTTGTTGCCTCTGCCTTATTGGCACGTAACAGTAATTGGCACCCAACGTGCAGGGCCTCGATTTTCTTTATCGAACGTGTCTATTAAATTATATGTACGAGTAATTATTGTTAATTTTTTTTCCTTTTTCTTTTTTCTTCATACATTATCATGGCATTCTGGAAACTACATGTAAACCGTCTTAAACAGGCTGAACATCGGTCTGAACTTCTTTGTCGGAGAGTCGACTCAGATATTAATGTAGAAAGTTTGAGGAAGTCTGTTCGTAACTTTCTTAAATTGGAAACTGACCAATCGTTTACCAGTGTCTCACATGCTATACCCTTTTCGGAAGATGACGCTGCTTTACAGTTAGGACTCGGTGAGTTACAGGATCTTCTTAATGCATTCTTGGGGGATGCGGCTGAACCTTCTGCTACTCGGATTAGTTCCTTAATGTTGCACCTTGAGGGCCGTTGTAAGAGAATGAAGCCAGACAACGAAACTGAGGTCAAGGGAAAAAATAATTGGTTGTTACAATAAACTAATATTAAATCCGACTTTGACACTAAAATTCGTCAGTTTAAGAAAACGACTGCGGGACGAACCCCTCTATTCTTTTCTTCTGCAATGGCTACTTCCAGTCCTAAACCTACTACCTCTAACGGGGAGGATGAAGAACTCTCTACAATCACATCTAGTGATTCGGAAACAGATGCACCTAAACCTTCTCCTACACCTGCTTCTGTTTGTTCGTCTTATAATAAGACACACCTAGTTTCTAAATGGAACCTTCAGTTCTCGGGTACAGATTCTAACTCACTTAATAAATTTCTTCTACATGTGGAAGAACTGGCTACGGCTAGGGGGTATTCCGCGCTCGCAATTATTCGCCGCTACTCCGGACTTACAGGCAAAGCCTTGCTTTCATTTCGTGCTAGGAAACCATCTCTAAATTCTTGGCAGGAAGTGGTTGAGTTACTAAAATCAGAGTTTCAACCGAGCAATTACGATGAGCTTTTGTTCGACGAAATTAAACAAAGAACTATGGGGGCGACAGAAAATGTTAATATTTTTGTAGCCGCAATGGAAGGTCTCTTCGATCGACTTACTGTCCCGGTACCTGAACCGGAAAAACTCCGAATAATACTGAGGAATCTTAGTCCCTTCTATCAAACTCACTTCGCTTTAGCTCCGATACACGCTATTCGAGAATTACTGACTATGGGTCGTAAACTAGAATTAAGTAAAGTTAATACTGATAACTTTAAACCCCCTATTTCACGAAAGAGCACTCGTTTACTAGAACCAGATCTTGCTTATCTTGAACTATCTTCTACTTCTACTTCTAATAGTGATTCTTCTAGGACTCGCGGATCAACTAGCTCTATTACCAGTTGCGCTTCGGTCACTACTACTACTGCTACTCGTTCTTTACGCTGCTGGAATTGTGGCGATTCAGGTCATTTGTCTCCAAAATGTCCTAAACCTCAGGGTAGACACAGTTGTGGTTGTGGTAAACCTAATGTAACCAGATTGACTTGTCCTCAATGCACTTCGCGTTCGGAAACTGCTGAGTGAGTCTGATGTCCGAGAATCCGACTCTTCTTCACTTTTCTCGGAAAAACAATTCGACAGGTTGGGAGACAAACAACGATTTTTTCTAGATTTTATTTTGACAAGTGTACGGCAAGATGAACGTCCGTACCTGGATGTCTCAATTTTTGGCTATACCTTCAAGGAACTCCTTGACTCTGGTGCGTCGCGTACTATAATTGGAGGTCCGGGTTGGGAAATATTGCAATTCTTGGGTCTCAAACCTCACAAGACTACTCTCTCTTCGTGTACTTTGGCCAATGGTGACCAATGTACAATCTTCGGTTCTTTGACTCTGCCTCTGTCAGTAGAGACTAAGACAATTTTCCTTGAAGTCCTCATCATACATACTGTCTCGCAACAATTGATCTTGGGAATCGACTTGTGGAAAGCCCTAGACTTCGTCCCAGATTTTCGTAATGGGAAATGGTCCTTCGGTATACCTACCTTTTTGGAATCCATTTCAATACCTTATTTGAACTTTCCAGACCTACCGTTCGCTCAACAAGATGCCTTACGGTTACTCTTGGACCGTTCCTTCACCGATACTTCTTCTCTAGGCTGCACTACTTTGGTAGAGCACCAAATTCGCACTACTGCCGATCCAATCAAACAACGTTACTACCCTTTGTCTCCGGCGCTACAGCAAGTGGTTAATAAGGAACTTGACGATATGTTAGTTTTAGGGGTGGTCGAACCGTCGACTAGTCCCTGGTCCAGTCCAGTAGTAGTAGTGAGGAAAAAAATAACAGCTATCGGTTCTGCATAGATTTTCGCAAGGTTAATACCGTCACTGAACGGGATGCTTACCCTCTTCCATATATGAGTGCTATATTAGACCGCTTAAGGGATGCTAGATACTTGTCTAGTTTAGACATTCGCTCCGCCTATTGGCAAATACCTTTATCAGAAGAATCCAAACCTGTTACTACCTTTACGGTCCCGGGTAGGGGCTTATTTCAATTTACGAGGATGCCTTTTGGGCTGCATAATGCTCCGGCAAGCTTTCAGCGATTGATCGACCGTATTCTAGGGGCTGATTTAGAGCCTTATTGTTTTGCTTACTTGGATGATATTATCGTAGCTACTCCTACCTTTGAGAAACACCTGGATATCTTGGAAAAAATTTTCACACGGTTATCGTCTGCAGGCCTTACTCTAAAGAAGGAAAAGTGTCAACTGTGTCGCCCTGAACTAAAATATCTCGGCTACTTGGTAAATAAACGAGGATTGTTGGTGGACCCTGATAAAGTGTCGGCCACTCTTTCTATCCCTACTCCTTCTAATGTACGGGGTATTCGACGTTTCGTAGGAACAGTGAGTTGGTATCGTCGTTTTATTCGCGAATTCGCTACGATAACGTCTCCTCTTACTCAACTGACTCGCAAAAATGCTCGCTTTGAGTGGTCCTCCGATTGTCAGAAGGCTTTCAATGAGCTAAAACGACAACTAGTTTCTGTGCCTATACTTTCTTGTCCGAATTTTGCGCTTCCTTTCGTTATCCAAACTGATGCTTCTGATTTTGGACTTGGAGCTGTTTTGAGTCAACCTAACGAGTACGGTGTAAACGTGATTAGCTATATCAGTCGCTCTTTGACTAAAGCAGAAAGACATTACTCCAGTACGGAAAAAGAATGTCTTGGGGTGCTCCGGGCTATCGAACAACTTCGTTGTTATGTCGAAGTATCTCACTTTACGGTAGTCACCGATCATCATTCGCTAGTGTGGTTGAACAAACTATAGAATCCTTCTGGATGCTTGGCTAGATGGGCCATACGTTTGCAACAGTACGATTTCTCAATCATTCATCGAAAGGGCAAGGAACACGTTGTGCCAGATACACTCTCTCGTGCAGTACCGACAATCGAAACCATTAACTTAGACGATGGCATACCTACTCATATTACTCCGCTTGACCTTACTCCTATTTCATCTGTGACTACTCCTATTTTTGATTGCTGGTATCTGAACTTATGCTCTCGTGTGGAATCGAACCCACGAAAATATCCTCAGTGGTATGCCAATCTCGGTCTACTTTATAAACGTGTTACTTCTCGTTCTGTATTACCTATTGTGATGACCGACATGACTTACCCACTTCGGGTCATGCTGGTGTATCTAAAACTATAGCTCGGATTGCGGCTTATTTCTACTGGCCTGGTATGCGTACCGATATCTCTCGCTATATACGTCGATGTGTGGTGTGCGCGGAACAGAAAGTGGAACAAAAATCTTCTCCAGGATTTTTAGCTCCTCGAGCTACCGCCACACGTCCTTGGCAAATTCTATGCACTGACTTGATAGGGCCTCTACCTAGATCGTCCCGGGGGTACAATTTTATCTTAGTAATAGCCGATATCTTCTCTAAATATGCTCTCTTCTTTCCATTACGCTCTGCTACTTCTTCGGCTGTGGCCAAATCCTTTGAAGATCATGTTTTTTTGGTTTATGGTACTCCACAATACATCATTGCCGATAATGGGGTTCAATTTCGGGGAAAAGAGTTTACTAATTTGTGTAAAACTTACCGCACTATTCCGCTGTATACTGCTCGTTACCACCCCCGTAGCAATCCTGCCGAAAGGATTAATTGGGTATTAAAAACTATGATTAGTGCGTACATCAAAGACAATTACCGGAATTGGGACAAGAATTTAGCACAAATTGGTTGCGCTATTCGTACTTCTACTCACGGGGTGACTGGGTTTACTCCTTACTTCGCCTTTTGTGGGCGAGAACACGTTCTATTTGGTGACCCTTACGGGAAACCTCCTGAACCTATTCCGATTGAGGATCCTACACGTATCAAACTTTCTTCACCTTCCTTCGCTGAAAAATACGAAAAATTACGAATAACTGTACTAAACCGACTACGGAAAGCTTATCACTCGTCTAGTCAACAATATAACTTACGTAAACGAAATGTTGATTATGCTCCAGGGATGCCGTTTAGAAACGAAATTTTATACTTTCTGACGCTTCGCGACACTTTGCCGCTAAGCCGGCTCCTAAATTTGTGGGTCCTTTTCAAATAAAAAAACGGTTGTCTCCATGGACTTATGAGGTTGTTGATCTCACAGTAAAGACTCTAGGGATTTGGCATTGTAAGGATTTCAAGCCAGATCACACTTCTGTACCTCCTAATTCTCATTCTAAATCGATTAGTCCGATGCCGTGACCATGGTTCTCTCTACTGGGTTTGCTTTGGGAGGTTGGTTGGGCAAGTAGGGGGGCCACTTCTACGGAGACCGTCCTTTGTCGTCCGTGACCATTCTATCCGGTCCCTTCCCTTCTCCTATCTGCATTTCTCTGGGGGTCTTCCCTACTAATTTCCTCAGGGGGATCTTCGGAGGCTTGCCCTTTTCATTTCACTTTTCTATCGGCTATCTTTGATCTAAATCTAGTCTAGCTTCCTATTTTCTCTTTACTGAATGAATGATTGTATGAAAGGACCTACGAGGATCGGGGTGGGTGCGCCTTCCCCGTGCGAGCTTCGGTGACCACTGGATCCCGGGAATCAGAGTCAATGCGGAAAATTTTCGCCGTAAATAAGATTTCCTCTTTCTCTTCTACTATCTCTTTATAGCACCTATGTCATTTCATATGTGCAAGTTCATGGTGGCATAGGGTTGAGTTGGAATCTATAATGGGTTCCTTTTACACTCTTTCGGCCAAGGGGTCAAAATTTGGGCTTTTATTTTTTCTACGGGTTGGGATGGGCTTCTTCGGGGTTAGTAGATTTTAGGCTGCCGGGCCTTAAGTTCGGCTGAGGGTGGGGTACTTTTCCTGTGGGTTGGGTTTCTCTTCTTTCTTCCTCTTCTACTGTCCTTTGAGGTTTCTTTAAGTTTCGTGTATACCACGCGTTGCTTGCTTTTGGAATGACTTAGGCGAAGACAACCCTCCTACCCAAATTACCTCATCCTTATCCACTTTGTTTCCTTAATTTTAGTAATAGACCTTTTTTTGTTTTCTCCTAGTTTTTTTTTGTTTTCTTTTTGGAAGTATTATCGCTTCACGGTATGCTCTCCTTTCACTTTTGTTTTTTTTCTCTGTATTTTTTTTTCTCCTAGTACCGGCCGAATGCCGAAGGGATCACGTAGGAGTACGGAGCCAGGTTGTTCTTTCGTGGAATGCTTGAGTTGTATCCTTCATAGGTGTCTGGTGGTATATGCGTCATTGTTGTCCGCACTTAACTTTCTTCCTCTCTCTTCTTCTTAATTTAGGTTGGGTTTCAAGGATTTTGGGGCTTCTTGTCCTGAGCCTAAGCTCAAACTTGTCTCTTCCGCCTACCTTCTTTCTTTCGTACCGTACGTAGTTATAAATCCTCTTCCGAGGTCTCAGTCTTGCTAGGGGAGAATTTGTAACATACAAAAATTCATTTGCGCATAATTCTGTTAATTGCTATAAAATTATGTATTTTAACTTCTTCTCGCTATGTACTAAACGTGTAATTCGTACAATCAGTGTTGAAAAACATTGCAGTATTTACATGTCTTCAGTTGTGTAATTTAAGAAAAATCCTGTTAATGGTAATAATTTTTACCAAAAGTAAATAGTTATGACATCTGTCGGCGTCTAACCAAACTCTGTACTATGCAATGGTTGTAAACACCAATACTTTAAGTTAGTTTATGAAATTCTCGTAAGAGGGCGAAGTTTAATATATCAAAGAACCAATAGGAATATCGTTTATTGAACATACATTGAATAGATCACAAATTCAATTTTGATAACAAAAATTTTCACTTTCTTCTCCGCCATGTTGTAGACGCTACGGAAATTTTGTGATTTCGTTTACACTTTCTAATATACGAAATTGTTTCGGATTCTGGTAAAAGACTTCAAAACAATAGGAATTCCTACCAAATTTTCTAGTCCTATTGATCGCAAACTTTGTGAATTTGAAACAAAATTTAATAGTGTCCAATAAGGGGTGAGAATTACAGTTTTCCTCATTTGGTACTAATTTAAAATTTTCCTTCTTAGGGAACGGAACCCATACAATCTACGAGTATAAAACTTTAGATTCGAACCTAGCAGGCTCGTTTTTACATTTATTGCACGCCTTACAACGTAATGGTAAGCTCGTAAACTTCTCTTATCTTCGTGCTCACCTACCCTTCCTTTTTTTAGCGATTAGATTATCTATCGATTTGGGGAGTTAGAAGGAAGAATTCCTCTTCTTACGAACCTACTTTTCTTCATCTGTAACATTTATGGTAACTTAAATGAGAAGTTGGATTGACTACTCTAAAACAAACCATTGGGCATATCATATCGGGAGTGCTACACCTGCTTTAGTTGCGATCCCATCGCTAGAGTAAGAACTCTCCCCATCAAATAAGGTCAGAGAGTTTATCTGTAATATTGTATTTACTACTTCCATTATACTGCATATGAATTAAGGTATAGAATTCAGTTAGGGTTAACAACCGTATAAATGCTTACCTTAATTGCATCTACAAGTATGATCGGTAACCTCTAGTTAACAGTGGTTGATTTAATATCGTACTACCTTCTTAAGCCTATACTCTACTATTAGTTCCATTATTTGATTGAAATAGTATTTTCAGCCTTGCTTATTAACTATAACTACCGTTTATTTTAATGTAAATGCTAGCTGCGCAACAGACGAGTTTCATTATATAAGTATGGATGTGTCTAAATGGTATCATTAAATTCAAATTATTTACATGTGCAGGAATTATTACTTTTACTGTTGAATATTGCTTTGCTCATAACAGATTTTTTTTTAATCAAAATTAGGTTACGAGGAAGAGTTAGTTACTCAATTATTTATTTCTGGCTCCTTCTTTCTAAATATTTGGCTATTGACTTAGTTTTCTCAGAAATAAATAACGTGGGTGAACTGAATCGCTCTTATTTCCTTTACTGTCACCGCTTTAATTGGGCGGTTAATTATTTAAATATTAATGTGTTTTCTGTAAACTTCAATAAGAATTACTTATCTATATAATAATTTCATGGAATAATTATACTATTTGTGTAAACTGCGGCAAGTGTTAGTCATTACTCTGTGTTTCATTTTTCTTGTTATCTAAAACGCTTGTAGTAGCGAGAATTTATGGTTTCTTTCAGTGTACACAATGAAAGGTCTTTCATTGAGCAAAGGAAACGTTTCCAGTTAGTTATTTAAACTTTTTCTCTAGAACTAATTGGTTTTGGGTTGCGTATAGTTACCCAGCAACTTGCTAAAGTACTATAAACATTGTTTTTTTATTTATTTGGTATTTGGGTCAAATTTGGGATGATTTTGAATCGTAATAATGTTACTTCGGCTCTTTCATTTATAAAATTGAAATATAAACATTTTTTTTTATTTATTAGCAGAAATTGGCACAATGTTAATATAATTTTGTTTGTTTTGTGAGAATAAGTTCGACAGTTTGGAAAAAGTAATCAACGATTACAATTAAATTTACATTTACTACGTTACATCGGTTGTTTTGTTTGGTGTTGTTTTCTTCCTCCTTTTTCTCTTCCTTTAGTTCCTTACTCATCCACTGTACCACCGTGTATTCAGGAGCCGGGATAACGGTGCGGGCTGGCGTAGAGGTGCGATTCCTGGCGTGAACTCTCTCTCTGTCTCCTTAATAATAGACATACCCACGCATCTAGTCCCTCCGGCGAACTGAGCCCCGGCATCCTTTAATTTGTTGCCTCTGCCTTATTGGCACGTAACTCCGTAATGCACCTCTTCGGCAAGTGGTCTACTATACAGACAGACAAACAAACAGGTAGACATGCAGACAGACAGACATACAGACAGAGAGACGCACAGACAGACAGATACACACCACACGGTGTATATGCTCAAATATTTCAATCATACTGTGATGGTATACCATCGTGTACCGCTGATGAACATCTGCTAGTCCTCTAGAGGAGCATCTTCAGACGATACGGTTGAATGCTACATGTGTGGAATTCGAATAAACGAATGGCGGTCATCTGACACTTCGCTACAGAAGCATCTCCGATGGACACCACACTGCACGTACGCTCAATTACTTGCACCATGTTCTCGCAGGTGTAATGATACAGAAGTGGAAGGGACCTTTTGCACTTGTACTAAATCAAAAGGTTTTATTCCTAGAGAAAATCATATATCTAAATAATCCACTGTTTACATTTGTACATACAACAAATAAATATATTAGGATATCATTATCTTTTTCTAGTTTGGTTCTAAGTGTGGTATCAGAGAAGTGTAAAAAATTACACGAGCAAGCCTTGAAAATTTCAGATGTCTATCTGAGTGGGTAGGATACGCAACTATTCTTGATAATATCTTTAGTGTTAGTGACCTTCATATTTTTTTACACCTTACAGTGTGGTAATCTTAGAAATGTGGGCCCTTGGGAAAGTTGGGTGCAAACATGACCTACTTCTTTTGTAACCTTGAACTGGTGGAACTTTGGAGTTGTGGTAACCTTGGAAATGTGGTACCTTGGAATTGTGGTGTGTTCCAAAAGTTTACAATCTTACCTACTTACATACATACATACATACATACATACATACATACATACATACATACATACATACCATACTAATCAAATGGCATCAAATGCTAAAAGATCAAAATTATCACTACAAAAAAAAGCCTAACATACTTCAAGATATATTAGAGCGGGAGGCAAACCAAGCAGAACGGGTTGAGCCACATTTAAGACTCCTCTCTATACAATCTCTATACAAGATAGTGATGTAGAGGGCGATGATTTTGCCAGGTTTTTTGAAAAGTAAATATTCCTTGCTTAATTTTTTTTTATTGTTTTATGTAGTGACTCATTTGATAAATATTTTATTAACCAAACAAATTATTTTGTAGCATCACGCCCCCCCCCCCCCATGACCACAGTTGCAGCAGCAGCTTCACAACAGCCACCTACACTCCTCCAATATGGAGGAATTGTAGCTCCACCACCACCACCGCAGTTAGTTACACTCCTCAAATATGGAGGAAGAAATTTAGAATTAATTGGACCAGTAGGTTTACCAGCACCAACAACAACAGCTCAGGAGCCTACGGACTTGCAGCAATTTAAAATAAAAAGTGGTAGGTGGCTTGAGAACATTTTATCGATGTACATAAACTTTGAAAATTGTGAAGTGGCAAAAGTGGATCGATTAAATAGTGAGTTGGCTGCAGCCAACAACAATTAGGAAATTGCGGCAGAACTTAAAAAATACGCATAATGCACTAAGAATATTAGACAGTTTAGACATTTAAGTTATTGCCGTAAAAATCAACTCTTTTTAATAATAACATTTTTAATTAAACTTTGTAAGGATTAAATTAGTTTTTGTGGAATTTATTGTACATATTTTTTAATTATAATAAATGTTATTAATTTCATCTCAAGTGTTTTTTTTTATTTTTTTATCATAACACTCTAAGTTTTTTAAGTGAATTATGATGTTATCTGAAACAAATAGAATAAATACGTTGAATAAAAATGTACTCGTACATATTATTAATTGTAATGAATGTAATTAATTCATCTCAAGTGTTTTATTATATAAACATTGAAACGAGTTGGCACTTGTTTTATTGCCCTTTTTTTATCGTAACACTCTAACATAACATTTCAATTATTAAAGGTTTTTTGTTATGAACGCATAATTATAATTACATTGACTAAAGTTACCCTTTTTCTATCGTAACACACTAAGTTGTTACTCAACAATTGTGATTTTGGCATATATATATATATATATATATATATATATATATATATATATATATATATATATATATATATGTATACAGGGTGTCCCAATAGTGCGTATTTGGTCGATAGCTCCTTAGCCATTAAACTTAGAAGATAAGTTTAAATACGAAAGTTGTCTATTTTTATAAGCTGCATAATCTAAAAATAGTTTGGTTTCTACAGGGTATAATATAAAAGCCGTACAATATAGAACTTTTGATTTTTAAGAATTACAAGCTAAATCTTACAGTTTTTGAGATATTTGCAAAGTTAACTAAAAACTGACATTTTTATGTAGTAGTTCAAGTAGGCGTATCTCAGTTATTTTTAAAGATAAAAAAATAATCTTTGGTATAGAATTTAGTCATACATGTGCTTACTTTAATCTATTGTCAAAATTGGATTTCAATAAACATGGTGACCACAAAAATTAATTCAATAACATACATTTAAAAATGCTATAGCTTCATTTTTTTAAATGGCGCACCCTATATTTTTTAATGCCTTGTCTTCGTCTATTAGTTGGCTTTCATTTCTGTTAAATATGTTCTATACCTATCTCTAATAGTTTCGGAGATATTTAAGTTTATTCAATTTTTTTCGTTGATAACACTGAAGACGAGTAACATTAGTCGGTCAAAGCAAGCTATGAATAAATAAGAAACTAAAAAATATATTAACTGAAATACAAACACTTAAAATTGTAATAAATGTTCAATGTGACCACCATTTTGTTGCTGGCAAACATGAAGTCTGAATAAACGACATTATTTACTTTTCGTAACGTGGAAACATTTATATTTTGATTGACGTCTCTGATTCTTGCCTTCATATCATCTACAGTCGTTGAAGTAGTTTGATAGACTTTTTCTTTAATCCAACCCCAAAGAAAAAGTCCAGCTTTGTCAAGTCAGGCGATCTTGCAGGTCAGGAGATCGGCCCTCCTCTTCCAATCCATTTGTTTTGAAATTGGATATTTAAATAATTTCTAACGTTTCTGCTAAAATGTGGAGGAGCGCCAGCTAATTGCAGCCACATTTCTCTAAGGGTTTGTAAAGGTAAATCTTCAATAAAAATTTCAAATTCGTTACGCAATAAGTATAAAAATGAATCTCCATTGACCGGGTTTTCAAAAAAATATGGTCCTATAATTCTTTACCCAATAATTCCGGCCCAAACATTAAGTGACCAGCGGTATTGATGATCAACAGGAATTATAAATCTGGGATTCTCAATATCGTAATAATGGAAATTACGTCTATTAAACGTATCCATTTTTGTGGAAAGTAGCAAGACCTTAAAAATATAGGGTGTGCTAATTAAAAAAAGGAAGATATAGCATTTTCAAGTTTACGTTGTTGAATTAATTTTTGTGATCACCCGTTTATTCAAAGATTTCATGTTTGCCAACAACAAAATGGTGGTCTCATTGATCATTTATTATAATTTTAAGTGTTTGTATTTCAGTTAATATGTTTTTTAGTTTCTTATTCATTCATAGCTTCTATACCAAAGATTATTTTTTTATCTTTAAAAATAACTGAAATACGCCTACTTGAACTACTACATAAAAATGTCAGTTTTTAGTTAACTTTGCAAATATCTCAAAAACTATAAGATTTAGCTTTTAAGTAATTCTTATAAAAAAGATGTAAAATTAGAAGGAGAATCGAAAAATAAAATAATATATAGGGTGTTCTATTTAAAAATCAAAAGTTCTATATTGTACCGCTTTTATATTACACCCTATAGAAACCAATCTATTTTTAGATCATGCAGCTTATAAAAATAGACTTTCGTATTTAAACTTATCTTCTAAGTGTAATGGCTAAGGAGCTATCCACCGAATACGCACTATTAGCACTCCTGTATATATATATATATATATATATATATATATATATATATATATATATATAATATATTTTATATTATTCATATATGTAATAGATTTTTTTAAAACTTTGTAATTAAACGTAAATTAATTCAACGTTACGTCCTTTGTCTCAATTTATTTGACATTACAGAATGAAATATACTATTTACGTACAAATATGAAACAAGGTAACTAATTTAAGTTACCTTGTTTCATATTTATACTGTTAAAATAGTTACCTTATTTCAATTTCTGTAATTGTCAAATAAATTTGACAAAGAACAAAGGACGTCAAACGTTGAATTAATACGTTTAATTCAGTTTTAAAGAAAAATTGTCTTATTTAAACATGAATACTTGTGGAAATCTAAATAGAAACATAATATTCCTATACGGAGAAGAAACTTTGAATATCATCAAGATTTACAGAAAGCTACGTATCAAAAAATGTGAAACACTTACTAATTTAACTTTTTTAAAGCGTTGTCGTGACAATAAAATAATACCCAAGGGATTTAAATTGAAACCAAGACCAGACATTAATGGTTCTTATAAGATTTTATTCAAAACAAGCCTTGCCCTTTTAAGAAAAGCGATTGCCAATGAAAGGGCTAAACTTGACTATCTCAACCGTACCCTTTATGACACATTCCAAACTTTACATGCTATCAAAATTCACCCTTTCATATTCGATACGGTGGATCGTCTCATTGAAATTACTGTAGAATCGTCCTTGATGATAAAAACTAACCGACAGAAACAAAAATTTGAACGTCTGTCTCATACATCACAAGCAAATAATGTAGAACCGTTAAGGACAGTACACAATTTTAGTGACAAAGAACTTAATAATAATATTCTAAATGTTTTAGGTAAAGGGTTTAATTTTGCCATCACTCCTAAACGGATTCCCGTAGAAAACATCATCACCAACGTAGAATACGCCTTAAAAGATACAGAATCTACGGTAGCTGACGAAATTAGACTCAACGTAGCACACATTCTTCAGAACTGCAGACTTCCCAAACAAAATATCACCAAACAAGACCTCCAAATGTTACACCAAATCAAAAATGACGACCAAATATTAATACTACCCACTGACAAAGGAAACGCTACTGTCATTGTGAACTCCAAAGACTATCACCACAAGATGTCTGAACTGCTAACTTCTTCAGAATATAAGAAAAATCAGTACAATCCTAACACCTACATAAAAAAAAACAACAAAATCTATCATTAATTCTACAAAATTAGACAAAGAAACAAAACAGAAACTAATTCCAAGAGAGAAGAGTTCAAGAATCCCCAAAATATACGGACTCCCAAAAATACATAAGGAAAACTGGCCATTACGCCCTATCGTCAGTGCATTCAATTCTCCGACTCATGACCTTGCTCGTTATCTAGCCAAAGTTATTCAACCGATTTGTGAAAATGCTGTATCCTACATCAAAAACTCTTATGATTTTCTACACAAACTTAAAATTGTACCCTTGGCTCCAAATGACATTTTAGTTAGCTTCGACATAACGTCACTTTTCACCAAAATACCTATTGAAGACACGATGAAAATTCTAGAAGAAAACACTCAATAAACCAAGACATACTCAAATTGATAAACCACTGCATGCACTCAACCTATTTTACATACAAAGGACAATTCTACAAGCAAATTCAAGGAACACCTATGGGCTCGCCATCTCTCCAGCTTTTGCGAATGTATATATGGAACATTTTGAAACCATTGCTTTAAATTCTGCAGATTTAAAACCTAAATGTTGGTTTCGTTATGTTGACGACACATTTGTAGTTTGGCCCCATGGAAAAGGAAACTTGAACCATTTTCTAGGACATATTAACAACATTCACGACAACATCAAATTTACTATGGAAGTTGAAGAAAATAATTCACTCCCTTTTTTGGACACCCTAATAACAAGACTTCCTAATGGTAAATTTACACACAAAGTTTATCGAAAACCAACACATACGAATAGATACTTGAACTCTCTCTCGCATCACCATCCTGGTCAATTACGTAGCGTTATGAAATCCTTGATATACCGCTCTTACCACTTATCTGACCAAAATTCTAGAACGGAAGAGATGAAGACTATTAATAAAATACTAGTTCAAAATGGATACAAAGATCAGGAAATATTGAAAATTACCAACGAAATAAGAAGACCAAGAAATAATAACTTGTCAAACAATGAACGAAAGATTCCTGTTATTCTACTTTATATAAAGGAAATTACAGACAGAATAGCAAAGAAATTTCCCAAAAACGACTTCAGACCGGTATTCAAACCACATTCAACTTTGTCCCAACTTTTAAGAAACCCCAAAGACAAAATTCCTAATGAAAGCCAAGGAGTGTATGACATACCGTGCAACAACTGTCGAAGAACGTATATAGGACAAACTAACAGAATATTATATGCGAGAGCCGATGAACACCAACTAGCAATTAAACAGCACAATCCTTCATCGTCTTTAGCTACACATCATTTAGATACAGGACACCAAATTAATACCAACAATATCCGTTTAATTGCACCTCTATATACCTTACAAGCAAGAATTATTAGAGAAGCAGTTGAAATTGAAAGAAGACCAAACGCCCTCAATAAACGAGATGACACTTCTAGAATGCCACAAATTTGGAAGAATATCATTAAACAAGTTGATTCTACATTTCAATCAACGCCAAATCTTCCAGAAATTTCAAACACTTATGCTGCAACTATTCCTGGCGTCCCCACTTCTGCACCTTCTACATCACATACTAGACCAACTACTCGAAGTCAAACACACTCGTCCAGATTAAAATTAAATTAGTTACCTTGTTTCATATTTTGTACTTGTTAAAAATAGTTACCTTATTTCAATTTCTGTAATTGTCAAATAAATTCTTGACAAAGGGAACAAAGGACGTTCCCGAAACGTTGAATTACTTTTTACGTTTAATTACACAAGTTTTAAAGAAAAATTGTCTTATTTAAATATATATATATATATATATATATATATATATATATAAAATAATTTAGCCCACAAAATATAGTACTTTCAAATTTCTCAAAAGTTAAAACTTGAAAAATAGTATATTATTTTATAAGGAGCTAAAGTGACACTTTTTGTGGTGAATCTGTAGGTTTGGCGGACGAAGGTAGTGATTCCGGCAAATACAGATGAGGTTGTGAAAATCAGGAATAGTTAGATTTACTTAGCGTGCTCTGGCAAGCAGCAGTAGACGTTGCTAGGTTTCGTTGAAAACAATGCATTAAACAAGTTGAAAATTGTGAAGATTCTCCGTGTTATTGTAAGTATTTTATTAAACATTTTGTTCCTATTTGTGTAAATTAAAATATTACATTGTTAGGAGTATGATGGATTTGGAGAACTACACGCCGTCAGAAATTACTGAAGCGGATAATACAGCAATAAATGATCTATTACCTATAAGATGGAGCAAAATCTTTGAAAGCGCTTTTCAGCAATTTATAAAATGGTGCGGTGAAAAAAATATTAAAAGCTACTCTGAAACCGTAATGTTACCTTATTTTGCCGAATTAGCAAAAAAAATGAAAATGAAAAGCTCGACAATGTGGTCCCAACATTCGATTATAAAATCATTATAGAGTGCATATCTAAAGAAACAGAATGAAGGATACACCCCAAAGCAGGCCAAAGAATTTACAATAAACCAATTTAACAAATTTTTATCGAAAGCGTCGGACGAAAAATACTTGGCAATAAAGGTAAGTTTTAGAAATAAAATGAAAACTAGTCTTTATATTTTGTATTTTTATAGATCGTTTTGTACATTGGTATCTCAGGGGCATGTCGTTGCGATGAATTGGTAAAGATGTAGGTAGACGACATTCAGAACCTGAAAACTCTGCTACATAAAATTCCAGATAACAAAACAAAAAAAATTAAATTATTTACAGTTGTAAGGGAATCTTTCCTAAATTTATATAATAAATATGTTGCTTTGCGCCCACTAGATATGAATGATCGCCGATTTTCTTTGAAATATGGAAATGGAAAATGCTCAAGAGCGGTGATGGGAATCCATAAAATAAGTAGTGTTCCTAGAGAGGTAGCTTTTTTCGTAGCGAACTATACAGTATACACAGGGCATTGTCTAAAAAGAACCCCAGCTGCACTCTTGGTGAACGGCGGCGCAGATTTAATGTACTTGAAGCACCATGATGACTGTAAATCCAGCACTGCAGCTGAGCGTTATATTGAACACTCACGAGCAACAAAAAAAGAGGCAGCCATGACAATTTGTGCACCTAGTGCAAGCGCTACGAGTACAGAAGTTCATGTAGAATGTTACCTCTGGCGGATTTTATTTTGGAGAAAATGTTAGTTTCAATCATTGTACTTTTAATCTTTATAACTCTAAATAATAAATTTGTTTTCGTTGTTTTCCAAATTGGGTGTTTGAGTTATTAACTTACATTACTTTTTCATCCGTTGCAAGGGAATGCAAAAGGCTTTTGCAGCCGCGGTGGAAATGTCAAACTTTAACGTCAGGTGAAGTTTAAAATGTCATCTTTTATTGACGTCTGAAGAAAAACAAATTTTTGCATTTTACTAACATATAGGTACATATAGATGCACTTTTATTAGTTTAATGAAATTACTCTGTTTTTTTATCGTAACATACTAAGTTGTTGTTTGTGATTTTTGGAATATATATAAAACAAGTTAGCCCGCAAAACATAGCAGTTTCAAAATTCTCAAAAAGTTAAAATTTGGGAAACTTTGTACCTGAAGTGAAAATGTATGTGTTTGTATATATGTTCGGAATGTTAGTAAAAATATACGTGTCTATTGATGGAAAGAGACAAAAGACGAAGTGACATCGACATCAAGTTGGAAACGTGATGCGCTCCTGAATTTTTGAAATTTGCGCCTAATTTTTACTAAAAAAAAATGTTGTTCAATACGATTGTGTTTTGTGGAAATTTATCCATTTCAGGTATAAATTTATCAAAATATAAAAGAATGAGCCTTAAATTAACCAATTCAATTTTGAAACAACAAACAGCACTTATAAAACACAAGTTTATGTACTTACATAAGTTCAAAATAAACACATACACACATGCATGTTACTGAAACATTTAGTTTTGATTAGGACTCCAAATTTTTAATTTTTTTAATTAATCTTATGCATAGTAAACTGATGGCATCAAAAGTTATAGGTTAATGTACGCACATTGTATGCAGTCTATTAGTCAGCATTGTATATTTTGAAATCATCATTTTTTACGTTATAATTAAATGAATCAAGCTTGTAATAAAAAAAATTATTTATCAAACTCGAGCTTATTATTAGTGGTCGAATGTCATCCCACTCGCACAATTATACCCCCATTCAGTCAGATACATGCAAGTTGTTATATACTGTAACTATTTATGGTTTTTTTTCTCAAAATAAAAACACGCACACACACAATTTGTAAAAAGCATTTCAAAATTGATTTAATTTGGGGGAGCAAATACCCGACATTTTTTTTGTAGAAACACACATACGTGTACATACGCTCATATGAAAGTCTATTTATAGTGCTCGCTTCCGTTTTCTTATATTACTCAGCATTTCATTGCAATAAAAAAATAGTTTTAGTAAATTACATCATAATTTTATAAACAATAAAGAAAATTAATAATCTTAAACCATACACACTTTTCTTTTCGGGGGTTTTAAGTGTGTATTTATATTTATACAGTTATCTATAGGAGAAAACATCTAATTTCATTATGCATACAAATATTCACATTGTACTGTTGTTTTTATCATACCACACTAAGTTTTTACTCAAAAATTGTAAGTTTTGGCATATATATGTATATATATTATATATATATATATATATATATATATATATATATATATATATATATATAATTTACATTCGATTCGTCGTGGGCGTCAAATCGATAGGACGTGTTTGTGATGGCTCCAGCTTCTACCTTGGATTGGTTTGCAAGTCCGGATTAAATGATAATTTCTAATTTAATAGGTTACTGTATGGTACGGGTGAGTTTTTGAACATATTTTAGACTCAGCGGGTTTAATATTAATAATGGACAAAGACAAGAAGCTAACCATTAAAATTTTACAACGTGTACAAAAAAGGCGCGTAAATAACGTTTAGGATTGCTGTAGGGTTGAAGTTCTACGAAAAAATTACGGTTCTTTAAATCCATACCAGATGTGATTGTTAAAACGCAAATACCGCCCCTTTGTCTTGAACTCAACAGGTAAACATTTTTTGCAATGACAATCAATCATAGAAAACTAATAAATTAACAATTGTAACTGGATCGAAGCAGCATTCCAAAGCAAATAAATAAACAAATAAACAATAACTATCTATTTGTAAGCGAAATTCTGAATGAAATACGGTTTTGTTCTCTCAAATAAATAAAACGCATTTTAGTAGTTAAATGAAAGAAAGGTCAAGTCGTTAGGAGAATCCGGGCGTCTATTGTAAAAATTTTAAAACCGACAGTAAATGAAGTAAGTCAATAAATAAAGCAATTCAGTTGTTAATAGTAAATCAAACATACTAAATTGAATAGTGCCTCATAGTTTTACAATTTAAATAATTAGTATCCCTCACCTCTTTACAATATTCATTTTATAAATAAGAAATGTAGCTATTTAAGGAAAATGTAGTTTTACTAAAAGTCCGCATTATCGATTGAAGTACAATACCGTATTCTATTCTCAAATAATAAAACAAGAAACCAGGTAAAGGCAAAGGGAAAGCAGGTAGGCGTGTCACCAGCAATTGTAAATTAAAAATTTTAATAATTAAAATTTAAAATAGTAAATAGCATTATACGAATCGAGTAAATGAAATAGAGTTGCATAGTGTCAAGTTAAATAATTAACATTTGCAATATTCGTTTAATAAATAAGAAATTTAAAGAAGTTTTACTCTAAAACTTTACTTTTTTCGATTGAACTCAAATACCTTGTTTTATTTGCAAAACAATAGAACAAGAAAGCGGGTAAATTGTAAATGTTTTTTTTTTGTAATAAAAATTTAAACATAAAAGAGTATCGTACTTTTAAGTTAAATAAGTATAGCTTTATTCGGTGCTTTCAGTTAAATACATGTTAATAAATGTTAAATGACAACTTCTAAATCAATTAAATAAGGGTAAGCGTCTGAACAGGTTTTTATACCCAGTGGTTTGAATATTAATAATAAATAAAGATAATGATAATAATCAAACCAGTAAAAGGCTCTTTAATTGAAATAGGCGCGAAATAACGTTTTAGGATTGCTGCAGTATTTACGAAAAATACGGCTCTATTAAACCCATGTGAGTGTTAAAACTTTAACTTAAAAAATTATAAACCAAACGTAAACCTTTTGTCTAAGGAGTGGACACGAACAGGTATACATTGTTGCAATAACGATGAATTCATAGAAAACTAATAAAATATTTATTTAAGTATCACGTGCTCGCGACAATAATAAAACTGATTTGATAAATAAAAGTAAATGACATGGAAATAACTATAACTCGAAAAGCAAAAAAAAGAGAATAAAACATAAAATAAATAAATAAAATAAAAATAAATAAATAATAATTGAATCGTTTGGTCGCTAATAAATACCAGCAAGTCCGGTGAGGGGCGCGAAACCAGGAATCGCGTATAGAGCAGTATGGTTGAAACGCGTGGTGTGATTGAAAGGTAGGTAAGATAGAAAAAAAAAATGTACATGTATATGTACATTTGTGAGATTCATACAGTAAGTATACGATCTATTATTTTTATCTCTTTATTATGTCGTGACAGTAGACATAACTGTTCGGTAGTAGGACGATACCGTTAGTAGGGAATGCTACATCGTCCGGGGCACGATTTGGCCAGTAACCGGTCTGCTCGCTAGGGTATTACTCAAGAGAACAATACAATTGCCTCGGATCGACCTGGCTACAAGGGGCGGTCAAGGTCGAAACAGACAGGCCCCGTTGCTGACGACTGTGCAAGGAATGAATGGCGAGTCGGTACGTGGAATGTTAGAGGTATGCATGGTAAAGAATTTGAAATGTCGAATGTAATGTATGAAAGACACCTTGATATTCTGTGTGTATGGGAGACAAAGCGCAAAGGAAATGATGCTGTGGAGATGGAGGATGGCAGCCTGGCACTATGGTCAGGAGTTGAGACGGAAGTGCATGGCGCAAAAGGAGTTGGGGTGATCATAAGTGAACGAGCGAAAAGATGTGTTAAACAGTACGAATTGGTCTCTCCCCGGGTAATATGGGTTAGAATGAAAGTGGAGTTTCGAAGAATTTTTCTTATTGCATGCTATGCACCGGTGAATGGAGAAAGAGACCAGGAGCGTGAGAACTTCTGGAATGAAGTGGAGAACGTGCTGAACGTATGTAAGCCAAACGAAAGAGTGATTATATTAGGGGATATGAACGGATGGGTGGGTGTACAGAGAGAACATAGTGAACGCGTTCTACGAAAGTTCGGATACCAAAGAATCAATGAGAATGGTGAACACCTGCTGAACATCTGTGTGGAGAGAAGCCTGTTTGTATCCAATACGTGGTTTAAACATAAAAATGTGAAGATGTATACATGGCAAAGAGGTGAATCTAAAAGTATGATAGACTTGATAGTGTATGATGAACGGATTAGAAACCTGGTGAAAGACACAAAAGTAATGCGCGGAGCGGAGTGTGGATCGGACCACTTTTTGGTTGTATCGAGAGTGTGTCTAGGGAAAAAGTGGGTGTGGAGAAGGAAAGCAAACGTAGTGCGTACGTCCAGAATTAGGGTTGACAAACTAGTGGATAATGGTGCGAGAATGAAATACGCAGATGCTGTCAATGAAGAGTTGAATGTGAATGAAGCAGTGTGGAACGAACAAATAAAAGGCACTGACGTTGAAAGTGCATGGATAATCTTGAAAAACTCTGTTGTCAACTGTGCCGTGCGAATATGTGGAAGAGTGATTGTAGGTAGACAGAAAAAATGTGCTTGGTGGAATGAGTCGGTAAAAAAGGCAGTAAGTAAGAAAAAAGATGCGTACATGGCAATGATTGCTGCAAAAAATGAGACTGAGAAGAAACGATTGTATGAGGTGTACAGATTAAGAAACAAAGAATCGAAGGAGGCAGTGAGAATAAGTAAAGAGGAAGTGATGGCTGTGGAAGGAGAGAAAATGCAGAATGATTTTGAGGGAAACAAAAAACTCTTCTGGAAATGGGTCAAAAATACAAAACGTGGCCCAAAACAGAACGCTGCAGGAGTGATGAATGATAGAAACGAAATAGTATGGGACGATTGTGAAGTGAGGAAATGCTGGCAAGAGTATTTCGGAAAGCTGTACAGTAGTGAGGAACGTAAGACTGAATGGTTAAATAAGGAGAATATAGAAGAAAGGATGAATGAAACTGAGAAGGATATTGGAATAATTGAGGTAGAGAAAACGGTAGGAAGGTTGAAAAACGGCAAGGGAGCAGGCATAGATGAAATCACTGGTGAAATGCTCAAGTATGGTGGTACAAAGCTTATACGAAGATTGCTTGAATTATTCAATGTATGCCTTACGTGTGGAAAAGTGCCGAGTGATTGGAAAAGCGCGATCATTGTACCATTGTATAAAGGTAAGGGGAACAAGAGTGATTGTAAGAACTACAGAGGAATAAGCTTGCTCAGCGTGCCTGGTAAAGTATTTGGAAGAGTACTGATTGATAGAGTACGAGAAACTACACAATCTAAGATGTGGGATGTGCAAGGTGGCTTCATGCCAGGGAGAGGATGTGTCGATCAGATGGTTGCTCTCCAGCAGGTGATCGAAAAGTGTTTAAAGGTAAAAAGGAGGTTGTACTGTGCGTTTGTAGATCTGGAGAAAGCATATGACAGAGTGAATAGAGAGAAGCTGTGGGAAATATTAAATGAGTATGGCGTAAATAAAGGTCTAATAAATGGAATAAGGGCAGTATACAACGGTAGTCGGGCATGTGTTAGGGTGAGAGGAGGTGTGAGTGAATACTTTAATATTGAGCAAGGAGTGCGACAAGGCTGTGTGATGTCACCGTGGTTGTTCAATGTATACATGGATAAATGTCTTAGACAAGCATGTAACGATACAAATGGTGTAATGGTTGGTGACGTAAATGTACGACTCCTGGTGTATGCAGATGACACAGTCTTATTAAGTGACAGTGCGGATGAGCTGCAAACCGCTGTGAGGAAGTTTGATACAGTCTGTGAGAGCATGGACCTAAAGGTAAACGCGAACAAAACTAAGATTGTGGTGTTCAATCGGGAAGGTAAAAAGGAGAGTAGAGTATTTACTCTGCAAGATGAAATCGTGGAGCAAGTGGACGAGCTGGTATATCTCGGTAGAATGTTTACTGCAAATGGTACAATTGAGAGCGAGATTGGACGAAGGGTCAATGCTGGAAGGAAAGTGATTGGAAGTATGTGGACGATAATGAGAAATGAAAGCATGAGCCTAGCTGCGAAACGAGCAATCTATAATGGCGTATTCGTCCCATCAGTACTGTATGGAAGTGAGACATGGGTATGTCAAAAAAAGCACGAAATAAAAATAAATGCTGTGAGTATGAGATTTCTGAGAAGCGCATGTGGTAAAACGAGAAGGGACAAGATAAAAAATGAATGCATAATGAGGGAGTGTGGTGAGGAAAAGACGATGATGGATAGATATAAAAGTTGTACATTACGTTGGTTTGGTCACATTGAGAGAATGAATAACATAAGATTAACGAAACAAATATATGTGGGTGACGTTAGGGGAAAGGCCGGGCCTGGTAGGCCGCGTAAAACTTGGCTGAATGTAGTAGAATCTTTGATAAAGGAAAGAAAGATAAGGAGTTCTAAAAACAAAAGGGCATGTCAGAGACTATGTGTGAATCTTACGGAAGCTAGGGAGGTATGTAGAGATAGGAAAGCATGGCGAAAGATTGTGAATGAAAAATAAATAAGAGGCAGGGATTGTTTTGCCTACCCCGCAAGGGAATGGCGTGAAGGTTAAGTTAAGTTAAGTTACAAAGTTAAATTAAAAATGTCGAGAGAGTAGATTTTTGCGGCAATAACTTAAATGTCTAAACTGTCTAATATCCTTAGTGCATTATGCGTATGTTTTATGTTCTGCCGCAATTTCCTAATTGTTGTTGACTGCAGCCAACTCACTATTTAATCGTTCCACTTTTGCCACTTCACAATTTTCAGAGTTTATGTACATCGATAAAGCAATTTGTACACGAAATAGAACAGTATTTACCAAATTATGAGTCATTAGATGACTACTTGCCAAGTGTAGAAGGTGTGTATTAATGAGTCCAAAAACGTAGATCACTGTAGAATAGCATGGGACTTGGCGCATGGGCAGGCGCGAAAAGGTGAATTGGAACGATTAGCTAGAAATTTTGCCCGATTTAGAAAATGAATAGACGACTGTGATACTATAATCTCACCAATCCTCAAAAATCAGCAACGTCATTGTGTGTTTGTCAAACGCTTTAGTAGTATGTAGTGTTGTGTGTATATGTTAACATAAAAAATTTAAAATAAAAAAAATTATTTATTGCATAATAATATTATAACATATAGAAGTAAGCGTACACAACGTATTATATAATGTCTGTGGTAAATCCAGGAATTGTGAGAATTATCAAAACCCAGCCACTTAACGAGAGATTTATTCTCTTGACGTCGGATTACACGTTCAACTAGGTGAATGTCAGGATGTTTAACACTTTGAAGTTCCGGATCATAGAACCGGCCTTGAATCTCTTCGTCACGACTATCGCGTAAAGTGTAGGTGATTGGGCTTGAACGTTTTACTGTTGATATTTGAAAGACTTCGTAACTCCAATTAGGTGTGTAACCCTTAGAGAATATACTTCTATATTTGCTATTGCGCACATAATCCCCCACTCAAAATTTAGGTGTCTTAGTGTCAAGAACGTTATGACATTTTAAGTGGTTCAAGATATCTGCAACATTATTTTCCGTTACATCTACCGGTTTGTACCTTATTGTTCTATGCCTTCTGGAATTCTAATCGGCAACAATATGAGGTAATATTGCTAACCACTTGTAGGATCCTTGCATACTGAATGTTTTCCACATTATTGCTTTAAGAGTGCGATTTACACGTTCCACTATACTACTTTTCAAAGTGGAATAACTACTGTTATGATTGATATGGAATTTATTCATCACTTTTTAAAATTCTGCATTATAAAATACTATTCCCATATCAGTTTGTATATGTGTAGGCGTTCGTTGCAAACTAGACAGAAGTTTATACATTACATCTGCGACTAGTTTGCCATTCTTGCGTTTGATGGCGAATGCCCAGACATATTTAGAGAAAACATTTATTATCACTAAAATGTGTCGAAATCCTTTATTCATTCGAGCATATGGGATCATTTCCATTAAATCGGCTTGAAATAGATCATTTCCCTTTGAGTACTACACAACGCCGCGGAATGTTTCTCCTTGCTGGTTTATGCAGTTCTTCAACATCAGCTTTACTCATCTTTCGCTTTAGATTTTAGTAGAATCTCTATGATGGATGATTGTTCTTTCGTAAATTCGACACCTTCTGGTATTATAGGTTGAATCACAGCTTCCCTATGAATAGTTCGATTAATTAGATACAGCGGCGTCGTATATAGTAGATCATACACTTGAAGATGAAGAATGTGAGGTGACCACATACAATGCATTATTGTACACTCTGTATAAGGAAAAAAATATTTACCAACTGCACCCAATGGAATATCTACTGTCTTATTATGCAATAAACCTTGCAAGGTAAAATAAGTTTCGTAATATATATCACCTGGTTTCGTACCATCACTGTACGTGGCATCACTGTGATGCTGAGTAATATGTTTACCAAATTTATCTATTGTCATTTGATGATGAAGGTGTCCACCAAACTTATCCATTGGCATTTCTGATGGATATGCAGTACTATCTTTAGTGATAGTCGTTATAACAATGAAATGAAATGAATATAGTAATAGGTTTATAACAAGAGATGTTACCTTTGTTACTTTTGCGTTACGTAGTTCGTCAATTATATATATATATATATATATATATATATATATATATATATATATATATATATATCATATATATATATATATATATATATATATATATATATATATATATATATTGATTGCTAGTGTTTCCTGCTGAAATTGATCCTCATAATTCCCTTAACCAATCTACTAACTTATTCGGATTATTCCAAGGTACAAGCTCAATAGATTTTTTATTGTAACGCAACAGTTGCATTCCACCTCCTCTTTTGGACATAGAAGGCTGGAAGTGCAAGTGATGAAGTAGTAGAACGTTTTCTAGGTTGAAGTAATGGTCTAATGATCTCAGTGTATTTCTTACTATTATTTCCTCTGATTTGGTGATCAGGGTTATAATTACGTCGGGCAGAATTTGTACGGCGAAAAATGTCATTGTATTGCTATAGATCACGCTTATTGAGTTCCGTAGGCACTTTTCGAAAGAGTACTTCATATAATCCCGGTGTGTCCTCATAGTCTAAGGATGATACATCAGGAAGAGCGATACGAAAATTTTCTCCCATAAAGTCTAGTTCAGCATCGCTAATAAAAAATTTCTGCTTCTGGAACAATATGTCAAGCCATATTCGTCTTCGGTATTTGTAAATATACCTTCTACATAGTACTTCGCTAACCCTTCATACTGATTAAAATACTCTTCAAAGGCGGGTTGCGATCCAATAGCTAACAATTCTGCTTTTAATTGTTGTAAAGTAGGAATATTCACCTCGTCGTCAGTAGTATCAGCAATCACAGTTTCCTGTACAGGTCGTGGTATGGTGTCAGGAACAAGAGTACGTGGCGCCTTACGTAATCCAACGGCTTTAGGCGTATGAATTTCATTTACCTGTGCAGTGGGTTCAGTTTTTCCTACTTCTGATGTACGGGGTTCAGCTTTGATAAGAGAACCTTCTTGTTTAGTAATCAATTGTATGAATGGTTGTGTGATTGTTTTAAAGTGTGCTTCAATTGTACGTTCTGTAAGTGCAGTGTCTTCTTTCAAATTAGCATATTTTTGTCACACTCTTGCGAGCATGTAAAGTTCCTTGTACTAAGCGCTCCTCCATTACGACTGCCTGGATAGAGTACTACTGCAATATTTATAACGCAATGAAACAGTCAAATCTTTTAGGGTAACAACCTGCTTTAACGTCACTTTATCAATCACAAGAAATAAGAATTTGTCACCCCAGCAACAGAAACACAAGTTTTGAAATCTATTAAATGACATATCGACATTAACGTGATCATCATACACATGCTTAAGATTAGTGTTATCTTGTTGAAAAAGAATAAGTAAATTTGAATTATCACGTTTAAGCTGTTTTAGAATTGAAAGATAAATTTGACAGAGATAGAAACAATCATTATTTCGATGTCTGCCAAAACAGAAATGATCTCTTATTTAATTTTGTTTATCACACGCTGCATCATCAAAAATTATTATTGAATTTTTACGGGAATCACTAGGGGATACAACATCACCATTTGCACTGTATTCCAAATACCCGACTTCTTTTATGGGTTCCATTAAATTTTGCAGGTATTTCGGTTGGTATAATGATTGTCAGTATACATATATAATTTTGAATCGTAAACCATTTGGATGTTCTAATAAGGTAATCATAACATTTGTTTTTCCGCAACCGGACGGACCGACGATTATTCCTCGTTTTCATCCTCCTTTAGTAAACCGCTATGTTTAAAGTAGCGTTCCTTGTTCGAAGTGTTGTCATAATTTTTGATAGGTAATTCTGTATCTTGTGGAATGAAACGGATGTCACTCATCATAGTACTGTACCAGCGTTTGGATGCTGTTGATATATATATATATATATATATATATATATATATATATATATATATATATATATATATATATATATATATGCGTGATATGCATAAAACTAGTTTAGTAGTGGAGTGACAGTCAGTCTGATATGAAGTATAGCTCCCGGTGTAATAGTAAGAGAAAGGGTTAATTAATACCTTAATGAATAAATCACCCGTGGAGTTGCATATACCTGGGTACAGATACTGTGGACCAGGCACTCGGTTACAAGAACGATTAGCTCGCGGTGATACGGGTATTAACGAATTAGACGAAGCGTGTAAAGAACACGATATCGCATACTACCAGTCCAATGACCTAAGGCAGCGCCACATAGCCGATAAGACTTTGCAGCAAAAATCTTGGACTAGATTTCGTTCCACCAACGCTTCCTTTGGAGAGAGGGCTGCAGCATTAACCATAGCCGGTGTAATGAAAGGAAAACGGACAATGGGAATGGGAAGCAAACCACGGGCAGGAAAAAGGAGAGTGGGAATGGGAAGCAAATTGTGACGAAGAAAGCGTGCAATGTCGTTTAACAAAGCAGTCCTTTTAGCGAGACGTCGTTTTGGTGGTAAACTTCGATCATCTTTAAAAGCCACAATACAACAAGCCTTAAGCGCTCTAAAACACAACAAAATTATGATGCCTAAGAACAGAATATTACCAATACCAGAACGTAGGGGATTCATACCTCTTATTCCCCTCTTTGCAGCATTAGGAGGTTTAGGTTCTTCAGGAGGAGATGCTGCTGCGTGGCGAAGGCAGTGACTGACGCAAAATCCGCGACAAAAACGTTAGAAGAAACCAAATGATACAATCAAGCAATGAACGCAGCAGCCTTAGTAAAGGGCTTATATATACAACCATATAAACGAGGTTTAGGCTGATATTTACAACCGTATGCAAAAAACTCCCACTGAAGCAACCACGTCACGCCTTAAGTAAAATTGAAATATCAAAGTTTGTTGATCAATTAAAGATCTCCTACTTTAGAGTAATATATATAATTTACCTACACGGATCCATACAAATGAATGTAGTATCGTGAATCTGGATGATCAAAATAATAAGGGAATACACTGGACAGCTTACATCAAGCGTAATAGTCATACTAGATATTTTGATAGCATTGGGTATATTAAACCACCCTTTGAATTACTTCACTATTTTAAAAGTGATGGTAGAAAAAACATAATTGATTATAACTTTACCAAGGTGCAACACTTAAACACATACAACTGTGGTCATTTGGTCCTATGATTTTTATATGACTTCGTTCTGATTGACAGTAGTCGTTACGTGATCGTAATGTCGTGCACATATACATTTACCGGTAAAAGCTCTATCTTGCAAGCCTACGTTAATTCACCGATTTTTTTTGATAATGAGGCGGAATATGTAATGAGGCTGACTTGTTTTAAGTCTTTCAATACTATACAAAACGTTACTTCAAAGAATAACAAATTTGTATTTGGAAAAGAGAGAATTACAATACCACCAGGATCATATGAAATTACGGATTTGAATAAATATATTAACGAGACAGTGAAGGAATCAAAAAGATATATTACTTTACGAGCGAATAATAATACTATGAAAGCAAATACGAAAGCAACCCATCACATTAACTTCAATGTAGAAAATTCGATTAGACCTATCCTGGGATTTAACAAGACTGTTTACCAAGGTAAAAAAGTGTATAACTCTGATAATCCTATAAGCATTATCAAAATTATCTCATTAATTATCGATTGTAATATAACAAGTGGCATTTTTAAAAATGGTGAGTCATCACACATAATTCATCAATTCTTCCCCAGTGTACCAGCTGGGTATAAAATAATTGAATCCCCTCAACATGTCATCTATTCACCTATCAATATATCGACCATTTCAACAATAACACTTAAAATAGTAGACCAAGACGGAAATCTCATCAATTTTAACGGGGAAGTCATAACGATTGGACTACATTTAAACAAAATATGGTGACGCGGTATAATACATGTGCATGTAACCAGCGCAAGGTGAACTATAAAAGATCGAAGCGTGGAAACGCAAAAGTCAGTAAGCGTTCAGCGATCAAAGCATTGACAGCGCAGAACAAAGCATTCTTGGAAGGTATCGGTTTTACAGTACTACAATGAGTATATTAAACGTTAACGAAAAAGTTGTCGTTGATAATGCGATAGTAAATTCCGAACTCCACACCCATCAGCCATATACTACGAGATTTGGAATCAATGATGAAATCAGGATACCCATTCAAGAAGACATGTGCACTTTACCATCAGAAAGCTATTTCTACGTAGAGGGAAGATTGTTGAAGCAGGATGATACTGTCTAACATCGCGTGGTTTGTTAATAATGGTATCGCATTCTTATTCAGTGAAATTCGATATGAAATGAATGGAACAGTGGTAGATTCCGTAACTAAAGTTGGAATAACGTCTACAATGAAAGGATTGGTATCATTGACGTCTGATGATATCGCTCGTTATGAAAATTCGGGGGGTTTGTTTCCTACCTCAAAGAGCACTAACAAATGCACAAGGCTATTTCAATGTTTTTATTCCTTTGTGACTGCTACTCGGCTTTTCTGAAGAGTACAATAAGGTGATTATGAACATTAAACAAGAACTGGTCTTAATTCGCAGTAATACTGATAACGACGCAGTAATTACAACTGCTGAGGAAGCGTTAAAGGTTAACATAGACAAAATATATTGGAAAGTTCCGCATATCATTTTAGCATTAGCGGAGGAATTGGCGTTAACCAAGTACATTGATAAAAATGTAAATACTCCAGTAGCATTTAAAAGTTGGGAAATTCACATATATCCCGCCGTTCCAGCAACAGAGAAGCATACATGGTCAACAAAAACATCTACTAGTATAGTAACACCTAGATACATTATTATAGGATTTCAAAACGGGCGAAAGAATAATGTTCTGCAGCAGATTCGAGAAATGTGCTCTAAATAATAATCCTGTGTTTCTTAACACGGATCGTTATCCGTATGACAATTTAAACGTTAATTATGATAACAATTGCATTGCTAAGTTGTATGAAATGTTCGCTAAATTACAAATGTCATAGTATCAAACATATGGCCAACCATTACTCACACCTACTCAATTTACGTCAGCTGCACCATTGATAGTGGTAGATTGCTCAAATCAAAAAGAGGCATTACACTCTAAAGCTGTAGTTCTTCGCGTAGAATTCGAAACATGAGCCAACATACCCGCCAATACGACCGCATACTGTGTTATACTCCTTGACCGTTTAGTTACGTACAACGCGTTAACCAAAGCAGTACGACAATTGTAATAAAATGCCCGTCATGGTTGATGTACAAGGGTTTAAAGTTTCAAAAGCTTTTATACCGAAAGAACTCGTAATTTTGAATGGAAAACAAATTGCTCACTATATGTTTTAATCACCGTGCCCGTGACATACGTTAGATGTAGAGAGTCTCCGTTCAGGTACTTCGTTAATGCATAACTAGCACTGCAAAATGGGAAGCAGGGCATACACAGCCACATCACTTTCGAAGAATTCTCAACCGATTGATTCAACCAACAGATTCTGTCTATGTCAAGGGTAGAGAGAAAGCAGATTACATCAGAAACTGTTTGTCACAGTCCGTTTCTGAACTTGATGAACATCCCGCTCTTCCTGCTTTGCAACCAGTTTATTTCTATCATTGTCAATCATCATGCAACTACGATCTGGCTAATGTATACTATTTGTATGATACATATGTAATGTAATTAACTCTACGCTTCTTTAAATAAAAAATTGTAAATGTTTATTATGTTTATTTCTTTATCACACAATATTTTGTACATTTTGTATATTCTCCCTCGATAAGGAATTGTTACACAATAATGATATATATTCGTCAAAGAACGGTATTGCAGTGACTACTCAAACTGAGATGTTACCTTGGTTTACAGATTACCGTTAATTAATATTAATACTAGTTTCCTTATGGAGATAACATATCTATAGCTACCAAGTGTCAGTACCCAAACTATCGTATACCTTCTGGATCATACAAATTCATTTCCCTAGAAACCTCCAGTAATCAGCTCAGCGGATCGACGTTCTCCAATTCGGGAATTCTCCAATGCCCCCACGCCAATGTTGCATATATATCACGTAATCGACACCGTTTGTTATCCTGGGACCTAAAGGAAATTTTGTTTAACATTTATGTATATATATCACGTGACTTTGATCGAAACACAAGCAATTTACACATTACTGTTTTATTAGACGCCTCTGCAACAAGCTTTAAGTAGTTCTACCTCCAAGTCATGACACTTTCTGAATACCACAACTTTCTTCAACGGACTTCGTTGATCAGCAAGCTTTAAACAGTATGATTTTGATGCAGCAAAATATTGGATCGCTTTCCGCATACCCATCTTTCTTTACATTAAATCTTCCGATGACGGATGTTATTCGTTCGTAATATCATGCAAGACCGTTTATGATACGTTGCATGTGTCATATTCAAATCAAGATTAATTCCGCATATGGGTTGCATACACATCAGTTGTTATCTCGACAATTCCAAAGAATCTGTTGCTGATAGAGCAACGTTACATTATTACCGTAATTGGACTGCGCAAGATATCGTAAACAAACGATACCATTATAATTTTCGAAAATTCAAAATAACTTAAATCCGACATATACGGGTTTGTCATACGTAACGACCTTGTTTTCCACAATTCCACCTGTCAAATTAAAGAATCTGTTCGTGAATTGAATAAAATTTTTAAATTGTGGTTTTGCGACGTACCGTGCTAACCCCACGACGACCGATTAATTTTTCCTGAATTGCATTCAATAACTTGGAATAAGGTTCTTCTTTGTCGACACGTGTCTCCATTGTTTTACCCAACATACCCAACTTGCTTCATACATTTAATAGAAATCACTTTTCGAATTCTTTTTAACATATTGTTTTAAACTATCGGTGAATGTATTAGCATAATTGATCCTTATCACACAGGTTCGGAATTAACTTCTCTAAAATCCTTGGAAGTTGGTTCAGATCATTTCAGGGCAAAAGGGTACTCATTGTTGACTCATCATGCCGGTGGTGTGGATAGAGTATATCTACCTCTAAAGGTACATACCAACGTTGTCTTCATCATTAACTTCAGTACATTCAAATGTTCCGTAATTGGTGTACCTCTTGCAGTTTAACCACATAAACCCATCGTGTGCGAAGGTATTGACCGCATACTCACATCCGTATTTAAGTTCGTGGCATCCAAATACCTGTAATAAACTTTAGGACCTACTTAGGACTCAATAATTTGGAACAAACTCGTTGTTAGAAATGCTTCTCCGACTTGATATAGAGTACGTCACTCCATCAAATTGAAAAAGTGGTACATATCCATATCAGTTAATACATTCTAGCTACTACTTTAGTACATTTCAACATAGTATTCCTCACGCTAATCTGGGTAGAGTAACATACTGTGCCGGTTCTAATGCCATAACACGCCTGACAGAGCTGCCTAATAGTTTTCGAACACGTGAGCCATTACAACAGCACGTCAATGATTTCATATATATCTTCAGCATAATCACCGAGTGTATTACACTTAAAGTGATCCCAGTACCTGTAGGACGCGGCAATATTGTCGTTCATCGGAAATATTTGCATAGATCGCATTTTATCATAGAATTTGTCATAGGATGCGTACGGTGACATCATCAAATTTAACTAAAACTAGTCTACGTACGACATAGGAAACTAACCTTTCTGTAAATAAACTAAACTAACGTGAAGTCATTATCATCACTAAAATATTTCCTTGCCTCTATACATTGCTCGTCTGACAAATTTTGAGATAGCGTATCTAACGATGCGGCCATAAACTATCGACGAATCGCAAGTTCATAATTTTTTTTCCCGCTGGCCGCGACTGTTTACAAATTCATCTCCAAATATATGCTTACCGAACGTTATATATTTTTCACTATTATCAGGAAGTACTGTAAGCCCCTTTTCTGGATGAGAGCAGGTTCTCTTTTAAGGATAGCTTACTAATTATTTTGTGTTTACCTCGGCTAGATCAGGAAGGTAGGGGTGGATTTTTCTTTTATACTCATATAACTATTAAACAATGCCGTACCCAGGTTTAATACATATATTTAAACAAAATCTTAATTATAATAATACAGGAAAATAATAAAAATAAAAAGTATTCTGGTAAAATAAAATTAAAGTCCTTAAAGTAAATAATAGTGAAAAAATAATGTAACTTAAAAATTCGGTTTTTTAATTGCGCCTGGTCTGTGGCAGCCCACTGTACACCAGCGTGATCCTGGCTTCCTTGATGCTGTAGGTGGTAATTCTGGGTTGTGTACTTTCGGCCCAGAGGTCGCCTGTGTGTCGATGGTCGGTGGGTAAACTCTCTGTAAATCAACCGCGTATATACAGTATTTAAAACAACTAAATAAATGGTGGATTTTGTTTATTTCTAAACAAATTATAACGTGTTCAGGTGAAGATAATACAAGGGTGTGTGTACAATTTCAAGGAGGATTACTGTGTTTTTGCCAGGTAAGTTTATTCTGATTTATTTTATTTGGTGTTTAAGAAAATGTTTTTGAAGTGAGGTTAAGCGTAATTCAAATTTCTATCAGGGACTGGCTCTTTATTACTTATACTTCTTAAGTAACGTTTTGCAATACGGAACAGGTTAAAGAAATAGCAGGACCTACACGGGTTTTGGTATTTACACGATTTGTGTTAATACAAATTTGTGTTAGGCAACGGTTGTGTGTTATGTATTTAATTTTTGGGGTTTGTACACAATGTCTAAGGGAAATTCTAAGTAACTATAAATACTATATACAATAAAAATATCTACATGGGGTTATTCAACGTTTGGAAGTCGTAATTTACGATTTGTAATGTTTCGGTGATGCATGAATATTTTCAACCATGTGTTGTTGAAAATATTGATAAGAGTTCATTCACTACTTTACAAGGTAACGCGACCTTCGTTTTATTGGTATAAAGAGGATGATTCTTTACACTAATCAAATGTGAATACGTATTTGCGAAATTGGGTTTTCCCTTTTTATTTTCCTTAAGTATATTTATCTTAAAGTTTTTAATTGTTAAAGCAGAATAAATTGCCTTATTCTAATTAATGTAATGGATTTCTTATTGTGAAATAGAAATTCTTTTACTTGAAGTAAAACGTAAAATTTACTTTTAGTTGTATAAATGTAATATTTTACACAATTCAGGTGGTTTTCGGTAACAATTTGGATCTAATATTCAGGTGTATTTTTGTGATATACAGGGGGAGTAAATTATAAGTGTTGATAGCCAAGCAGGGAGCTCGAGCTAAATCAACAAATTCTAGGGATTCTATTTATTCAAAGCTGTAACGGACGCTTTGAATATATAGAATTATATACAGGAGGTTCAGGATATATTGGTTGTTTATTTATAATTGCGTTAATAGCCAAGCCAATGGGCTCAATAGTCTAAATTAACGAATCTTAGAGATCCTATTTATTCAAAGTTATAACGGACACTGTGAATATATAGAACTATTATACAGGGGGGTTCAGGATGGGATTTGTTTAGGACTCGTTAATAGCCAAGCCAGCGGGCTCAATAGTCTAAATTAACGAATCTTAGAGATCCTATTTATTCAAAGTTATAACGGACACTGTGAATATATAGAATTTTATACAGGGGGTTCAGGATGGAATTGGTAATTGCCGTTTCTGAGGTTATAGCGCGTGTTGTGGGAAACCAGACGTTGCTTAAAAGCCTCATTTACTAGAAGAAACCCTGTAATAATCCGGGTGATCGCCGGTGCTAAACCAGTCAATCTACCTGGGATCAGTACAATACGCAAAACCTCTTTGACGTCAGTTACTTTCGTAAGGATGGTTGGTTAATAGGAATTTCTAGGTATTACAACTATTTTCATAAAAATCGGTTATACTTCGGAGTATTTGAATTCTATTTAAATTTAATTGAAATTGCTTTAAGAGCTGTTCAGGCGGTTATGTTCTCGAATAGAGAATTTCAGGTGTAATAATAAATTATTACAAACGGGCAGGCAGGAGAGTATATTTGCAGAGAAGCGTTCTACAAATAGAAGTTCAGGTGTAATAATAAATTATTACAAACAGGCAGGCAGGAGAGTATCTTTGTAGAGATGCGTTCTACAAATAGAAGTTCAGGTGTAATAATAAATTATTACAAACAGGCAGGCAGGAGAGAGAGTGTTGTAGAGAAGCGTTCTACAACACAATCCAAAGGAAATGTTAAAGTTTTCGCTTATAAACCTTGCGAATGAGTGGGGTTTTTGGTAGGAAATGTCGCAACGTTTCTGCACATCGTGAAAGTGGGGTACCGGTGCGCACGCAAAAATAAAATGAATTATTATTAAAACATTATCTTAATAATTTTTATACAAATAATAATTAATTTATCTTACCCAAATTCTGGCTCGTTACAGTACGTTAATTTATTCAGTTTCACTCGCAAACTGTTTGATAAACAGGTGACCATCATAACCACTGAGATGGAAAAAACTGGAATAAATGTTGGTAACTGATAGTTTAAATTACAATTTGAATGTGCCACACCACGATACCTCCCATTGACGTGACAATGATCTCGTACTTTTGCATTTGTACTATCACCCGCAAAACGCTTATCGCATACATGACAATGTAAACTTTGTTCGAATATCGCCTTTTGTTCATCAGTTAGTGGCAACATTGGAACAATAGTTTTCAAATGTTCATTATATATCCGTTGAACATCGCTTTCTGTTTGCCGTATAAATACCCCCCTATACAGTTCTAATTTGGACCACAAATCGTTTACACCACACTTAATATAATATCTGAGAGAGTATGGCTCATGTTTACACGTCATTATCGTAAACGGTTGTTCAGGATAGGGTTCAGCGGTATCTACCGGTACTAATAACGCTTCAAAGTCTGCATATATTATGAATGGCAGAAACATCTGCTTTTGATATTTCCGCATAGAACTCCCCAGTTCTGTGTCTTTTTTTTGTTTTACGTCAGGTAATTTTGGGCACACAAAGTTGCAGTCCTGTGAGAGGTAACGGGTTAGCTGCTCCTGTGTTCTAAAATAGTAAAGATATGAATCGCAAAAACATATCTCCCCATTCCGCCGGGTTATTTGGTTGCTAAATAAACGAGAACAATTTTTGATCCATACATAATGCTGATTACCTGTTTGGTTACTGAGTAATAGTGGTAAAATAACATGAACTGACGGTTTGGCTTTAGTATAGTATAGTATAGTAGTATAGTGGAGAGGTCCCACCACCTCCGTGTCACGCTGACCATGCCGATACGTATCGTCCAGGCCATAATCATTGATGGAAATGTTATTGTTTGATTCAAACGTTGCAATGTTAGTCAACTTAACAGGAAATTCTACACCATTCCAGTTGAATAACGTTCTGAAATCAGGGTAAGAAGCTGTCCGCTGTGGTAGACCCTTCGGTGTCACTAAAGCTGATACAATAGCCCATGCAAAGCAGCAATTATCAGTACTCCTTACATTAACTGTAGCATGTTTATTCGCAATTTCGGAGGGGACCTTTACAAAACATTTATGAGTAATAGTTTACAATAATACTCATGACTCACACTTACCAGAATCTTTATGCTGAAATTCAGATTTTTTGGCATCCAATATTTCTATTGTGCTTTGGAAATAATCTCCCACCACCATCCCAACACTTAAAATATCATACTTAGTCTGAAAGGAATTAAGTTCTGTGCTTTCTCTACTGTTCAAAAAGTACAAACCAAATAACTCAACATTACATTTTAAGGAGAAGTGTTTCTGCAACTAAATTTGTATTAGTTTCAAAACATTCAATACCACGTCCCCCATAAACGTTTGTACATCAGTGTGAGTATTGCTTGGGGATAGTCTATACGAAACAATCCGTTGTTTAAACGCATTCCGAATAACTTCAACCCCAGTAGCGACGAGTAGACATACATTTGATTTATTCCTGTGGCTTCTCAGGTGTCCTTGAAAGGCATACCGCGGTACATCTATTGAACAATCAGTGCAGTGTACAATATCAACGGTTGTGTTACTCTTTTTTTGTACAGAGTCATTGCGTTGATCTAACTTACGCTTCCTTGTGTTGTTCAAACCTGATGGCCCTGGTTTCGCAAAGGAATTACCATCACGCTTGTGTTCCACATTGTCGCTAGTGCGGTTTAACCCTGATGGCCCGGGTTGTGCAAACGAATCTTCTCTGTTGTTGTCGACAGTACCGGCTTGCACCGTGTTGCTACCTGTGGTATGGTTTTGCGACACAACCTCCTGCGCTCAAAAAGGTAGGGTAGTTACTGGTATCCTTATCCAACATGAGGTTTTTTGGTGTCGAAGTAGAGAATACTTTTTAGAAAATTTCTTCAGACGTTCACATTCAAACGCTTTGTTACGGTTTGTAACAAAAAGTATATACGTAAGTAAGAGTTGTGTTACGTGTTTTGTTATGGTTCCTTTGGTTCCACGCTATTAGTTTTTTACACCTGTGCTTTCTTTACTTTATTTTATTAATTACAAGTGTTATCAAAAGAATCGACGCAACGTAACCTATCGCCAGGAACGGAATTATGGCATATGGATATCTCAGGTTGAGGGGTATAGTAGTGTACGAGTTGGATAGGAAGGGTGATCGGGATCGAGTGTTGCTGCTTACATATATTCTACCCAGCAATGTAGATCCCCTACTATGTGCTTTGGACTGGAAACAATGGATCATAACCAATTGCTTTCTAGAAACTCCGCAGCGCAAGTAGGGTTCAATACACCCTGAGGAGAAGATACTGCGTTTTCCACTATATCCTTCACCGGTGATGGCACAGGTAATTCTAGCAACGGTGCTGCAGGACTCCTAGATAATAAGTCATTTAGCGACCATTCATTATCCAAAAAGTCTGCTGCAGCCGCAGGACTGAGGATACTTTCTGATGATGTTTCCATTTGCTCCAATTGTGTCGAGCAATTCATCGGGCTCCACTCCTGATCAAACTCTTCGATACAAGTGGGGCCCAAGACACTCTCAGAAATATGTTCCCTGGACTCTACTTCTACCGAAGAACTCTGGTACGACCACTCTTCTATAAATTCTCTGGTAGAAGCAGGGCTCAGAAAACCCTCGAATGGATTTCCTACTACCCCATGTTGCCGATGTAGACGACTGATCATCAGGTACAACACCCTCAGAGGTCTCAGTAGTCGGAGATACAGCAATCCGCAGCACCAATTGCATTAAAGGACTGGCAGAGGAATGGTGATCCGCAATTGGAGCCCATTCTTCCTCAAATTCAGCAATGCAGCCAGGACTTATCACAAGATGCACTACTACCTGATCTTCTCTCACGGGTGGCAACGTAGTCTCATACGGATCACTTACAGGTTGTAGGGTGAGCAGTATTTCGTCCAGGGCTGCCTGCTCATAGTTGCATGATAAAACCACACCCAAGTCGTCCGCTGGAGGTGGTGTATTTAAAAACCGCAAAGCTATTTCTCAGTCATCTTGGTCGAAATACTGCTTATTCTCCACCAGGCCGCCCTCAGCACCACCTTCATGGAGTAGCTCCATCGCCTCCTGCACGTGATCCGTATGAGATCCTGCTGCCAGCAACCCCCGTAGGATGGGGGTATTATCGCAGGGTACTAAGAGTATATTACTGTGGATAACCTTGAAAAATGTCGTCTAAAAATGCAACAAAAATGTTGTTTTTAGTAGGGGAAGCACCTATATTTAGCAAAACGAAAACAGTAGAAATCATTCGTACAACTGCTTCTAAGGTACCGAATAACTACCAACTACTACTTAACTATGAATTATTCTACAGCAACTTTCCCATCATCTGGCAACGCTGAATTACCTCAGGTAAAAACCACATTTTTACATTTTTATTTTTTTTACTTTTTCTTCGGTATTGATACACTTCTAAGGTTTTTTTCCTTATTGTTTTCAGGTTGATGTGCTTTCTCGCACACCGTCGCCTGAGGCATTATTTTATGCTGACTCCTCTATCTCGTTTACATCCTCAAGCTCTATCCCCGTCCTTCCACCTACTCCAACCCCTCAGGTGGATTCTATCCCCCGATCACCATCGCCTGAGGCATTTATTTATCCCGGCTGATTTATCCCGCTTGCATCATCAATACCTCTTTCCATCCTCCCACCAACTCCCACCCCTCTGATTTCTTCCCCTGAGGTCATCTATATCCCTTCCTCGTATTCCTCCCCCATCACCGTGGATTGCCAAACCAGTGACGATGAAATATACGAGATGACGACCGTAGTGGATTCAGAGCAGGAGCACGACCTGGATGCCGATACAGTAATACTGGACTTGACCAACGCTGAAGTTATAACTATCAGCGACGAACAAACCACTACACCTTTTCTTATCGACGAGACTGATACTGATAGTGATATCTGCAGCGTAGTATCTTCCAGTGTTGTGGGATTATGTTCCTCATGTTGTGGCAACGAATACCTCAACACTGGTGACTACGACTCTGACGTGGTAATGGACCTTGCCTACAGCTACCATTCCGACGACTACGACAATGACGCTATCCGCCAGCAACGCTTACTTACCCAGACAGACTTCTACAACGAAAACATAGTGGAAAGGAGCAGCGATGAGGACGACATAATGAACACTATAACACGTAACATATACCGACGTGACGAAAGCGCTCAAGATCTGGCCGTACAAAACCGTGCACAATAAATGGTATCTGAAGACATACGGAACGACAACGCTGATTCTGACAGGGTTCCAGACGACAATGACGCCGACGTTGCTCAGGAGGATACCTTGTTTTGGGATACCCGTATTCCTATGAGTATTGGCCGCACTGTTCTTCCCACCGTTTAGAACATCATGTGTGCGTTGGCGCCGAGAACAGTGCCGCTCAAAGCAATTCTGCTTTTCTGATAGTTGCAGGGTGGTACTGCCTCTTTTACGCATATCGCATAATATCATGGGAACGTCTCACATTCACAATATGTATTCCCTTCGTACTACCTTTATAATAACACTTCTCTCTTTGCAGCTGACCACAATAATACCATTCGTCCGGAATTATGATGTCGTGATTACGGAGAGCTCTATTGAAGAGCAGCTCGACCGGGTCCGCACTAGACTTCTAACATTATACCTTGACTGGGATAGTGTTATAAACCTAGCTGTACTCAGTGGTTATGATCACGCCATTATACGTCTGGAGATGATATTGGAAACTGTCGAAAAGATTGCAGGATTGTACGAAGTGATCCACTTTCGTAATGTAGCTCTTCGACAAGTGGTCTTTCTTAGTGATTGAGATAGACATAGTAAGTATGACTGACAGCTCTCCAAGTACTTACGCTTTCTCTCCAGAAAAACGGTGACCCCAATAGTGCGACCGCAGACCAGACGCAGACTAACTGACTGAGCGTGTCGACAGCTTTACATACAAACACGCAGACCAACTGACAAATATAAACAACCAGACCGACAGATAGACAGATTGACAGATAGACAGACAGACATTACACATTGTATATGCTCCAAAAGATATAGCAGTATGGTGATGGCAGCCATCTGACAATCCGTTACAGGAGCATCTCGAATGGGCACCATACTGCACGTATGCTCAGCTACATGCACCACGTCCACGCAGACGTAATGAAATAGAAGTGGAAAGAACCTTTTGCACTTGTACTAAATCAAAATGTTTTATTCCTAAAGAGAATCATATTTCTGAATAATACAATTGTACAGTTCGAAAAAAGATTCCACGGTAGATTTTAACCGCATATGACATTGTATTTTAATTATATAATAAGGAATCAAATAATGGGTGGTGCCTGACCTACGCATATCTAGTTTATGAATAGATTTTTGAATCCCTTAGAACCTATTGATAAAGAAAAGAGCATTCAATTTACAACAAGTATCTTAATTTATGTCTCTGACCAATTAAGTTTCGATGCAAAATTACCTCTTTTATTGTGTTGCTTAACTGGTTGTACCATAGTCCCCATGACACTCTTTCTGTGTTCGATCACTTTCGGTGTTAAATCCGATATTGACTATATCAACATTATGGTCATATCGCTTTGTGATCTTTTGGATGAATGAATTCTATAATTGTTAGTGAATTTACATGGTTATCTTGTGGTTAAGCTTAAGATTACTTACTGTGGATGTGATTTCCACAATTTATTGGTGACTGATATACCTCTTTCGGTCGTCTGTCTCTTCGGTTACATCGAACCAGGCTAGTCTATAATTACATTTTATCACCTAATACCACCTGGTAATTCAAGCTATACCAGCCAATTATAAAATTTAGGGCCGGTTTGCAATAGTGAAAATTGTGCGGCTTATGTATTGTGTTTACATCTTCGATATGACTCATGTCCTGTATCCGACATCGCAGTTCCATATTCGGTGTGACATACATCCTGTATACGGTATTGCAGTTATACGGTTGGTTCTACATCTGGTTATGATTCCTGTATGACGCTTATCTTCTGTTCTAAGTAGCGGTTACATTTCTGGCATAACGTACATCGTATATCTCGAATTGTAGTAACACTTTCGGCAGTGCTTCCACTTTGACGCGTATTCGGAATGGCGTATTATCCGGACTTACGGTTACACTTTCGATCACACGTCCGGTATGTCATATGCTGTATTACGCATCACAATTACACTTCGTGTTGTACATTTTGTTACAACTCTAGTATGATACATACCTCTGATAAGACGCATACCCTGTATCCAGTATTGTGGTTACACTTTCATACATCTGGTATGTTGTATATTCTGTATGACGCTTCGTAGTGCTATAGCACGTAGCCGAGACCGGATGTGTGTCAGGTTTAGCCTAAGGCAAACATAGCTATACTGCTGATTCCCGCATCAGTCAAATTACGTGAATTTTAACAAAATTTAGCAGACATGATCTCCCCGATCAGCCGTGAATATTTTATAAGTTGTTAATCAATAGAACATGTTTGTTATCTGTCATTCACTTTAGCACCAATCCTTCTTTTGTCGGGTACATATATATTTGGCGGCAATTAATTAGTTACGAATTTGAATCGTTGAAAATGGAAACAAAGGAAACCTTCATTCGCGGTTGTTTGCTCTACGAATACGAACTTAGTACTGAAACCGCAGTGGCGGCGAGAAAAATAAGTATAGCATTGGGAGATGATGCCATAAGTGATCGAACAGCACTGAATCATAAACAACGAGGATTTTCAACGGGTTGTGGAGACAAATTCCTCTATAACGTGCACAGAGCATGCAGAAACTTTCCATGTGGATGATGAAACCATTCTTATGCACCTTCATCAGCTAGAAAAGACGTGGAAGTTAAGCAAATGGGCCCCACATGAATTATCAAACGATATCAAATTAAGTCGTCTTACTGTTTGTTCGAAAAACATTTTACGCAATAATAATGAACCATTCTTAATTACATATTTACTTTTGAACTTATTCGTTCATAACAAAACATAATAAATTAATATTAGTCAAGTTTCTTTGGTATGTGTGAATCCTTGCGACATTGCAGGCTCACATTCCATTAATATAAATAATTTGATTGTAATCTCAATATATTTAGAATTTACATTAGTTCTACATACATAAAGAAAAAATTAGCGTGGTACTCTAGCAAAGTACAGGTCGTAGGTTCAAATCCTACTCGAGGTAAACTTTTTATTTATGTATGTAATAAAAGTAATAATAATTTTTAATATTGAACCAGTTCTTAATAGGTTGTTAACCTGCGTTGAAAAGTGGATACTATTCTCCAATTCTAAGCGTTCGAATCATTGTTTGCCGCCTACTGATTCGGTACCACACACTGTTAAAGCTTCCTTACAGCCAAACAAGATTTTATTGTGCGTTTGGTGGGCAGCGATTGGAATAGTTCATCACTAATTTTTGGAAAGGGGTTAAACCCTCACTTCGTACTTATATTGTGAACAGCTTTAGCGAGTAGAGAAACAGCCTTCTTTAGTCAATCGGAAGAAAGTGCTATTCTTAGAGGATAACGTCAGACCGCATACTGCAAGATTGAGCCGGGAAAACATTTCTGAACTTGGCTGGGAATCGTTACTTCACGCTTCATATTCGCCTGACATTTCATCAAGTGATTACCACCTTTTTTGTCTCTTGGCAATTGAACGAGGCAGACAGTTAAAAACAAAACTTGATAGTTATAAATTCAGTCCGTCAATTTTTTGATCCAAGGTCTATAGAACTTTACAAGAGTGGCATACAAAAATTGGCGTTAGGTTGACAAAGGTCATTAATTATAATAGTGGCTACTTCAATGAGTAATAATGCATTATTGTTTGTTAACAAGTTTTTTTATTTCACCATAAAAAACTGTACGAGCTTATTTCGATATCTGATAGAATTGTGTGCTAATGCGTTTTAATCATATTAATTATCGTTATTACTCTCCTTTTTTTGATCAGAAATGCTCATCTCAAGGTGATGAGACGTTACGAAGTTGAAATATAATGCACTGCATGACTATGTAAAATAATGATTAATTTTTTATTGTAAGTTTTTGTTATGAACGAATAAGTTCAAAAGTAAATATGTAATTAAAAATTATTATTGAACATGATAAATTTTATTTAAAGTAACAATTTTTGTGCGATTCTTGAGTAAAGTGTCACACCCTTACATTTGACACTATTTTTTTATTGAATATACAATAACAACTTTCGCGCAAGACCGTCATTTACCAACACGACTGCTTGAAGCAGAGCGAGGGAAAACTGGTAACATACGAAGCAAGTAAGCTATTGTTTGGATGGATTTGATAATTAAAAAATAATCACTTATAATACACAAGAGCTTCGAAATCATTTATGACGCTTTGAAAGGTTGGTCGCTAGTGGAATGCGCCCAGCTTGGCATAGCCTCAAAGGACCTTTTGCGGGATCCCCAAAGAAGTCGAATTGATCCTGAAGTTACCTATAAGTAGGCCCGCGCATGCGCCCGGTGTAGTTTTTAATTCCAGCCGCAGGAGGGTAGGCAACCGCAGGCACACTTAATGTATACTAATTGACGGCTTCTTTTAAGGCGCTATTTTCAACCCTTTGATGACGTATTTATGTCCTCACACCGTAATTAGGGCCCTTTTTATCAGTATTAAGTTTTTGACAGTCACACATCAATCTCAATCAAATCAATCAATCAAATCAATCCCAATAAAATCAAATCAATCAATCTCGAGCATATCAATCAATCTTAATCAAATCAATCAAGAAACTGAGCTAACAATTCTGCATAACCTTCAGGTAACGATTCTCCTACTGCATATACCTAACTTTTGTCAGCGACACCCGCTTACTTTGTAGGTAAGGTTAACGGACGCTCAGAGTTGATGCTCTCCCTAGACGTCAAGGCAATGGCGTGGGAAAACAATCGATCATCAGCAAATAAATCTAAATCAAACCAATCAATAAAATCAATCAACCAAATCAATCGAACCGATCGATTATATACACACACACACACGCACGCACGCACGCACGCACGCACGCACGCACGCACGCACGCACGCACGCACGCACGCACGCACGCACGCACGCACGCACGCACGCACGCACGCACGCACGCACGCACGCACGCACGCACGCACGCACGCACGCACGCACGCACGCACGCACGCACGCACGCACGCACGCACGCACGCACGCACGCACGCACGCACGCACGCACGCACGCACGACTTTGTGCTTTGTTAAGTATAGAGTTCTTTAATCAATTATATACTTTATATATTGTAAATTAAACATAATTCTTATTCCTGTAACAAATTTTAATTTGTTTTAATTCAGAAATGCTTTACAATATGTTATTAGTGCTTATATTGTGTTTTATCATAATCATTCGTAGTACATCTTATTGTCCTTTTTTGAGTAATGTAGTTTAATCCTCATTTTGTTACTTCTTATTTTCATAAATATTTCCTTTATTTGAATGGATTCTCCATTTTGTTGAAATATATTAAATACTTAAATTGACTATTTTCAAAAGTTTAAGTTGGCGATTTTTATATATAATAATTTTATATTTACAAATTGTTTAAATTGATACATCTATACATATTACTTTGATAATATTGTATGTTGAAATGAAAATTAATTTTACAACAGCCGACTATTTGAAAAATTTAATTTGTTCATCCTTAAAGGTCTGAATGACATTTTGAGGATCAACCTCTTAATTTAATAATGTTACATGTCAAACTATACTTTCATAAAATATTATTTTGGTAACAACAAAGGCAATTGTTAAATACTTCCAAAAATATAATTTGGCACCGTTTACACTTTCATAACGTTTTCACTTTCATAAATATTATTTTGGTAGAATTATATGTCAAAAAGACACTAAATGTAAATATAATTTGGCAACACTTAATGACAATTGATAAATTCCAACATTGATATTAATGATGTTATTCTACTAAAATGTTTTAGTTGGTACATTCATATTATTTTCGTAACATTGCATGTGAAAAAGTTGAATACTTTCAAAAATTTAATTTGGCAACATTTAAAATTCTGAATGACAATTGTTAAAATCAAACGTTTAGATTAATAATGTCACCTACTTAAACGTATAAGTTGGTACTTACATTAATATTATTTTGGTAACACTGCACGTAAAAACATGAATACTTTCAAAAATATAGTTTGGCAACATTTGTTTTTGATTGACAATTGGTAAAGTCAGATACTGAGGTTAATAGTTTTAGTTATTAAGAAGTTTAAGTTGGTACTCGCATTAGTATTATTTTGGTAACATTTTACGTCAAAAAGTTGAACGCTTTCAAAAATATAGTTTGGCAACATTTAAATTTTTGATTGACAATGGATAACGTCAGATATGGAGGTTAATAATTTAATTTATTAAGATGTTTAAGTTGGCACTTACATTATATCATGTTGGTAACATTACACGACAAAAAGTTGATTTCTTCCAAAAATATAGTTTGGCAAGATTTAAAGTTTTATATGACAATTAGTAGTCAGAAATTGAGGTTATTTTTCCAACATTGCGTATTAACTACATTCAAATCAAGTATTCAATGAAAATAAAACGACAATATATTCATTTTAATTATTTTTTATACATCTATACCATTTTAAATAGAATATTGATTTTCGATAAAATAAAATAACCACGAACAAATTACGTTCAGATGTATTCTAAAACGTGTTGTTACTCTAGCATGATTTTAAATGCATAGCATTTACCTACATGTACACGGAACGACGAATTATTTTTCTAACCTAACTTTAAAAAAAACATAATTTAAGCATTTTTCACAACTAAAGATTTTTTTAAGAAAAATTTTACCTTTAAATAAATATCGGTTATCGGGGTGTGTTGGGACCATAGCGAGGAGTGAAGCTCCGTAGCTAGTTTAACTTATAATAAACAAAAAAAGTGTTTGTTTACTTACAAATATATAGGTTATGTATTATGATGGTATTTAATTATATTCAAACCATGTCCTAAATTACATCAATTCACTGTCGCAGCAAAATATTTTAAAATTTTTTTATCAATAAAATAAGTGGACATAATGGATAATTTTTCTAGTTTAAAATATAAAAAACATTCAATAATTTTCAACTTTCATTGAGACTTTATGGAAATTTACGTGGAGACATCTGCCGATAAAAATATTAATTAAAAGATACTTTGCTGATTTAATGAAGACTTGCGTCGCTCGTCGCTTAACCCTTAGTTCGTCTAATTTTAAGAATGTGTCATACCCAACTTTATCTGAATTATACTATAATGAAATCTACATGCGTATTATTATTCAAATAATTGTATTTTTACAGCTATCAGCCGATTGTAGCTTGTTAATTATTGATGACATTGGGATAATGCGTCCTACAATTTCTGATATTTCTAATATTGATTCTACAATTATAATTTACCCAACAGCTGAAAGTATTATTCTTGCAGAAATACTGAAATTGTTTTAGTTTTGCACGATGGTTTGGAATAACCTGGTCTTTTATTTCTTGTACTAAATCTTTTATTAAATGCTTTTTTGTTTATGCAAACTTTGGTGAATACGGCTGATGGTAAGTTTTTGATAGTCATGGTGGAACCTACGAGATTATTGGCACGTGCCGCTAAGTTTTTGAATTTTAAGGTTCCTAATGTTCCCAAACCCAAATTCCACTGATTGAATCAGGTCAAGTAACTCATAGCACCACCTACTTTTGTCCGTATGATTCGCGATAGCCTAAGTATACCGAAATCCATTCATGCGGAAAGACATTACAAAATGATAAAATTAGGAAAATGGAATTTGCATGACAAGATAGTGTAATATTGAACTGGACTCTAAACTGATGACGACAGATTTCTATTTGGGCTCGATTATTTTGAGTTTTATTTTTTGTGGCGCGTATGTGAAACCATACGAAAATATTTTTAGAACATTTTCCTAGAATAAATTAGATTGTGAAATTAAACAATCCCATTTAAATGATTTGAAATGAATATTGTTTAATTATGTTTTCTAACAAGTTTGTTTTGCAAATGATTTCCTACTCACCTTGACTATTTGAAAATAACATTTTTCTAAAAATAACGTAACTTTGATGTAAAATATATTGCTTTTTTATTTGTTTAATTAAGCTACCACATTACCTTACTTATCATTCATTATTCAAAAAAAATTTTTTTCTAAGAATATGTTACTATATAAGTCTTTATATGAGGAAAAGTAATTATATTGACGTAAGTGCCGTTTTACAAATCGTAATGAACGCGCTATTATTATTTGCTGCACTAGTCCACGTTACCGTATCAGAAAAATTACGTAAGCTTCTAACTTTTTAAATATAGATTAAGTAACAATTTTTAGCTGATACTTTCAAAATTTGTGATCATTTTGCATCTAACGTAAATCAGTGCTTAAAAGAAGCTACGCAACATGCATTAAACGAATTAAAAGGCGGTAAGAAAGTTTTTTCACAAATCTTCTATTCCATTTTTCCCTTGTATAGGAATTCCTGAAATTAATGTACCTCCAATAGAACCATTAAAAATAGGAAATTTAACAGTGACAGGACGTAATCACGATATTGATTTTGCTGACGTTAACGTTTACGACATTTCTACGGCAGTTGTACAAGAAGTAAAGTAAGTACGTAAATTTTTTTATAATTCATAAAAAGTGGTACTTCTTATTTTAGTGCACACATAACTCGTGAACATTTTGAGGCTACCATTATGGCATACGTCGATGAATTAACAGCTAAGGCACAATACAGCGTTAAAGGAACAATCCTGGTGTTTACCGTTGATGGTGGAGGAAATTGTGTCATAACTTTCAGTAAGTTGAAAAAATTTAAAGGGTTACTTAATATAAATATGCCTCTGTTTTACCCAGGGAATAGCACGTTGCGCTACAATACTGAAGGAGATGCTATAAACGATAGTGGAGAGTATTTTAAGCTCACTAAACATATTATAGATATACAACCAACACTAGTTACGTTGGAAATGGAAAATATTATCAACGGACAAAAGGAAATAAGTGACGAAGTTAATAAGGTTCTTAACGAAAATTGGGATGTGTTGTTTGACGAAGTTAAACCACAATTAGAAGCATTGGTAGGAAACCTTTTTGATCAATACGCAAACCAAATATTAAAATATGTACCAATTTAGATTAATTGGTTCCTTTATAAACGCACGCATATAGAATTTTATCGAAAATAGGCATTACACATTTTGCAAATTCTTGTATGTTGATCAATAAACA